>CM030369.1:55471917-55732937 GCA_003604175.2 Clonorchis sinensis | reverse complement strand
ATTATTATTATTATTATTACCTTAAGCATCGAGATATGTGTATGCTGGGTGGACCAGCAGAACCGTATGGTTCAGTGACTGGGTTATTAATACACGGGTGGGCAACAGTGGCTCAAGCTACCTGAGGTAAGAAGATTACTGGCAGTCGATTAGCAGATGGGCCACCCTCTGTCTTCACAGAATGGTGTGCGGCCATATCGCGCAATTTCTGGGCACTACGCAGAGCATCTCCAGCTAGAACCGTTACAGAAATCAACCTCTTGAAGAACCTCGTACGGAGTTTTAGGACGATGGAACGCTGTGCTAGTGTGTCTTGAAAAAGTGCGCATTGTTGTCTTTGAGTGCCTTCTCGTGCTCCTGACGCCTGTTTCGTGGTGAACGGTGTAGGCCGACTCAGCCGATCATAGTTCGAAGATGGTATTGAATGGGGTCGTGGTTAGGCGCAGATTTCACTGGTTAAGCGTGTGGAGAGCAAGCACTTCTATGTACCTTCCGTAGTTTACAGACCAAAGACCCCCACTAGTCACAGTACTGACCCATTACTCTGTACGAGCAGATGTTACGGAGTAGTGAGATGCGAGAAACTCAATTAAATGCCCTCAGGAATTAAAAGAACATATTATCTGGGGTGAGTTTGTAACCCTTTGCTTGGACTAGCCATCCATAAACATTAAGTGAATTCGTGACATTGAAGCGGTTTGGTACAAATTCACTTTGCACGGCTGATGTTATTTCACTGGCAGTCAGAACACTCCGCTTGATGTATGCAGGTGAGACTGTTGCAGCTCTTGCAAGTCGGTGCCAGGCAGTTACCGGCCACGAAAAAGGATGTAGAGCGAAGCTCTTTCACATGAATTTACTAAAATCATGCGAAAACGTTGTATAAACCACCTGACGAAGTTGCTTGCCAGATGGCGCACCGTCTACTTCAGTGTCCTTGAACGAGTATTCCGGCTCTGGGGCTCAACAACTTCTGACCGTCACAGACCTCTGCTTCCGTGGATTCCGGGAAGAAAGATGGGTGGTTAGGGGCATCGCCAAAAGGAAATAGGGTAACGTAACAGACTCGGAAAAGTTCTTCTATAACGACGGGTTTGGATGTAGGTTCGCAGTCGTTTGGCTCCATTGACAGTGACGCAATCACTTAAGAAACATTAAAAGTATTGTGCCAGGTAACTCTGCAGCTGATTTCGTCTTGGGTTGGGGAGTCGTGGAGTTGTGTCCTTCCCCGGGTTAACACTTGATGGAAGGCCATCGCGACCTCCGGAGCATCATTCCTTATCTATTGTGTTGTGAGCTAGAGTTCACCCCGAAACATCGCAACGCCAGTACGCGTAGAAAAAGGATCACCCAAACAGCTACAAAAAGTCCGAATAGAATTCTGGGAAGTTTTCTCCAGGAACTACATAAAACTGAACAAAATAAGGCGGGTTTTACTGCAAACAAATGTCGCACGGACGATCTCCTCGTCTACTAGTCGATTCTTGAACGTTTAAACTAAGTCGAAAGGTTTTGGCTGCTCTGAACGATAACTTTTGGGTTCAGGTCTTTTTGTCGCATCTCCCAAGCCAACGCTTTTGTAAGTTTTTACCGGGTTTAGTTTGATAAATGTTCAATCCAAGAGGTTTTTGGAGGCATTGAAGTAAACCATGAGTAACTGTAAACCTCTTCCAAGCTCCGTTTAAGGTAGAAGTCGTCTGGAAGTGAGCTCCGAAGACTGCAGTAAACCACGCTGTGAGTGTGTACTGTGCACTGTGAAGAGAATCTGGAAAAAGCTGGGTAAAGTAGATGCGGTAGTCCTGCAAAAAGTAGTGGTATGGGCAGGGGTTTTATCCACTTACAGGCCGGTACCACGGGGTCCCTGTTTGTGGAGCCTCCTCGAAAAACGGCGCAACCAACCACTTCGATCTCTTTATCGGAACTGTGACAGATAAAGCACCTCTAGTGGAGAAGATCACGGAAAGATGCTTACTCGTCGTATTCTGAGGTCTTGTCGAAGAGACTGAGACATTTTGTGTACAGCCACTTCAATGATACATAATCTTGAGTATCTCCAGAAAACAGTGAAACGGACTAACACACAGGATCGAGACTTTCACTCAAGTTTTCCGGGTCTGGTTTGTTCTCTTTCAGCGGCTGCCGTTCACCTGAAAAGCACAAGCGAAACAAGGGTGTAGCCCTGTGCTTTAAATTCTCAGAGCGAAGTAGTAAGTTCGCCAGCGCGGAGACACGTATTAAAAAAGTTTCTAGTGGTGCTTTCAACTGGATTTCAGATGGAGCGTGGACAACCGTCAGAGGCAGGTTATCACATGCAGCGACTATCCAAAATGAGAGGAAAATTTGCCTGCGTGTGCTCTGAGGCTGAAAATCTCACCATGTCTCCGCCGTGTGTTTGCTGGGTCGACGGTGAAAAACCTGTTGACCCTCCGTTCCTATTTTGCGACCAGTCGCAATCATGTCACTTCCTAATACAGCTTGCTCTCTGCAGCCATCGATGGACCACAACAGATGTAGGCGGAATGGCTGTCTGTCGAATATAAGAGGCAGTATCCAATGCAACATCTGCAAGGCTTGGTGGTACTCTAAATGCATGGGTTTACAGGACGGCCATGTAAGCCAACTAATTAACTCTCCTGACCCGTTTGTATGCGCCAGTTGCCTATACATCAGGGATACAATGCATTCCGCAACTAAGAATAGAGCCATCAAAAACGGAACCAACTCCCCACTACCGAATCAGAAAGTCCAGTGTAAATGCGCCGCCTTAATCGAAATACTCGAGGCTAAACTAAAGCATTTTTCTAAAGATCTGTAGGATGCAAACGCAAAGAAGGCAGCGACCTGGACGAAGTTTGATAAGGAACTTTCTTCGCTGAACGAGTACTTAGTGCTATCCACCACTGGTCCGCTTGCTGCGAAAAAGTTCATCCAGAACTCAGGTGCAGCAACAAAGACCGTCAAGACGTCTCTAGTTGACAGGCGCGTAGGGGTGAGTAGAATGATTATCTGGGCTTCTCATCGCCCCTTCCTCCCCATCTGCCGTACGGATGATCTTGGAGCGGGCTGTCAGCATTTAAAAGACAAACCCAACGATCAGGCGTCTATCTGAGGGTCGTCCTCTAGAGGTGAGAAAGCTAGACTACATTGGAAAAAGCTTCCACTTGGCGCCAGTTCAGTCAACCCCAAAACGTACGGCCAAACCGACTGTAGTTATAGCCACGTGTGCTCTTGAAAGCACCCCGAGGCAACCGACAGCGACTTTGGAAAGCGGTTTCTACTCAACTATCGCGAACTCCTTGACTTCTAAAAGCAGCGATGCGCTGGAAGGGGCAAGCCTCACGTGGACGGAGCGCCCAAAGTACCTAGAGCTATCAGCGCTATCTCAGTAAAAGACGACAAAGGTTCAGCAATGAATTCCACACCCAAGTCACAACTTCTGAGCTGGACTGGGTCAGACGAACGGAGTAAACGGCGAAGCCTATCGGCAAAAAAACATGCGCTGACCTGGACATAAAGGAATGCTGCAAGAACCGTACAACCACTGAGAATGGGAAACTGCCAATCTCAAGCTGTACTCCGTCAAAAGTGTTCTCTCTGCTTGTAGACACAATTGTCTCCCAGGACCCCGAGAGGCAAAGCTTCAAACCTGACTACAGAGAACCGGAGAGTGTCTCGTACACCCAGTTGGCCACGCTGATCGCAGGCGACTCGGATGTCCACACAAGCATGAAAGAAAGGCGACTGCAGCCAAACAAGCCACATGCGACTCACCAAATCAGCAAACTACTGGTTGGCTTCAAGGTACAGTCCTCTGCGAAAACCAGCCTCATGGAAGCGCCACCAAAAGAACTACTTCTTGGTGCTGCCATCCAGCGCTCAGGGCCCCACAAAGACACCTTTCCGAGCAAACGGCACAAAAATGCCCAAGGAACCAAACAGACACAAGGTTGCCCCTTGAAAAACAGCTAATTTGGTCGTCCGAAAGGCGGTTTTGAAAGGTCTACAAGTAGCAGTGGTCGAAATTTTCGCCCACGGGGAAACGCTTCGCCCAACAAAGGTAAAAGGGCCGCGCATACCAGGCTCCCACGGACGAAATAAACCTGCAAATGAAAAGCAGCCCTCGAAACCGCCAAGCGAGAAAGCAGACAACGATGCCTCAGAGGCCCCTTTGGAGCCCTCGACTCAAACCGGACGCACAGCCATTAAGTCTGCTAACCTCTCTGGTTACAAAACTCTCGGCTCTTCAGCTTCGGAGGTAGCAGAGACAGTGTTGAAATGCTTGTCCACAAACTGCCTTAGCCTCTTCAACAAACTTTGCGATATTAAACACTCAGCTTATCTTGAACAGCCGTCTATAATCGCACTCCCAGCGACATGGCTCACACCAGATACCCATGACGTGGAGACCTCGACAGACGTCCACTCTGTTTTTCGAGCTGACTCAAAACGAGGGAGGACTGGTGGGGTTGCTGTGCAATTAAATGCGAGTCTGCCTATCCCGATTGTTCTCTCTGATACCACTCCTGCACCTTTTTGCGATGCACTGTTGATTCAAGTCCCGCTGCGCAGGGTCGATTCTGTCCTTCTCGGTGTGGTCTACGATCGCCCCTCGAGTCCTGCAGAAGATGATTAATTCCTCATGCGAACAGCTATCCTCGTATGAGCAACTCTCCTCCAGCTACCACTTCAACCATCTCCTGCTGGCACGGGACTCCAACGTTTCAGGAGACAGAAGATGAGCTGGCACTTCGTAAAATGCAGAACCGCTGTAAATCAGATATCCGCCAAAGGAACGTACGAATTCAAGCCACCATTGTGGACCTAGTCCGGAAAAACAGAAATCTGCTGTTCAAATATATGAAACATGCCCGCAAAGACAAGCCATCCGCGTTCTCCTTGAGTGACAGAAACGGGGACACCACGAGTGACCCAATAGTGGTATCTGGGTTCTACAGAGAACAATATGCAGGTCTATATTCACCCCCAATGTCCTCGTTACATCAAAGCTTGTCAAGACGTAACTACGAACGGCCTCTGACCGACTTCGTCTTCATGGTGGAGGACATCCATCAACTCTTGCACAAGATCAACCCATTCTGCGCGTTGGGGCCAGACGAAGTCCACCAGAGGATCCTGAAAGAAGCACCATATACACTGGCAACTCATTTCTATCTGGTGTTTCGTCAGTCGCTTAACGAAGAAGGAAGGAATCGACTGTCACGCCAATCTACAAAACTGGTGACCAACTATCGCCTGGCAGCTACATGCCCATAAGCCCCACTAGCATGTCATGCAAGCCGATGGAACGCATTCTGAAGCGAGACATTCTAGATCACCTTACTTCCAACAACTTGATATCTCCAGTTCAACACGGATCTCTCCCAAACCGTTCTTGTATGACGAACATGGACAGCTTAACCCAAACCTAGGACGAGGGACTCATATCAAATGCCATACTTTTCGACTTCTCAAAAGCATTTGATCGAGTCCTACACATTCCGCTGCTCTACAAACTCGAGTCTTACGGGATTCAAGGAAAAATCCTACACTGGATTGAAGCATTCCTATGAGACAGACCATTCCTAATGAAAGTGAGCTCGACATACTCTTCTCCAATGTCGGTCTCCATTATGGTTCTTCGAGGCTCCGTTTTTGGACCACTGCTGTTTCTGATATACGTCAACGCCCCTCCATATTTTTCATGGGTTCACGGAATGATGCACAGGATCGAGGCTTTCGACCAAGTTTCCCTGGTCGGTTTTGTTCTGGTCGTTCAGCGGCTGTCGTTCTGTCGTTCTTGTATGTCCATATCTACTCTTTGCAGACGACTTGAAATCCTGAAGTTCTAATGTCAGTGCCCTCCAAATGGATGTAGACGCCGCAAAGCAGTGGAAGTTGGACTGGCACCCTCCTCCGAATGACGAAAAGTGCGTGCATATGTCATTTGGTGGAGACTCAGCAAACGCCTTTGTCACGCATGGTGACAAAAGTACAAAAAGAACTCACAAGGATAGATGCCGAAAAGATTTGGGTCTCTGGCTCTCTTCAAACATGTCCTTCTCACTACACCGCGAGAAATCGGCCCAAAGGGCATTCACCGTCCTACGGATGATTCGGCGCACCTTCTCCCGTATTACTCGCACGGACTTCCAAATACTCTATTGGGCCTATGTCAGACTATTCCCTGAATGTGCCAACCAAGCTGACTACTCAGGACACACGTAAACCTCATTGAGCGTATCCAGCGAGCCGCTACGAAAATGGTTGCCGGACTCGAATCCGTGGACTGCGAACTGCGTCTCTTGGTGTTTGACCTCTTTCACCTCGAGTATTGTCGCCTCCCAAGGGACCTAATTCCTACTCACACCCTGTTTGAACAAGGCTTGGCCAACAGTCCCACCACCGTCGACCCAGCAAACACACGGTGGGGACATGGAAAGAAGATTTATAAGCTCAGAGCGCACACCTTTATGGGGCAGAATTTTTTCTCCTTTCGGATAGTTTCTGCGCCAACTAGCTTTCTTTAGACGGTTGTCCACGCTCCTTCTAGAACCCAGTTCAAAACACTATTAGACACTTATTTATGCGAGGCCTTGCGCTGGCAAGCATACTGCCCCGCGCTGAGAACTTAAAGAGCATTGCTACACCTTTTTTCACTGTTGCTTCGCAGGCGAACGGCAGCCACTGAACGAAAAGAACAAGACCGACCCGGGAAACTTGGGCGAAAGCGTTGATCCTGTGCATCAATCAATGGATCCGTGAACCAATCATATTGCTTGGACTTCGCCGCCTGGCCGCGCCGTGATCGGGTTCTTTGCTGACAGCTGCGTGTCCTTCGCCGTGATTGGACTCCCTTGCTCGGCCCTCTTCTAGTTGTCCGGATTTTGAATAACGTTACCATGAAAAAGAAGGTTAGGCATTCTTTTCATGTTTACTTCTCATAGGTTCTGCTTATGGGTAAATCTGGATCCGGGAAAACAAGCATGCGGAGCATAATTTTTGCGAATTACATTGCGCGTGACACCCTCAGACTTGGACCAACCAGTAAGTCATTACTCCGATCCCTTGAGGCTAATATCTTAGTGGATGTTGAACACACGCACATGCGGATACTCAGTGGTCTTGTATTAAATCTCTGGGACTGTGGAGGGTAATTTACACCGTTCAAGTTAACACCAAATTAGTCAGGATGGTTTCATGGAAAGCTACTTTGTCAATCAGCGTGAAACCATTTTTCGGAACGTTGAGGTGCTGATATATGTCTTTGACATAGATAATTATGAAGTGGCCAAAGATCTAAACTACTACCGGTCTTGCCTTGAAGCCGTCAATCAGAATTCTCCGGGTGCGAGAATCTTTTGCCTTATACATAAGATGGACCTGGTTCCAGAAAACAAACAACAGGAGGTTAGTCCCCATATTTTCATAATTCATTCATTCATAATTTATAATGCACTTATACAAGTACGCTTCTAGTTATTCGGTGCGAGACGATTGTTCAAGCTATCAGAATAAAATAGATCAGTGGTTTTCCGCAATCAGGGCGCATACACTTCCCTTGTAAAGCTAGTTTGTCACACCCGGTTAATCATTCAACCTCAAGCTTTTGGCGTCAATCGACATTGTATATTGGATGGATGGTGGTCGTGAGCACTCTGTATAATCCTCAGCTGTATCCTGGGACTATCATTGACGACACTTTAGGGTATGCTCTTCTACGGAATGAAGGCTTCCGTCCCGTATGAAAAAAATCGTTCAGCTGTAGCACCCTTTCGGTGCCTAGCTGCCATGCCACCCGAAGGAAGCACAAGAGCTGGGATACTGCCAGGTTGCCCAAGCCTAGACAGAGGAAGTCGAGAGGCAGAGGCAGGGTTCGAACCACGGACCTTCCGGTCAGTACGCTCGCGCTCTAACCGCTGAGCTATCTCGCCCCCCGTATGAAAGTGCCTACCGACTCTACGTTTGTTAAGTTCTTGTCAAACTTGGGTAAGTTCAAAAGTCCCATTAAAGTTTAAGTGGCGCACCTTAACGGGCACTATTCTGGCCGCTCGTTTGCTTCGTCCAAAAGCACACGGTGGGCGAGACTTGAGCGGCCTTCATGAGGTCTAAGTTGGTATGATGCCAGGGTATTTTTACTGGTTAAATGTCCTGAACATTTGCCCTCACTGACTTCCAACTGCGCGTAAGTCGGTCTTAGCCAATAACACGCGAGGTAACAGTACCTCATCCTTGTGTATAGCAATGCCGCGTTTTTATCCGCCGTTCAAGCATCCTCTTTTAAAAGGGGGACTGGTCATACAGAAGACTCAGTGGATAATGAAAATGTGATCCTGTGTCCTGGGCAAAGCTAGTTACAGGCGCTCCGATTTAGGCTCAGTAATTACCTCCTTGATGCTCATCTCTACAGCGAAACTTGTCACTGTCACCAGATTGGAAACATCGGGCGGTAGGTATAAGCCATGACCTTAGACTTTGACAGCATTAGAAGTGGACAGCGGATAGGACATCGTTGGTAGACCTCTTCAGTTACGGTGTACTGTAGTATGACGACTACTATTCATGTTCCCCAACACTAGGTTTGGCTGCTTTGCTCGTGTTGCGTCATGCTCAGCTGCAGCTTCTGCGCGTATGCCTTCAGTAACAACTCCTATCACCTCGAATTCAGTTTCCTAACACTGAAGGCTGGTCTGCATAGATGCCCTCAATCTTTGCACAGTGAAGCAGGTGGGGCAAGAAGTGCTTCTTGTTCGTACACAAGATTCCCTCCGCATCGGTGTCCGCTATCTGTTAGAAGCAAGAAACCAGAACACAAGTACTGTAACTTAACTAGCGTATTACAATCATTCCAAGGTGCCCATACTTCCAAACACTCATTCAGGCAATCTGGAGAGAAACTGACAACAATAACGCCACTGACATCGGCTGGCAGCCATATCTTGCAGCATCTCCAACCAGGCGCATTGGGGATCACGCGGTCCCCATCCTAGAGGGCGAGTAGCATTGACATCACCCAAACGTTTCGTGATCTCTTTCATACCCGTCTTTCAGGTCAAGGGTTGACCACCTTTCTGCTTCCGCTTCTCCGGACTGAGCGCGGAAAACAGCACTCTCTTCGGTAAACGCTGGTTCGGCATACGCAATACATGGCCTAACCAACGCAGCTTCTGGTGCTGGACGCATCTTTCAATGGAAGTCCGTTTCACAACCGAAAACACGGCGTTGAATTGCCTCGTTACGGATTCGCCAACAGCAACCCATACGAGCTATGGTTCTGATACAACGATTGTCAGACACCTGAAGACGTCCCATTTACGCTCCTCGAACAGGCCAGGTCTCAGCCATACAACAAAACAGCCCGTATTGTAGCCTGATACACATCCTTAGAAATTCAGGGATATACCCTTTTGATGCAGTAGATGTCTTAACCTAGCAAACGCGACCCGAGCGCTGCAGACTCTTTCATAGACCTCACCTGTCACACCACAATCAAAACTAATACAACTTCCACAACTTCGAGTACCTCTCCCTGGATTGTAAGTGGCGTTTCCAGTGACTGCATGTCCAGGAGCATGAACTTACACTTTGTGGGTGCAAAGTGCATACCAAAGGACAGGATGACTAGTCAGTTCATCCAAAAAACATCCGCACCTCCTCTTCGAAGACGAGAACGATATCGTCCGCATATTGCAAATCGACAATGTTTTCTTCACAGGCTATTTGAATACCAGGGTTTTGCAACCCTTCAGACGTTTGTATCATTGTTTCATCGATCACAAAAGTAAAAAGTAATGGAGAAAATGGCCACCCCTGACGAACACCACTGTGTGCAGAAGATTTTGGAGAGCTCTTTGTATATTCTCACACGTCTGGAGGTCTGAGAATAAGATGAACCTATTATCTTCAAACTTCCGGGGCATTCCTTGGTTGGCAAGCTTGTCTGGGAAAACAAACCGATCAACCGAGTCGAATGCTCGTTGGAAATCCAAGAATACTAAAATTGTGGTTCGTTTGCGCGTTCGACGCTGTTCTAGCACCTGACGGAGTGTAAAGATTTAGTGGAATCGATCCCTACCATACCGGAATCTTCCTTGTTGCCCTCGAGTTAGTGTTTCATGAGCCACCATGGGGCGACGAAGTACAAGTGACACCAGCATTTTCGTTACAACCGGGGTTAAGCTGGTCCTCCTGTGGTTACTACACTCACTACGAGCCCCTTTTTTGAAAATGGGCACTATCACCGACTCTCCCCAGTTGCCTGTGACACTCCTTTTCCCAAATGCAAGCAAACAGACGAGTAACGCGCTGGCTGAGGACTTCACCTTCATCTTTGGACAATGCGGGTGGGAGATCATCCGGACCAGAGGCTCGGTGACGTTTAGGAGAACATATGCATTCGCAAATCTCCGAGGCTCTACGGGGCTCCAGGTTCACTATCCAGGGTTCTACGTCAGTTGTGGCCTCCAAATGAGGGCGAGATGTCTCAGTGGTCAGAAAGTGCGGATTTACTGACCGGAAGATCCGTATTTCGAACCCGACCTCTGCCTCTCGACTTCCCCGTTCTAGGCTTGGAGAACCTGGCAGTATCCCAGCCCTCGTGCTTCCTTCTGGTGGCATGGCAGCTAGGCACCGATAGGGTGTTACAGCTGAACGAGGGTGATTATGGCCTCCAAATGAGTGGCGGATGGTGATTGAAATAGCTGTTATCAAACGATCGAGGCGTTCTTTATTCAAAATGGTTGCTCCATTCTTGTCCCTGGTGGTTTCGCTCAGAGACGGTTTCTGGGAACCACTAGCAAGGGTCATTTGAAATAATCTTCTGGCATTCCCGGTTTTCTGGGTTTCTTCCATTTCCTCGGATTTTCGTGTCCAGCCGACATTACGGTCGGCTTGCACGCTTACTTTCACTTGACATCTGGTTGTTAGCGATCTCGTTCCAGTACGAGTTCACATCTGATGCTGGAACAGTTGGGAGAGAATCTAGAAGACGATTCTGGTGAATTCGTCTAACAATCAGATCTGCCAGTCTCTCAGATGCCAAGCAATTGTCTGCACCTTAGGCGGCCTTGTAAAAACGATGGGAGAAGCGACTCCGGATGAGCGCGTAGTCGGAATCTGCAAACGTGTTCCATTAGCGGTATTCAGTTATTTATCCACATCATCGGTAACTGATGGCGATTAGTCAATTCGCGTTCGTACCTGGCACCCAATTGGAGGACACCATGTGGTCAGACGACCTCGGCTATTTTGAAAGTTAGTATTGCATAAAAACAATCTGCGGTCAGCACACAGCCGAAACAATCGTTCGTCATAGCCGGTACGTACCGAATTCAATACATATGAACCACCTAATTGGGTCTCAGATGCGCTAAGCCCGTCTACTTGTGCATTCATATCTACAGCAACCACAACGATATCTGAGCTTTTAGCTCGCCGCAACAGGGCATTCAGGGTGTCATAAAACTCGTTTTTGATGGTATCAAACCTGCAGTCAGTTGGGACGTAAGCAGACACGACAAACAGACGTCGATCAACTTCCCACTTGTGAGAATCCTTGACGGGCATTGCCGGATGCGACTATCAGTGGGTATCCAGTCAAGCAAAGATCCCTCCACCCGGTGACTTAGAACGATACCAACCCCTACACATCCTGCCGCAAAAGCCTTGGGATCGCCAGAGCTGCGCAGCCGGAAGCGAGTATGGTCAGCTCAATCACTGTGCTTGCATCTTGAATTCTTGTTTCTGATACACAGCACACATCAATGCCATGCGAGTCTGATATAAGCGCAAGAGCAGCTTATTGTCCTGTTTGCTTCAGGGTGCGGACGTTCAAGTCAGTCAGACAGACTGGGCTTCGAGGCTCGAAAATTGATTTCGAGATGCCTGAGGATGTCGGTGCCGATGACGCGCAGATTTTGCTTGCAAAACAGATGCAGGGCGAACAGAGTCACCATTCCTAACTGCTGGGTCTACAAGGATAGATTTATTAATGGGGTGGGGAAAGAGGTACGAAGAAGTATGTGAAAGAGAAAGGAGACGTTAGCAGTAGGCTGTTTTCGCTTAGCCACCATGCTGTAATGCAGCAAGTAAGACGACCTGGCGGATAGCACTGCGACCGCCAGCCGATGTGGCATAATTTTATTTTTATGTGTACAATTCATCATTGTACGTGGACTGGTATACTGCGAGGGCCTCCCATACCTGGACAGGATGACTATGGTCCTCAAACAAAGCCTTTGGCTCAAAAGCCTGACCGCAAGGCAGCGGTATTTGACAGGAAATTTAAGTACATTTGAATTTTTACGGAACAAAGCGCCATACGTGTTCCGACTTCTAACCTAGAGGAACGGGAGACTATGTTCGTCAGAACTCTAACTATTAACCAACCTGGTAAGAGAGACTGAGTGTCTCGCGGACACCCTTCAGAATAGCTCAGTGGGTCACAGAGGTAGACAAACCGTCACACTAAGTTAAAGTCCAGTCCCTTCTTGATGGTTATCTTTCAAAGTGTGTTTTATTTCTGGCGCTTCCTGTTATCCAACCTGTCCTGATGGAAACGTTCAGCTAGGTTTTCCTTTGATTTTGACTTCTGTGTATAAAAAGTGAGAGAACACGTTTGCCCTCAGGATACACTTTTTTCGATGGCCAGATTATTGGAGTTTCATTTTTGGTATCGCTTCATTCCGATTCTCGTCGCTAGTTCTTTTACTAGAAACCAGCCTGAAGAACAAGCGATATATGTGGCGGACTGATAAAGCTCTATGAAATTCCTATAATCTCATTCCGTCACATACCTCACAAATACGTACAAGGTGAGACTGAAGTTTGAGATACATATTAAGATGGAGATCGCGTTTGTTAATAGGATTGCTGTGTAAACTGGTATGATGGGATCAGGTCTTCATGACTGCCTGCACCTCTTCGCATTCACTATAGTGTACCGTTCTGATTCCATAACTTCCAGCTTTTAGTAGCAGTTAGCTGAACTACTGCAATGTTTGATGTCACTCCAGAAATTGTCTACTTCGCTCGACTGGCAATTTTATTGAACTATGTTCACCATATGTCTTTCTTGCTATACGCGTGTGTTGGTTTTGGTCGCGTGACCGTTCATCACATGATCTACAACCATTTAAGGCACTGCTTTTTATGTGTTTCCTTATACAGCAATCGCCTGTTGTTGACATCTCGTGTTTGTTTGCAGGCCTTCGATGGAATGAGGTCTAGAATTGAGGACGTAACCAAGCCAATTCGTTGTTCATGTTTTGCCACATCTATATGGGACGATACACTATTCAATGCCTGGTCGAAGATTCTCTATGAACTTACGCCCAATGTGAAGGTTTTAGAGAGCGGCTTGACACAACTATGTGAACTACTCGAAGCCGATGAGGTGGTCTTATTCGAGCGCGCTACTTTTTTGCAGCTAGCTTGTCATTCCCGTCGACCACATCCGGATGAGCATCGCTTCGACAAGATCAGTAATATCATCAAGCAGTTTAAACTGTCGTGTAGCAAGATTGGAGCGAATTTCACCAAGATCGAATTGCGTAATCAACACTTCACCGCGTTCATTGACGTCTTCACTTCGAGCACGTACATCATGGTTGTCTGCTCGGATCCTTCACTTGGTAAGTTGATCGTTCTTTTATCTTTGCTGTTGCTAGCTGCTTAATTTTCCATTGCATGCACTAAAGAGAAAATGTAGCCCTCTCTCAGGAACCGCTCGAACCTCATGGATCTTCGCCTGCTCCAGAACGGAACGAGGAAGGGGTCATCTGATTGTTTATGTGTGCCGTGAATTAGGCATTTAGCTATTCATGACCTCACGAACAGGAGCGATAGCCGTTGTCAAATCGGATGCCGTGAGGAAGATGTAGTGTTTTTGATGACGTTTGAAACGGAAAACCACAAAAATATGGCTAATTAAATCTGAATGACAAGTGTTGCTACTTACTGGGAGATATTCGGCTGTTTGTTTACTTGCAAGTTGCAAGCATTTCTTGAGATTCGTGTTGGCAGCTTCTCCCCGCTCAAAGTTTATTTTGCTGTGAATGACTTTTCGCAGGTTCATCCGTTGAACACGGAAGTGTTTATATACTTCTTCTATTACCCAATACAATGGTGCCTCCCATCATCGGGAATGGGCTGAGCCGTTCTCTTCGAAACATTTTCTACTGAAGGATACAAACCTTCCCCCATACACTTGCAACCATTCACCACGTGGCTTAACGAGTCGCACTGCATCACAGAAAGGTTAAAAAACTGCTTGAAGTATTTCTGATCCGTACATCTGAAAATGCTCGCTTTGGAATAATGTTAGCGCAGGCATGACGTATGCGGAACAAACAAATGAGGGCAGTCAAACATTTTTATTTTATCGTTTGGTTGGGTCTCACTTCTAGTATGGATCCGTCTTTCTCCGTTCTTATCTACTGACCAAGGTCCAATGTAACTCACCGTCGTCAGTAACTTGGCATTTCTTTGTACAGATCCTACAATAATTCTTATAAAAGCTGGCCACATATTCCTTAGAAAAAGACGATCTCACCATTTCCGACAACGATATTTCCACGAATCTTATCACTGGAGTCTGTATCCATCCAGAGTGTAGTTTTTCAATACCCCGCTGTAAGGAACTTTAAATAAAATATGGAATATGTATAACTTTATTATAAAAGCAGGGGCATTTGGAATTATGGCGCTCTGATAATCTGTTAACAATCACTCGGAATAGGGAACCACACTGTTTCAAAAAATTAAATTATACGACACCTAAGCAGTTTTAGAAAAACCTTCGTACAAGCATCACGTGACATCAGTGAAATGCCTTCACATCACCTGTCACATTCATCAAAATGCTTATAAAACTGTGAATGTACCAGGGTACCTCAGGTGAGCTGAAAAATAGCTAGGGGTTCAAGGCTTATAATAAACAGACCGGGGAGAGCATCATAGCCAGGGGGAAGGTTTCAAATGAGAACAAGTTGTAAAATAAGATGCAATGGGATTGGTAGGTGTCTCATCCTGGGAGGGCAAACTAATGTTCTCCAGATCAGGCTATGACTCAAGGTAACGGCTAGATTGTTTGTTAAATAGCATTTTGGTGGAAGGAGACTGATTTGCATGCTACAAATCACTGTGACGTTTGCTTGTCGTTGGTGAACAAACCAATACCGTTTTGAAAGAGATTAGCGTCCAAAGGAACAGCCAAGCTTAGCATCGTCTATGGGTGTCGTGGTTATTAAGGGTTCTAATCTGCTAATAGAAAAATGTGAGAGAATCGTGACATGGAGAACGCTTGAGGTAACTAGGAATGTGATCGTTTTGTGCGTTTGCAAGCTCCAGCTTGTTTTCGGTTGGCGAACTGATCACCGGCAACATTCCCTAAACCTCTATCGACAGCACCGTCTGAAGAAGTTGCAGTACATCAAGACTTCCACATTTATTAATTTAGTCCAAACGTACCGGTCATACTATTCATCTTTTTCTGACGAATGTTGCATACAAAGAACACTACTGCATAATATGTCGAGCAGAATTTTCTATATGTGAATTGTAATTTGTTTTGTGTTCATACCTGTAATCAGTCTTCGAAGCAATCTCCTAAAAGCATCTGTGATACAAAGGTTCAAGCTATGAATTTGTTTTTAAAGGAACCTTTCTTTGGGAGTACTTTCATGCATACTGATATCCAACAATTGATTTCCCTGAAACTGAACAGCTCGTCCAGTGGGATTAAATGTTCTTCAGTATATTCCTCCAGTACAATCCAAGGTGGATAGTCAGGATCGTTTGTCCTATTAGGCCTCGTTCTTCGTTTCATTTCACGCACCTCAGCAGGATTAACGAAAGTGATCTGAGTCGGCAGTTGGAATCAGGTAACTTCTTCACATGGATGGCAGAGCTCTGAAATAAGATCATCCACTTCAGCGTTACCCATAGGTCAATTGAACCATGGTTGCTTTATTGTATTCTCCCCGAGGGTAAAGACACTTGAAATAGTTTATTTCTAGTTTCATCGGATCGAATGAGCCTTCTACCTTCCCTTTTGCCGTTTGAAGGTCTTTTAGGTGGAGCGACGAAAATTGACCAACTCGGACGTAGATGGTTTTAGTCGGGAAGCATATAGCAGAACTAAACTTGAGGTGGTCTGTTAGATGTTCACAATAGGAGGGTGATTAGGATGGGTTAAGTTTGAAAAGGGGGGCAGAACTAGGTAGTTCTGTTAAGCTGAAAAGTTTTCTGAATGTAAATTCCGGAAACAGCTATCTGCTTGGACCTGATGGATTCATTTACAGTTGACTCGAAAGCAGTACGAATATACGGTGGTAAGAGGTGCTAACCAGAGACTCGATTCTTTCCGGAAACCGTGGAGTTCGGGGTGGGTATCTGGTGTAAATGGATAAAACTAACTTTTGCATCCCATTAAATACCCGAAGTAAACCTACTACTCACCGAGGTAATTCTGTCCGCTGTCTACTCGTGACTGTGTTCGGAACTTGTGTCGAACGCTATCATTAGGCCGACGGTCTGCTGATTGGTTAAGCCCGGACCCCAAACTACCAAGGCGAACACATACATCAGCCTCGATGGATTGAGTAGATGAAATTTACCTTTGAAATCCAACCATCATTTACCCTGTTGCCTTTCAGATTGTATTTAGCAGTGCATCGGCTAGAGATGTTCCTTCGGAAAAAAGCCGAGTGCTGCTCGGGGCGCCTTTCGTATTGTATCATCCTTGTTCATGTTTGACAACGACTGCGCTCCATTAGGCGACATTGTGCTGTCGCAGCAGATGGAGTGATCAGGTTTCAACCCCGGCCCTATATAGTAAAAGAGGATTTTCCATCGTTTGCCGATATGTTCGAACACTGTTTGACGTTGGGTATCATTCTGTTACACTGAGGGCGCTTCTGAGGGGGCGAGATGGCTCAGTTGGTTAGAGCGCAAATTTACTGACCGGAAGGTCCGTGGTTCGAACCCCACTTCTGCCTCTCGACTTCCCCTGTCTAGGCTTGGGCAACCTGACAGTATCCCAGCCCTCGTGCTTCCTTCGGGTTGCATGGCAGTTAGGCCCGAAAGGGTGTTACAGCTGAACGATCATCTGAGGGCGCTGCATGGCTATCGTGTAGGTGGCTATCAAACTATCAACAACTATCAAAACCAACTCGTCGAATGCCTGCCGGACGGTACGGTGTCGGATATAAACGGCCACTGGGAAAAGATATCCAAAGCGCTACTCAAGGTTGAACGTCTGTTTGCGGTACAACCCAGCCAACCTCTTCAAACACTGGATCTCTGATAGGACCGTGTCTTTGCTGGAGACCCGGCGACAGATTCCCTGGCCGCCACCACAACTCCACCCGACGCCATGGAAACTGAGTGTCCGTGCAGACCGAGAAGCTTGGTGGACCCGAAAGGCCCAAGAAATGGAAGATGCAAAGAATGCTGGAAATGTGCGCAGGCTGTTCCATTTGATTCGTTCGACTGGTCCTCGAAAACCTCTTGTCAGCGAAACAATCAGAGACCAAAATGGCTCCTGATATGCATAAAGCAGAACGTCTGGAACGCTGGGCACAGTACTTTGAACAGCAATTCAGCTGGCCACCTGCTACCTCCAATCCAGAATCCTGGCCTTCAACAGAAAGCTGGACCGTAAATATGGAGTCGCCTTCGGTCTCAGAAGTGTCCGAGTGTATTTCTCTACTCAAGCGTCATCGTGCTGCTGGTCCTGACGACCTTCCACCTGCTCTTTTCAAGGATGGCGGTGGGCTCCTCAGCCAGTGCCTGTCTAGACTATTTGGGTCTATCTGGGAGAAAGAGACCGTCCCAGACAACTGGGGTGAATCGATAGTAGTGCCCATTTTCAAAAGGGTACTCGCAGTGAATGTAGCAACCACAGAGGTGTTAGTTTGACTCCTGTTGTGACAAGGCTTCTGGCGTCATTGATTCTTCGTCGTCTTACGATGGCACGCGAAACCTTGACTCGTGAGAATCAAGCGATTTCGACCGGGTAGAGGCTGCATTGACCACATCTTCACACTCCGTCAGGTGTTAGAGCAACGCCACATGTACAGACGACCCACAATCTTGGTGTTCCTTGACTTCAAGGGTGCGTTTGATTCTGTCGATCGGTCAGTGCTGTTAAATGTACTTGCTCAACAGGGTATGCCCCAGAAGTTTGTAAACATAATCCGATCCCTATATTCACATACTTCTGGGTGTGAGAGTGTATGGCGAGCTCTCCAAAAGCTTCCCTACAAAAAGTGGTGTCAGACAAGGATGTCCACTCTCTCCATTCTTGTTCAACTTCGTCATTGATGAAATAATGAGGCGAACGCTGGAAGGTCTTCAAAACCCCGGTGTTCAAATCGTTGCTGGTGAGAGCCTTGTCGATCTGGAGTACGCAGATGACATCGCCCTCATCTTTGAAGACGAAAGTGAAGCACAAGCCCTGTTGAACAGACTGACCACCATCATACCATCTTTTGGCATGCGCCTTGCACCTTCAAAGTGCAAAGTCATGCTTCAGAACGTGCAGTCTCCGGACATATCCTTAAAATTCAAGGAGAATCACTGGAGATTGTGGAAAACTTTACATACCTCGGTAGTTGTATTAGCTCTGACGGAAGTGTGTCTGATGAAGTCAGTGCAAGAATCTCAAAGGCTCGAATCACGTTTGCTAATTTGCGTCACTTGTGGCGTCAAAAAGGCATCTCACTAGATCTTAAGGGTCGTGTACCAGGCTACAGTAAGGGCTGTATTGTTGTATGGGTGCGAGACATGGCCTCTACGGACAGATGATGTGAGGCGTCTCCAGGTTTTCGACCGATGCCTCAGAAGCGTGGCTGGTTTTGGATGGCGTCAGCGTGTTAGTAACGAGGTGATTAGAAAACGGGTATTTGGTTGTGCTGCAGGTACATCAATTGGGGAAATCATCCAGCACCACCGACTACGATGGCTCGGTCATGTGCTACGCATGCCGAAACACCGTCTACCGAGACGAGTGTTGTTCTTCGTGCCTCCTTCAGACTGGCGCAAACCGCGAGGTGGACAGCGCATGACTTGGCAGAAAGGCGTGAAAGAGATCACGAAGAGTTTGGGTGTTGTTGGTGCTGTACGCCTTCCAGGATGGGGTCCCCGTGACCCCGCCTGTGCTTGGCTGGAGACGTTGCAAGAAATGGCGGCTAATCGATGTCAGTGGCGTTCATGCTGTCAGTTTCTTTCCAGATTGTCTGATTGAGCGGTTGGAGGTGTAGGCACCTCAGAATGCTTGACATAGGCCAGCACTAGGTCCCTCCCTCATCCACTCTTTTTTCTTCTTTTCACTCTAGGGCTTTATATATAATTATATATATATATATACGTATGCATATGAAACTAGACGAACTTCATGGTTGTACGGCAGTGAAGCATCAGTGTCAACACTGATGTTGCTGTCTTTGATGATGATGATGATGATGATGAGGTGGCCTCCTCTGTTCCGGATCATATGTATCGTGGTTCAGGGCACCAATTCCTCACAGTGTAGGTCAAAAAATGCCCCTGGCCAGAGTTCCCTTTGTTCCGCCGCAGCGGTCCTCATCACACAAAATCCTAATAGCGTGTCCTGGTATCTTAGCATATGCTTCAACCGATTCTCACATGGAGAACGAATTGTATGAACACCGACAGTTGTTGTGAATGGTAGACCAGGACTCGATTCCTAATTGTGATTGAAGATTGGGACGTTCACAGGGGTCCATCTGACGGACTATTCAATGCTCCCAGTAGCTCGGCTCTAGTGTACGTTGCGAGAGCATCGGCCAAACTGCTTATCTCCGTCGGATGTGTGCTTCCAGCCTATCAAAAAACGTCTTACGTGGTACTCGAACGTCGAACGAATGACCAATTGACTATATTCTCGATTGCAATGGGTTTTCTCCGTTGGGTCTTGCGGATCGTACACATGAGCTGAGAACCGGAGTAATTTTGGATCAAGCCGTGCACTGGTTTTAGAGAAGTTTAATTTGCACTTAAATATCCGCCAGGGGTGGTGCCTCTCCATACTCCTGAACATTACGCCGTGCATTATCGAGCGCGATAAATGTCAAACTCCTATTCAGGACTCAGCGATCGAGACATTTACAACGCACTTGTTCAGACGATTTGCAGCTCACGTGGCCTACCCATTTGCTCGTGTGTTGACTATATCTTCAGCGCGCCGTACATTGGAACAGTTTCAAGTTCCAACAAGCTGTCATAATCTTTTTTAGCCGAATTCTTGCCGTCTTATCATGCATTGTGCTGTTTGATGGAATGCTGCCGAGGTTCGTCACTCTGGGCGAGATGGCTCAGTAGTTAGAGCGCGAATTTGCTGACCAGAAGGTCCGTGGTTCGAACCCGACTCGACTTCTATCTAGGCTTGGGTAAGACCAAAAGCTGCGTCGACCACATCTTCACACTGCGTCTGGTGTTAGAGCAGTACCATGTGTACAGAAGACCCACAGTCTTGATATTGCTCGACTTCAAGGGTGCGCTCGATTCTGTCGATCGGTCAGTGCTGTTAACCACACTTACTCGACAGGGTGTGCCCCAGAATTTTGTGGAAATACTCTGATCCCCATATTCACATACTTCAGGATGTGTGAAATTGTATGGTGAGCTCTCCAAGAGATTCCTTGCAAAAGGTGGTGTCCAACAAGGATTTCCACTCTCTAGGTTTTAGCTCAATTTCGGCAATGGTGAAATACTGAGCCAAACGCTGTAAGGTCTTCAAAACCATGGTGTTCGGATTGTTTCTGGTGAGGACCTTGTTGAGCTTGAGTACGCAGACCGCATCATATTTAAAGATGAAGGTGCAAGTGAATCGACTGACCACTATCATACCATGTTTCGGCATGCGCCTAGCACCTTCAAAGTGCAAATTCATGCTTCAGAACGTGCAGTCTCTGGACATACCCCTTACAGTTCAAGGAAAATCACTGAAGGCTGTGTAGAATTTTACATACCTCGGTAGTTGTACTAACTCTGACGTAATGTGTCTGATGAGGTCAGGCCGGAATCACATCAGACTCACCTGGAACCCAGCTGAATCTCTCGTTTGTGATGTTTCCGTGCAACTGAATGTGCTGCACCAGTTGCTACGATCTTCGAGATATCGCGATACATGTATAGACGTGATACACTACTCATAAGGTTGATGAAAATTCTTCGACAGCCCACTACCGGTTCCGCCCTTTTTGGGGCTCATCAGGTAGGTAGGAAACATCATATTGAGAGATTCAGCTGGGTTCCAGGTGGGTCTTTGGCAAAACCAAATTTGCAAATGAGTGTGTTCCGCTAATTTCGTGCAATTTGGTTGATGGAAACTCGGGGACTGCACCTATCTGATGAGCCCCAAGAAGGGCGAAACCGGTCGTGGGCTGTCGAAGAATTTTCAGCAACCTTATGAGTGGTGCATTACGTCTATATTTAGATTAACTTTATATTTGTGCGACAGCGATGCATCAGTGTCAACAATGATATTGCTGCCTCTGATGATATAATGTTTTGGGCTATTGAAAGCTCGGGTGTATTCATTGGTAGCTGATCAGGTGGCTATTCTGTTCGCTGAACTTGGAAATTGACTTGCCGACGCTCCATCACCTGTCGAGGTGATGTCATCAGTGCGCTGTCGGTTGGGTAGTTCCCCTTCTCATGCTTGCGCTTGTATAGTTTGCTATAACCTGATTGGCTTTTGATACTCATCTCAGTTGGAGTCCGAATGGTGCGTTCGTGATCTGTGTTGCGTTGTATTCCCTACTTTTGGCTGCTCCACTACATACAGCCCTTGTCCAATATTTTCTGTTCTGGTTCGTCCCTTCTTGATCCGTACATCTCGATACGGTTCAGTCATACTTAAAAAATCAGTCTGTTTATGATATGGAAACATGACAGCCTTAATCAAGTGTGGGCACCCACCATTCGGAACGGACCATTTATTCACATGAGTCAGTCACAGCAAAGTAAATATGTTACGACCCGGACAACACTAAACAGGTGACCTTGTACTGAATTCCCGGCCTTTGACGCACGCGTTAGTGAATAACTGTGGTAGAACGCTGGTATTTACTACTGGTGTACTGTTGTCGATGATTGAACAGAAGGCTGTGGTTGTCATAAGAGGTTCACATATGCACCTTAACTTTTTTTAAATTGGAAACACCCAGAGCAAAGAACAAAACTGACTGCTGTGGATGAATCAGGACATCCACTCATCCCTCATGACTCAAGATGACTCATTGGTCAAGGTACAAATTAGCTGACCTAGAGTTCCGTGGTTTGAACCCAACCGCGGCATCTAGACTGCTCTTATCTAGACCTGGGCTACCTGGCAACATCTTAATCCTCTTGCTCCCTCCTGGCGGGACGAAAAAGATCTCAGATGGGCGATTGGTCTCTGTTTTTTATCTCAATTTCTCATCGGTATGCTCACAGAACAGTCACCACTGGGCTTTGTTTCCTGCGCAACCCAGATGCCTCCAGGTCGTTCACCTGTTACCCGGTATAGACCTAACCAAATCACCCAAATGCCTCACTTGTGTGGTTTTGCATTGACGCCATAACCATGCAATTTAGACTCCTATCACGAGACCAATTGGAACCAAGCGCAAACCTAATGCTATAGTCAGCTGAGCGCCAGTATGCTGGTACTGAGCCGGAGGGTCAAAGAATGAGGTCTTGGATCTCAAGCGACCTTTCATAGAAACGCACATGCACGCTACAGCTCCGTCGCACTCGCTGTTCCATTGACCAATGAATAAAGTATAAGCCTAACCCATGTTTGATCGTGTGATAACTTTTTGGAATACACACTGGATGCAGGTTTCGTCGGTAGAGCTCTAGTTGACTGTTTCTGTTTTATTCGCCACATAACTGATCCATAGTAACAATTTCGGGTGGTTTTCTCGTTCGCCGTTAAATTTCCTTCTAATAATTCATACTTTTCCTTTTTTTCTGCACTCCCCAACTATATTGCTTGTCTCCAGCATCTTCGGCGACACTGCTCAACATTCGCAATGCTCGGAAGCATTTTGAACGTCTGGAAAAGTTGGAGCAACCCCATTCAGCTATTGCCCATCGTAGTTGACTTTTTAACCCACTTCTGTTATCCAGATTATTTTCTAGTAGGTCTGTGATTCGCTTGTAAATATCTTCTGTCTTAATTATGGGTCACTGTATTGTGATACTACTGTTTTCCTAAACTGCTCTGCAGCTTTCCATCGCTTCTCTGATAACTACCTCTTGGTCTGCTTATACGTGAAGTATTTTCAGGGGGAAAATCAGTTTGAAGTTGTGCTTCCAATCGTAATGTGTGGTAAAGTGCGGGTGTGGACGCATTGCGTGAGAGTAGCATGCGTGTGACAGTAACGTACAGGCAAGCACAGCCGTAGGGCAGTGATTCTCAATGTATTTTGATATCTCTTCTGAGTATGCCAAGAGAGGTTACTTTCACCCTTGTGCTTTTCGAAACAACTTATTTCAAATATTACATCGCCTACGCATGAATGCTAGGTATTTTACAGATGTAGCCTGTAAGGGGAGTAACAACACTGCAATTTTTTCTAATATTTAGGTCGTCGTTAGGGGACTTGCGATATCTAGCTGGTTGTCGGTACCGCACTTGACCCATTCAAACAGCAAAAGCATAGAAATGCACTCGTTTGCGAATTGCACTGGTTTTAAGGGGAAACTGAACTCGATGCACGAATGTCTCGTTTTCCAAGTCGCACGCTATCTTAGGTATCGAAGTATTTTGTCTTGACGTATCACACTGCTCGCAAGATTGGAGTTCAGTTTGGCACCGTGCCGGTTGTGCACGAATACGGCGTGAATTCCTCTTCGAGGTTCGCCTCTCTGACTGTGGATCCCTAGTACGGGCTACTCCTACCAGATTTAACACGGTAGCCATATGATAATTCTGGTCGATGCGGGGTTGCATTTGCCCGAAAGAGAAATGCCTCATCTTGCGTTCCAGGATTATCGAGAATGGACAGTACTTCCTTTCAAAACTCCTTTATTGATCCAGTAATCTGCATACAGTAGCCTTCTCAAACAACAACTTTCCAATGTGCAACACCTCTCCTTTAGGAGATGGTCTCAGTAAACCAAAAATTCGCAAGTTACTTTCGGCCAGCATGTGGCGAGCGATGTCTTGTGAGGATCATTTTCCCTCAATGACTTTTTGAAGCATGCGGGACATGCACAATAAGCCATCGATTACCACACTTTTTCCAACTGTTCAGACAAAACTGCAGGTGGTTGGGATAGTAAACTGGTCCGTAGAGGTTGATCCAAGGGACGGAATCAAGTACGCAGGTTCATCAGTGTTGTTTCCTAGGACTTGCGAACCCAATCGGCATGGCCTGATCACAATTCCTGCTCAGGTTGGGGCCTCATTTAGCTTTCAATAGGGAGACCGATCAACTTAGCGGTTTGAATATGATAGCATCTTTTTATTCAAGTGATTGATTTCACCGCGGATCATGTAACACGCGTTCGGGTCGCCGCTTGACTGGGTGTATAGACATCATTTGGCTCGTTCTGGCACCTGTAACCCGTTTGTTCAAAATAGGTTGTTCATATCTCGAACCACCGGTCAGATAGTTCTGTGATCTGTGTCCGCATCTGAGTTTGCTTCAGTTGCTCAGTAGTGCAGTCCTTACTTGATGTCTGTAGTACATGAGTGAAAAGCGGGTATTTGGTTGTCAGATTGCCAACCAACTGCATAAGTCAGTTGAGTTTGATCCTTTCAATCTACTTCAGTTAATGAAAAGTGCCTCTGTTCCTCATCTCCACTGACGCTTTCGTACGTCATCCAAACAGTCGCTGACGTCCAATAAGTCTGTTCGTCTTTTCCAGCGCAACCAGGTCTATTTTCACTACTTTTAAACAGTTTTGAAATTCCCACCTTAACTGGCGCAACGGACTTCCAAAACCAAGGGGCCAACCGTCGGTTCGTTCACTTTTCTATCGTGATTAGTTTGGTTAGGTCCGAATGGTCAAACGAAATGAGTTGAAGGCGTTTTCTTTCTAAACGCCTTTTCCTGTCAAGGGCTGAAACATTGGTTTTGATAGCACATATAGGAAAACAAGGATGCTACCAAAAGCTATGGCAATCATCTAGCGGCCGTTACCTGCAACGAAGGCCGGTGAGCGAAGTGCTCCAAGGGCGAATGATACTTCCCGGTTACCCAAACCGAAATGGGGTCGTTTAAGGTTCCCACCTTGAACGTGTGACTCAGAAGTCTGACCTACAAGGCAGTGGGTTGTAGAATTTTGTTCGGGGACCCTGGCTAGCCCTAGCCCCCGACTCACAAGCCTGAACCGAGAGGCGGCGGGCAGTAGGGCTTTTTGGAGGGATCATTTCTGGTGCCACTGACTAAATAGTCTGACCTGGTTGCAGGGGGCAGCCTGGCTCCAGGACGCTGTCAAGCTTGGCCTGTTCGAGCAGCGGAATTGAGACATCTTCAGGTGTTCGACAATCTTTGTCTCAGCACCATAGCTCGTGTGGGTTAGTGTCAGAGAATCCGTAACGGGGCGAATAGAAAGCGAGTTTTCGGTTGTGCAACGGGAACTTCCAGCACTAGAAACTTCGTTGGTTGGGCCACGTATTGTGTGTGCTGAACCATCGTTTGCCGAAAAGTGCTGTTTTCCGTGTCCAATTCAAAGTGGCGGAAACAGAGAGGTGGCCAAATCTTGACCTGGCTGAGGGGTTAGAAGAGATTACGCAGCAAGATATGACTGCTAATCGATGTCAATGGCGTTCATGCTGTCAGTTTCTCTCTGGGGATGTAGGCACCTCGGAATGATTATAGTCAGCTAGCACTAATTCGCTTCCCTGTCCACCTTTATTCTTTTCTTCACAATCAGGCTCTCAAATATATCATGGTTGTACGGCAGCGAAGCATCAGTGTTGAACACTGATGTCATCCTCTCCATGATGACGATGATAACAGCTTTAGATCGGGTACTGGTTTCCGCTGATTCCAACAACAGTTCTGGGACATTGATGATCAAAGACCTGAAGATGTATCAAATACTCCACCCGAAGTGGCCGACTTCCACAGTCGTACGACAAGGCCGCCTGCATTGTAATCTGATGCAAGAGTTCTTCGACCTTCAGTGATACGCTTTCGGAAGCCACAAGTGTTGCAAATTTGTGAAAGCGATTATGGCCTTCGAGATTCATGTCAGAGGTAACGCAACTTCCGAAATAAGTATAAAGTTCTACAGGAGTCCGATAGCATCTTAATGGCTACGGGGAAGGTGCACTTTGCGTCCTTGAAAAGCAAAATGCGAATCAGTAACAGAAAAGGGCTTGGCCAGAATGAGAACGAGCGAAATCGGAAATCTGCCCACGCTACCTATAGCTAATTACGTTGTGGCATGTGTGTACTGGAGGTTGGCTAGCTTGCGGGGAGCACCGTGTGGCCAAGCAGTCCTTGGACAGTACACATGTGGCAGGCGATGGCCGTTCTTCGTAAGTCTGTCCAGTCCGATGAGCTACAGCAGCACTAAGTCTGCCTACCTGTGCAATCACAGCCCCGGCAACCACAACAATGGGCTCTTGGAACTCTGTCGCAAACGCTGTCTGTAAGACTACCAGAGTAGCTGTTGGGGCTTAGACGGCTATTATCAGCGCGTTGGCGGGATGCTCTCATAGAGGTTTCCAAACGAACCTTATCAACAAACAACCAATGAAGGATTCCCACTGTGCAAAAATGTAACCGGAGTGTCCCAGCGGCCAAATTCTTGGGACAAAAGCATGTGCTCAAAAGACGAGTTTATTAAGTAACTCAATACTTGCATTCAATGATTACAGCATTGTCGAAACGACAAACGATTCACTCATTAATAACCGCCAGAATTTACAAACAACTAGATTAGTTGCTACGGAAACCTCTTGAGTGCTTTGGCGGGGAATCAGACTTCGAACGCCCGTAAATCACTGAACAAGTAAATGCAGCGCAAGTGCATGAAATAAAAGGGAACACGGAATTTGGTGACCAAGTAGCGGTTCTGTACATAGGACAGTCCAAAGGCTGAACTGTATAGCGTGGTTTCTAAAAAAGCATGATCATTTCTTCCTACGTCGACTAGCACTTCCTGCAGAAAGTTCTGACCGTCTTCGACTTGGTGACGGGGTTCTTGACCGGTAAGCATGGCGTGCTTCGATGACGGAATTGGGTGTACGTGAACGGTGACGTTTCCGTGTCTGAACAGAGTAATGTAAAAAGCAGAAACAAATGATTAAAAAGTCGTAACTTTTATCTTGAATGAGGGTGATAACGGTATTTTTCAGCTTAGTTCTCGATCTGAAGCTTCCAAGTTAGCCTTCCCCTCAAAACAACCAGCAAAGGTGTACGACGTTTATTAACGACAAAAACCAGTTGAAAAACACATGTACAGCGCATCGTATATAAAGTGTATGCGGCGACAACATTCTGGAAATCATGACGCCTGGATGTGCCATTGGCAACCGGCATTCGGTGGACACTGGATCGTGATTGGCCGCTGGGTCCGGACTTTCGATTACTCGGAGCTCGCCTTGATGCTGGACCGGCAAACGGCCCGATCTTTTGACCAATCGCGTGCGGGATAGGCTACTTGACCGTGACAACGCATAACTGAGTGGTAAAGCGGTATATGTGTGGAATCCCACCTAACAATGAGTCTCGAGCTATTGAAAATACTGTCTCCTGGTTCCTGGGGAGCGGTGGGGTGATTCGTTCTAACGATAGTTCTTGGAATCTGATATATTCACACCAAAAAGCATTCCGCAGTTTAAAGTAAACACACTCCTGAGTAGCTTGCCAGCCACATTCACCTTCATTTCAGTAGTTTCGTTGTACACTACTTTCTGAACGAATGAGTGCAAGCATGAGTGGTGAAGATACGGTCAAAATGTCGTTACCTGTGGTCATAATGACACGCCGAAACTATGGATCCTATCATATTAAAGCAGTCCGAAATCCACTCAGAAAACGCACTAAATTGCTCCAAATTTCGTGAATGCTGCACGCATTATCCTTAACTAATGGATTGATTGTCGCACAGTACCTTTGGTTCCCGTGCCAAGCGAGCTCCCCAAGAAGGTCAATATGCTTTGCGGTGCCTTCATAGATGCGTTAATGCCTAACCTCAGTAGATGGTCGTTATTCTTCCTGAACCCAAAAAGGTAGTCACTAAGTCAAGTGAAGAATTTTGTGCAATCTGAAGTGAAGTCCAGACGTAAAAGTTGTAGATATTCAAGAGGAAACGCGTTCACAATAAACCCATAGCTTAAAGCTTCAGACAGTGCAGTGAACAGCTAGTCACCGATATGCTCGAAATTCGGATTCAACCGTTTATGGTTGTCCTTGTCCGGCTTTATGCAGGCTTGCAGCACCGCCCTTTCATGAGTTTTTTGGTAATTGTGAGCCGAAAAGGTGTACAGTAGAGCTAGAAGGGAGCCCATTGTGTAGGGTTCGACTAGTTCACCTTCACCTCGTGAATCCCACGGAGTTCGAAATGATGAACTCTGGTATGTGAGACCATCCGACCAGTGGTCTATGAGAAACTAGTAAGATGTCCGATTCAGCCGTGCAATCCTTCATTTATAAGCGTGCTACTCAAGGGGTCGGTCGGCATTTCTCTCTTATACAGCTGACAACGCTTGCCGCTTTGTCACGACTACTGGCAAACCACTGGTAGCTGAACAGTCGTATTTCACTGCAACGTCACGCGTTGCCGGTTAGTTTCCCGAACGACCATACGAATCACACCACCAGTAAAGCAGCCGTAGACTTAAGTTTTCAACTGTCGACATTTAAAATCAACAGAGATGGACTGTTGCAAGCTACTAAAACGGTTTTGAATACAAACAATCTTGAAACGTTTTGTAAGTCCTATCTACGATCCTCCAAACCTCTGTATTTGGACTGACTCACCTATGCACTTTGATTGACAGCTCCCATTTTTATCTGCATGGCGTTCGCGAAGGTTGTGTTAATTGAAAGATTTGCTTCGAACGTAAAACCTAGTATCTAAGCACAGCCAGAAAGCTGAGTTGCGTTCATAACGTAACTGCATTGCAAGCAAGCTGGATGAATGCCGAGGTCAGAATTGCCAGTCCCACTTAGGCGAAGCTCGCTAATGAGGTCGCAGTGGGTCACCCATATCGAGATCCTCTGTCGTGGACCTAGAGACACAATTACTGAAAGCATATGAAATAATGGTCAACCTAATTAGTGTCATACATTGCGGATAACGGTATTATGAGGGTCAAAGTGAGACTGGTGGGTTAAGACGCCACACGAAAGTGAGAAACATACCGTCTTTGGACTTGTGGAACCGTGAGTATCATCTCGCCCATGGTGTTTACGTCTCGACGGCATGCGCTGCGCCAAAGTAGAACCGAAATCTTCATCGTCACTAGCTTCACCTTCCTCCAACTCCTCAGGTGGTACGGGAAGTCTTTTCTGAGAATTGCCATAGGAATTCCGCTCCCGTTCAGCATCGTCCAAAGCACTTAATCGTGGCCGTCTTGTGACGTCATCGGCATCACGTCTATAGGGTGAATCCGTAGATGGAACTGAAGGATTGCGAAGATTTCGGAGGGGTGAGCTGTCGTAAGCCTCATTTTCCGAACTGGCGTCCGGGCTGGTGGGAGAAGGTGGACGCCGACGAGGACGATCATTCTCACGGAAAGAACGCGGAGGTGACCGGTCACGCGAGTTTCGAGATGCAGGGGGTGAGATGGAATGATCCCTCCGAGGATGCTTTGAAGACAATGGTTGTAAGGAAGAACCCACATTAGGCCTCTCTCGAGCATTCGGGGGTTTCGATTTCGAATTCGATAAGTTCTTTGACTTGGGCACACAGGACAGTTGATCATCTTCCTGCAACCGCTCGAGAAGACGTTCTCGATAGCGCTGGATTTGCTGCGAAGCACAATAAGCAAAAAAGCATCCTCAAGATCTGCTGACCAGGTATAAATAAAAAATCACGATTCTCCATGACTCACATTAATTGAATGACCGACCTCCTCGTCACTTCAGTGCTTTCTCGTTGTCGGCCAGACGGAGAAGTTAGCTAAAGGAATGACTGAAGATATACCATCTTTGCTGGCGGAAGGCCTAGTAGATATAGTGCCCAGCGTGGATACTATTACTAACCTTTAAATCACCTAAGCGATCCGTCTGAAATTAAAAAAACTGGCAAGAACACGAACTTTGAACATTGCTGGAGTTGCCGCCATCCGCATCCATAAGCCAGAGCTTTGCTCTTACAAGCATTCCGTCCAGATACCACAGCGGCAGGCATCACGTTTCAGCGTACAGGACCGGTGCGATTGAGCATTCAAAGAGATCCGTAAGAAAACCTTACTTGGAGATTTAGTCCTGCTCTGGTTAACTGACTTGTTTTATTTTTTTGACTTTTTATTATGACCGACTATTTGTATGTCCATGGATGTTTTTTTTCAAACGCACGAACATACCTGAGTCTGAGTATATATTGAAAAGAATTTCTTCACTCACATGCCCGTTCTAACTTGGGCTTCCTAGTGGATTCACTAGGTGAACTTGGACAAGAAATCGTCTGGATGACTTTAGTATTACTTTAAGAGAATTTGACGAAAGGTCATCGATTTGAGGAAAAAACACTCACCTTGGTAATCGCCTCTTCTGTGATGGATTTATCGCCCTTGCGAGTGGCCTCAAGTTCGTCTTGATACTTGAGAACTTTCGATTCTATCTCCCGCAGCATTGCACGACGCTCCTCGGACAGAGTGGATGATGTGGTCACACCGGAGATCGACGTTGACTTGGATGCTGTGCTTGTTGAAGGAGGTAGCGGTATCGCAGATAGGGCTGGGGAGTCTGCGGATCCACTACTCACAGGACTCATAGCATCTTCATCATCATAAGCCACTAAGGCACCGATACCTGTAAGTGGTCTTGAACCAAGAAAATATTGACTATCGTGTTGGAACCACGTTAGAATACATGGTGAAAGCATATGGGAGATATTCAACCAGAAGAATCATGCAAATCTCCTGGGAAAAAGCAGTGAACGAGTGTCTCTCTCGGAATGGCGAAAGAGAACACTATGAGATAACAAAATGTTTCCTCGAGGAGCGTGCTGTCTAACGAAGGTAACTAATAAGGACGTATCAGAAGCTATACAGCGGGTTTTGAAACAGGTTGTGTACCTAGGAGAGTGCTTCAGACGCATAAGTCTCGCACGCCAAGAAATACTAGTTCGGAGCGTGGAATCTAAATGTTGGTTGTCAGTCTAAACAAGAAACTCCCGTGCGGATTAGATAAACTCGAACAAGAAACCACAAACAGTTGCAGTCATTGGTAATATGATTAACATCGTGTGCTAATTGACTGTCGGTTTTAACTCTTACACTTTTACCATAACACACTCCAAAGAACGGTGTCGCGCGAGAACGATTAGCTCGACTATTGGTCCAACCTAATTCAGCTGAGAGGAGCTCGTCAGGGTGACGGAATGATGTGCCCGTCAATTAGTAAAACTGGGTCGACGGCAAAGAAAAAGCCCCTCGTGGTGGGGAGTGAACTAATCAACATAGTTCCGAAGGGCACTAATACGAAAGACGACTGCAATGGAAATAATCCCGCATCACCAAAACTCTCCTCGAAAGGGGGTAGGGGAGAACCGTACAGGGGATGACTACGCGGTACGGACGAAAGCAACAAAAGGCGTAAGTACGATTAAACTTGAAATGTGGCGCAGCTAAATTATTGTGTAATAAAAATGGAAACGAGACGTCAACTTACTGGCCATCCAGCTCATCATCATTTGTGGAGTTCTGCGATAGATCGTCCCAACGACCAAGCTTGACCGAACGCTCCATACCAGATTCCCGAACGCCGCGAACGTGATTATTGGGTTCAGTAAGTTGTGTCGGTGCGTCATCGGTTAGAAGCTCCCAACGACTAGTTGTTGTGACCGCTTGGGATTCCACAGTTGCAGGATCAACAGTTTCCCATTTACTCGGAACAAATAGTCGAGTGGAGGAAGAATCCGCACCAGGGGATACGACTTTTGGCTCATTAATGACGCTTTCTTTAGGCCTGTGGAAAACCAGCAGTATAAAAACTTCAGGATGATATGATACTAGAAATAACTGCTGCTCGACTCCAGCTGGTCGCATATCTTCTGTTAACTTGGATATCCGGGGGTGGGTAGCCACGTCGACCTTCATCCTTCATACTTATCTTTTGCGTCCCGCAATCCATCGTATTCACTCCGCTTACCTATATGGCGCTGACGAAACGCTTGCAAACAGAGCACCTGACCCACGGACAACAGGCAAAAGTATCGTTTATGAGTAGTGATGGCATACTAAGGTCAGAGGATTCTTTTTATCCTTGGAGACCGACACACACTCCAGTACGATGTTGAGGCTCAGTTTGAACCGGAATAGCCCCTACATTTTAATGTAAGCAGCTTTGGAATAAACTATACATGTTAACGTACGTTCAAGATCCTGTTATTAGGGCCTAGTCGCTAAACTGATCAGATACAGGCGCATTCCAATCAGTATGAACGTAGCAACTTCTTTTTGAGCCACTCAGACACGTCAGTTTTGACATCACCCCTCAAATTTAGAGATTATTCCGAAGTTTGAAACAGGAAATAAGGCAAAATCGTTCCTCATCAGTTCGGTCTCTCTGCCGTTATGCGTTCACGCATTCTCCCATCGTGGTAGCTCAATACTAGCCCCCCTTCGAAACATTGCAATTCTTTTGTAAGAACTGATCTCTACTGTGCGAGCATGCAAAAGCTACAACGACGAAAACTAACAATGGCGTTACGTATTACAGGTAAAACAGCATGGGTCAACCGGATTTCCAATAAAGCCATCTGACAATCGACCCACAGCATACCAAAAAGAGCCGTGAATATCCAGCAACACCAACCACAGTGGTTTGAACTGGTCGTGTGCACGCACACCGGAATACAAACTTCGGGGGAAGATTTGCAGTCCAAACTCGTGTCAGAGTTGATATCACCTCTGGGAAGCAACTAGATCTCTGGTTACCGAGTGTCAAATCGGATGCAAATCAATCTTGTTTCCAATATATTTAGAATGACCGATAGTTTTAACAAGGCGAGAGGGTATAGTATGCAATTTCCAGTGGCCAGTCTTATCATACCACAGAAATCAGCCATAGAGGAATAACGAAATTTCAGGACCGATGAACGGAGAAGTTAGTTTCTAACAACTCGAGATAATTCAATGGATAAATCAAGAGCTACAAATCGCGAAATTAACAGTTCGAGTTCACGTCTGGCTTTTTTACACTTGGGCATCATCATCATCAGCTGTAAAAACTTCGCAATTCCCGTACAGTCGTTAGAGCCACCATTGTTTCCATCGCGATCATTTGGGAGGGTGGGATAGATAGCTACGCATTGGAGGCGGTAGCTGATAAAACTGATGTACCGATACAGGAGTAAATCCGAGAGGGGAGCTATACATTGAAGGCAACAGCTTGGATACATGAGCGATATTGGGGGTGTGACTGGGCCATGTCCGTCAGTGCCCCTAACCATAAATGTGTCCCGTCCAGGAAGACGGCACTGACCAGCGCAGCTGAGTTTCACACTTCGCTACCAAGCCATTGTTTGACCTTCTGTTAGGCGGAATTCCACACAGATCCCGCTCTACCGCCCGCAGTCGGGTGCTGCTTCAGCCAAAAAGCCTATCCCACACAAGATTGGCCAGGAATTCGGGACGCTTGCCGGTCCGGCATCAAGCCCAGATCTGATTGGTCGAAAATCTGGACCCAACAGCCAATCATGACCCAGTATTGGCCAATTGCCGGTTGCCAATGGTGCATCCAGAACGCGTCAGAATTTCCAGAAAGTTATTACCGTTTACGCTATATATATGAAGCGCTGTACAAATGCTCTTGACTTCGTTTGGGGCGTTAATATATCTTGTACACCTTTGGTGGTTGTTTTGGCACGCACGCTAGCTTGGGAGGCTCAGACCGAGAACTAAGCTGAGAAAGTACCGTTATTACACCTTCCCTGGCTCGTTCCACCCCTTTGTGGTTGAACGAAAAGAATTCTTCGAATAAGTCGGTCAACTGGGATACGGAACAAGCGACCAAGCCGGCGCAACCTTGGACAATCCGGCAATGGCCCAACCTTCGCCGTTCCTTCGTGTAGTTACGCACAGAACAGATGGCACAGCTAAACGCCTTTTACAATCCAAAGTAGCACACTCGAGGAAACCCAAAAACCGTAAAACAGAATATGGTCCATTTCAAACGACACTCGCTGTTTTGAGGATAATAATAACTCCACCCTCTGAAGTTCACTCTTCAGAATCGGCGTACGATTCCAAACGGAACTCGTAGATAAAGTGAATGAGTTCACAGTTATACAAACGTCATGCCAGATGCACAATCGAACGAATGAAAATTGGTAAGGGGGGAAAATTCAGTCAACACGAAAAATTAGTCTAATGAAAGAGAACAAATGTAACACATCACACGCATCATGATATACTTAACTGCTCCCTACTCCGAAGAATGATGGTGTAAAACTAATTTTTCCGTTGAAGCCAGATGGGCTGATCATCAAGGATCGCTAACGGTGCAACAGTGTGGACAGTGAATCAAAGTTAGCGGTGAAACCCTGGCTGCTAGCAAGCAGGATTTCGAAACAGTCTACACGGTAGGACATACTTTTTAGCAATTGGTTTATCTTCTTGGTCGGTGTCGTCCAGGGGACTACCGTCCACATCTAACGGATCACCATCATATTGGACGAGTGGCTGGCCTTGGAGCATTTCAACATCTGGATCCAGTGTCGGTAAGGATTTGCTGGAAGCGTCAATAACCGCAGTACCCTCTAGCTCGAGCGGAACACCAGCAAGGTCAGACTCGTCGTCAATCTGGGCAGAAAAAAAAATCGATGTCTGAATCATCATCATCGACAGCATGACATCAGTGTTCAACACGGATGCTTCGCTGCCGTACAAATGCCTGAATCAACGCAACAGTAAAATGGCAACTATGCACTTTGCTGGATTTCGTCACATCTTGATTAATTATACATTCGTTCATTTATTTAGTATTATTAACCAATCAGTCATTTATTCATTTATTAGTAGTCTCATGACACCTATGGCAAATACTGTTTGCGAAGCTCTCTTTAGGGGAAAACGGGTAGTCGCCTTGAGATGGACTGCGGAACTCTTGCTCAAATCGCTAGGACTGTAGGATGTCGCTTGTTGGGCTGTAGAGTGTGCTCTCCTACACCACTAAACGCTTCATCCGATACAGCGACGAACCACAATCAATGGTTGGCTAGTTTCCCAAGAGTTAGTAGATTCGATTTCTAGTAAGAGAAAGTTCGCGAAAAATACTCATTCATAAGCCCTATCTCGATACCTTCATTCCGTTTGTTACCAAGCAGCTCAAAGCTTGTACTGAGCAGTATCGGCCTCAAACAGGGAGGAATAGGTAACTGGCCGTCAATCTCACTAAATTAACCTGAGCAGTGCATTATGCCAAGTATGAGCTGCCGTTTGTCACAAATGCTTCCAGAACATTTGTTGGCTAGTGTACTTAGAGCCACAATTCTCACTGCAGTGCTGAACAACGCAACCACGAATAGCCTGTCGACAGCAGAGAAAACGAGCCTCTCAGGTGAATTTAACGTCACTGCCAAACTAACGAGGGTTAAGTATAAAGCATTTAACAGAAATGGGCAAAAGATGCACACGGAGCGAACAGTACAAATCGCGGATCAACTACCGGATAACCTTGAATCCTGGCTTAGATAAAAGACAGGGAACACGGACACACCGAAATCAAAGTTCAGCATGAGTAGTGGTAAGTGTTGTTTGAGCTACATAAATTATTTTTTAGATAAAGATATACGGGCGGGCAAATAACCAGAGAAGTATGGCTTACTTCGCTCACCAATCCGAGGAAAATATTCTGCAGTCTGATGAGATAGTCGTTCGGATAAATGGCCCAGTCGTCCCAGGCATGAAAACAAAGCATCACTTTTTGCTGGAAACAAAATTCATAGGCATTTAAGCAGGATTACCTTAAGCTGCTCGGCTTTCAGTTTTCCGTCCACGCTTTCGTACAAAGCATGCAAGCTTAAGAACACGTCTGGTAGTCGCCTCTCAAAGCTGTAGTAAGAGAATCGGTTAAAAAGCTGTCACCAATTCGGGAATTTAAGTGAAAAGCAATCCCTCACAGAAGTGTATTCTAAGTGATAAAAATGAATGGTGTAGACCTTAGAAAGGAATCCTTTGTGTCCCATAAGGAAACAAGATGTGGCCATGAGAAGGATTGTTCCTTAAAACGTAAGCGACGTTCGCACGCTTCGATGTCCATTAGTTGCACACCTCAAAGACTCAATCTTCCCCAAAGGATTGTGACTGTGGTTACCCAGACGGAGTGAATCAATCTCATTTAGTGGTGCCGGAAGCAGCTATAAAGAGTCAAGTCCTTAAGGCGGTAACTAGTGTCTCAGGAGTAAGATAAGACAGACTATCACTGTGGTACTGGTAGTCCAAGTTCCATTCCCCCAAAGATGTTAAAATTGTCGGTGTCACTATGCATCAGAAGCGATAGCTGGTACCCTCAGAGCAGCAGTTGCACAATACCTGCGGGATGAGTCAGCTTCACTGATGTCCCATATTGCTGACACCCTCTAACCGGAGTCCAAGATCACGTTCGCACATATTTTGACCTGATCCCGGCTGCAACTTCTGGCCAAACCGCTCCATGTCTGAGCTAGAGGAACGGATTTAGGTGTGACCAACGTTATAACGATAGGGGAACTAGTGCCCGTCTGCAGGGCTGGTCAGTTCGGACAACACAACTAAACCAGTGAGGTCATCGCCACCATAGCAGTTCGATGGAAGGTGGAATTTCACACCAAACACTCTCTCACTAGCAAGTTAAAAACATCGAACCTTAAAACCTAGAGATGCCTCCGACACTGGCTGCCTACAATAAGCAATAAGTTTCATAGCCATGGGGTTTGGATGAATTGCCAATTGGAATATATGAGCTCACGTCGATCGCACAACTATTTTAAATGATGCAATCCAGTCTGTCCAACGAACCACGAGAACTACAGGCGTGTGAGAAGATCGGACTCACCATTTGCGAAAGTAAGAAGCGTTCGGTACTTTCGCGGAAGAGTTGTGAAGAATATCAGAAATGAGGAACAATCGAGCTACAGCCTTTGAAACAGACAGGGGAGGCTTCGTCTTGCTTTCTTCAGGCATCTCAGACACGACATTCTTCGGTGAAGAGACGGCTTCCGATTGGTCCAATGAAGAGGTAAAGGAGAGGGCATCAACCACGCAATCTGTGATATCTGATGCAGCATCCGCATGCTCCAAGCACCACACCATCACGTCACCGACGTTCGCACGTGACGGCTCCAAGTCTACCAGCATCTGCGTGAAACGACCTCGTTGAGCTTCCGTTAAACCGCACTGTCTCGAAAGCGCCATAGCTTCGTCAAGCCTTGCAAACATACGAGAAGGAACGAAACCCACCGCATTGCCCGCGGATCGTAATTAGGTTAGTACGGAGCCATGTGGTCGGGGAAGATGTAATTAAAAGAAGAACTACGTGGGGTTGGCTGCTGTAAGTATTTAGCAAAGCGGCTAACTAACCTAGCGAATAAAACTCAAATCCCTTGGCACCCGTAGAGATCTTTGACAGTTCGGTTCCTGGTCGTCAAAGACCGAGCCGGTTATATAATCTCACGAGATGTTGCAGCGTAAAATGAAGAGCCGAGTGACTGCATACTAATCACAAACCTATATGCTCATTTGTCGTCAGAAGACGAAATTATGGCACTGAACCCTGTGATTAAAATTTAGCTATTTTTCTATAGCTAGTCGTTTTTCACGATACCAATAATTACCATCTGGAAAAGCTGTACTGCCTTTGTACTAGGAATCGGCCCAGCTCAAGACGTTTTCTGCATAGCATCTAAAGCCTGTATCCTATGTGAGTATATTGACACAATTCATTCAAGAATCGATACCTGACCGTTCAGCATGTGCGACCGCTTCAATCACAGAACACAAAGAATCTACTAGATGACAAGTAGGTACTCGAATTTAAATTCGCTGGAAGACAGAAGCGATGACTTCAATTCTTACAAAACCGTAGCGGTTCTATAGGAAACTGATAGTGGTGCGAAGAAACTTGAGTCAATACGTTCGCCAATACACCCTGGCTGGATGTAAAACAAGGGAATTCTGACTAAAAATTAATTACCGCAGTATTAAAAAAAACTCAATAAACCTCGAGCTGTGGCTGAAAAGCTTATTGTAACCGGTTTTAAGTGTATGGGAAGATTCTAAGTAACCAATAAATGTAGTGAAATCATCAGTTAGGTTAGACATTAACCCAACTGGTTCCGTTTCCCACATGTAATTCCCGAATTTTATGAAAGCATTAATAATCGCGCAGCTGTAACATCCTTCCCATGCTTAGTTGTCGTGCCAGCCGAAAGAAACATGAGGGCCGGGTTACTGCCAGGTTGCCCGAGCCTAGACAGGAGCAGCCGAGGTGCAGAAGTTGAGTTCGAACAACGGACCTTCGAGTCAGTAAGTTCGCGGCTTAACAATTGAACCACCTCGAGCTCATAATCGATAACAGTTATTTCAGTAAGCTAGCTAGAATCCGTATACCAAGGCACAATGTTTATGGCCGCCAGTTTTGTTCAACGACGGTAAGAGCTCAGACTGATGGCAGTTACGCACTGAGGGCGTGGTTTTCCTCACACAGTAAATGTGAGTTCGAAAAATTACTCAAAGTTGAAATGAAAAATGTTTAGTAGAAGCAGCACTAATCTGGAAAGATACATAAAACTCAACAGAATTACTTATTCAGTGTATAGATGTCGCGAGAGCGAGAAACGGTTAAGCTCCACTCACTCAGCATCATGACGTCTGGCTTGAAGTGGCGGCACATAGCCGGGTGCATACGGATAATCGTCTTCTTCAACGAGATCTTCGGGCATACCACCTGAGAACAGGTTCATAGGTGGAGGTCGCCATAGTGGACCGTTTTCAAACATGCGAAACTCGTCGGTCCGCCAATTGTTAACACTTTCTCCCTTCGGTAATGTACAGAGTACAGGGTATGCGCGTCGATTTTATCGGAATAAGCACATAAAAACATAAATTCATGCATTGTCCACTTGGGACCAGTATGGCATGATTTACAAACCAATAAGATGAGAACGGACTAATAAGACTTCAGCGACCCCGTGGGCGATTAACAAATGGGTGAAGACGTTTGGAAGAAACAAAGTCTTGAGGCAAAAAGCGAAATGAAGATAAAGAGCAGACAGTTTTGTTTGTAACACAATGGGTTCGTCTTCGCAAGAAAAGAACCAAATGAAAGAGTGTAAATATACAGCTAGTGTTCGTACCCACCGTGTGCGTGCGAAAGAGGATTAATAAAGTTGAAAAAGACCAAACACGTCAAGGGGTTTTCTGAGTATTCGGACTAATGGCTGTTGGAATCCGACTGTTAGACATATCCCTACTTTGACACGTTTTGATCGTATACTGGATCGAAGATGAAAACGTATCGTGAATATCGAAACTCCCGAAGCTGCTCGAGACGGCCAAACATGGGTGAACAGGTTGGCAGCCGGAACATCCAGGATCGCTCATAATAGAGAACAAATTTAAGCAACACAAAATCCAATGAGCTCGACTTTCGTGGAACGTGCTCGTGATGGGATGCACGGATCTAGATTTGTAGCTTTCCATATCTACCTTCTCAGACGAGCCAGCTGGCATCCCAGTACGTTCAACAGCTAGACGTCCACGTGTCCCCCAAGTTGTCGCACCATTAAAAGTATATCACTTTCATCCTACTCGGCGTGAAGCGGAGAAATTCTCTGCGATGATAAGGGAGGATCAATTCCTCCAAAATATCGAGAAATAGCACGATTTTAGTAAGCAAAGAAATCTCGACGAGGTTGACAGTGCAATAGTCACTCTGTTTAGCGAACCATCCTGAAGCCACACATCGAGTACGACCATAACGCTCTGAAAACTGAATGTAACTAACGGACAGTTCGATCCCTCGAAACACGACGAACTCTGCAATACGTCAGTGGTTGATTGCTTTTGCCTAAACCGGGAACGAGGTGGTATTGCATTATCGTCCTCAGCTAAAAAAAACATTGCTTACAGTGACGCTTAACAGCTCTATCGTCCCCATTCAACGTTTGAACTGGGCAGAATATCTGTGAACTGCTGCGTGGCGCAGGAAAACATAACTAGACCAAGGGAATTCGACACCATAAGGGGAACACAATCTATATGCATCAAGACAAAGATATGACCCACTTAGCCGATTAATCTCTATGCTGATCGCTGCGCTTGGAAATTTTATTGCAGTTCAGCGAACAAAACAACCATGCATACAATCTGAACCCCTACCAACATCTTTAACGGACAATGCAACATACAGATAGACCTGGCTTTTCTGAAACATGACAATACATGCAAGTACTTAATATGGTGCTCTCAGTTGTCCCCAACCTCGAGGAGCTGAAGACAAGTGTCTCCCACTGGAAGTTATGTTTGAATACGATACTCTCATGAAGTGAGATTTCGTAAGGACGAATTGGATAAGCTTGAGGCAGGAAGCTTATGAATATAGTATTCGCTAGCCTTACCTGCAAATCACCTACTGACAACTTTGGATGTAACAATCGTTCAGCTGTAACACCCTTTCGGTGCCTAACTAGGTTATCTCCCCATATCGCAACATGAAAATCACCTTAAGAGCACACTGTGTGGTCACAGTGCACAAAACGAAAATACCTGACACTTACGTGCAAAACGGACCAAAGTTTCCAGCGGTAGTATGTATGTTCTGATGATTGATAATCAAAAAGGAACCTAGATAGTATATTAATCCTGTGAACGAAAAGAAACTCATACTTAAACTGTGGGTTGTTTTGTTCCCGGTGCATGATAGCAGCCTCGAACTGAGGTCCTTCTAGCACGACAAACTCAATCATTCGGTGAATTAAGGCAAGGATCGACCTGCAGATGGAGAGAATTAAGCGGAAAATAAGCGAATCTCCTCTGGATGAGCTTACCTGTCACTAGGTATCACCACTTTTACGATTGCGTCCTTCAGGACCTTCAAAATTAGCGAGAAATGTGCAAAATGTGGGAAATTATTGAAAGGTCCACCAGAACGCGAAAATGAGAAATGAACCGAGATTAAAAATCAAACTTTTATACGATTGAAAATACCAGGAACTGTTCGACGTGTGCTGACGTCAGGAGGGCCCGAAAAGCTCCACTACCCCGTTTATGCCTGCTACAGAACCGGTAAACTCGAGACAAGTGTGCGCGAGGTGAGGAAATCTTAGTAACAAACAGGGAGCATAAATAAATACGAGTAAAACCGATAAGTACGAAACATATGGTAGTACGACGCCCTTCGTGCCCAAAAGATGTGAAACAACCGTCGACAGGGGTGCGGCAGGCGAGCATTTTTGACTGGGTGGTTAATAGTCAGAGTCCACCCGCGTCTAATCAATCACTAGCGAACACGCTTGGGTAACATAAGGGCAATTCGGCCACTGATCTCTGTCGCTTAGCAGCTAGGTAGCACAAAACCCCAAGTCGGATGATTTCTGAAGCCGGAATTGCGATCATTTCATATTTTTACACAGTCATCATCACACTGCTAGTCCTCGGTGGTATTCACACGATCAGACAGATGGGAAAAAAACTAAAAATTGAACCGTCGCACGACGGAAAGGGATGGCGAAGTGCTGTTAGCATGGTCTAGCAATGATGATGATGATGTTAGCACGGTGTTCAGGAGGAATGAGTCCAGTGTGAAGTGTACTTGCGCCGCTGTACACAAACTTGCACTGTTCTCGGGGAAAAGTAGTCGTCCGAATATTACAATATCATCGTTGGTCCCTGAAACAACCCTACGAGGTGCGAAAAAGTAAAATAGTGTCCAGCAAGATAAGTGAAAACATATTTTCGGATGAGTGGAGGACTGCATAAATAAACCAAAAATAGAGATCCACCGCTCTCAGATTAAAGCAACCATCATTACCGTAGGCACTACTTTTGCCGAAGCCCTGTTTTTAGACCCCAAAAGGCCGTGCTAAAAATAGCATCACCAGGGAGGAAACAGTTCAGAGGTAAAACGCTATACCCTTTTTCCTGCAAGATGAATTCGCCTTACTACTAAAAAAGCTTGATGGGCACGTAAGCTCCTCTTTTCCAGAGATTAGCTACGATCAAAAAAGCCATTTATATTTATCCAGATGCGCTCTAAGTTGTGATTGTTAACTACGAGGGCCATACACCCGAGTGGCATCCTCTTAATGATCCCAAAGCACTTGTCTTCATCAAATCAAAGGGGAAAAATAACGCACCTCTCTAAGTTCATCTTCCGACATTTTGTTAACATCAAAAGGTTTCCGGTCTGCCGCTGGGGGTCTGGTTGCTTCGGGGTCGACACCATCGGTAACCAGTTTCGCACGCTCTTTAATAGCTGATCGTAGGGACTTCAACCAGTCTCTCGGCTGTGCATTGAAAGGTAATCCACTCGGAGGAGGAGGCTTGATAAGCTCCAAAAGAGCAGGCGGAATGTAAATAGGGTAAAGGGGAATAGGAACACTTTTTCCCCAACCTAACTTCATCTCGAATCCCATCAACTCCTTGCCTGGAAGTGAAAGCAGTAATCACTGTCATAAGGTCATATAAAACATATTAGGATGAATTTCATTACATTCCGAAAAGTATTGCTTTGAAACAAGAATGACAGACCCCATAAAAAAATACTCAGCCAGTGTGCATTTCCACCGGTGAGTGGAAAACTGCCTGTCGCGTCGTAACACCGTGCCTTCCAAAGCCATGTTATTGTCTCTCTTTGGCCCTAACAACCATCGGGGACCTGGAGTGAATTTTCAGCAGAAACTGAAAGCTGTTTCCGAGGTAGAATGTAACCCAACAGTACATTGCATACCATGTACAGGCACGTCAGCCAATAGTTAAAGTCAATTAATTGCAATGAACTGAAATTTGCAACATTTGAACGATCCCGAAATGGAACCAAAACACACCAGTTGTATGCATTTTCGTGGTCTAAATTCCCAAATGCACTTTTTATTTTCCAAAAGGCTACCTCTTGGAAGCGAACAAATATACATCCCTAGATAACAGCCCATCAGGAACCTCCGCTATAAGACCCCAAACAGTGCAAGTAAACCCAAAAGCATTTGATAATTACCATTACGGCAAAAGAAGAAAAACGATTCATCAAAAAAGCAAACTTCTAAAATCAGTCCGAAAACACCACGGATTCGAATTTGAGTCACAGCTGACTCCAAACACTTTTCGCACATTTAACCCACAGGCTTTACCATGCTGGCACAGTACTACCGAAGTTAAGTTGTGTTTCACCAGCAAATAGCAACCACAGTTTACATTTCCAGACCCTCATAAACACAAACACAAGCCACCAGTTTTCATCCGATTGTGAAGCTTCAAGGTCATACAATCGCATGGGATCTATGGCATGTGGGCAACCAATGAAGGTGTCTCATCAAAAGCACATCCTGTAGTGGCCAACAAAATTTTTTGAGGCGAAGGGTCACCAGAATCGCAACCACATGGCTCAAAAGACTTTATTCATTTTAAACTGGCCGGAACAAGGCAGGGTTAAACAAACCGTCAAACAGTAGAAAATCACCAATCATCAATAAAACGACCATCAATGAAGTATCCATCAATCAATAAATCATCATTATCATCATCGACACCATGACATCAGTGTTCAACACTGATGCTTCGCTGCCGTACAAACATGCATCAACCATCACAAAGGCAAAACCAATACGCCAACCAACAATCATCAAACAATCAAAGATTTACTACCAATCACTTGTCAACCACCACCAACCATCAATCAACAGGCCATCAGTCACCATCATCGACAACAGCAAAAGCACGCGTACTTCCCGTACAGTGGTTATAGTCACCATGGTTTCGATCGTACATGATTTCGAGGTGGCGGAGGGTGACATAGACAGCTACACATTGGAAGCGGTAGCTGATATAATTCATACATCAATAGAGGAGTGTCAGTGGACTTTTAATTGGAGAGACTGGGAGAGGAGTTACACATTGAAGGCGACAGCTTGGACACATGAGCGCCATGTCCATCAGCGCAGTAGCCCTTTACACTTTACCGGTGTGAAACGCATGCAAACCGTGAGGCGGAATTACTTAGATTACTTAGCACGGCATTACCACGGCGTCAGATCCAAGAAGAGCTATGTCGCCGCGTACTCCATATCTGTGAGTGGACGCCCCGGGAGCACTTCGGCCCCACAGGCGTTAGGGGCTGATAGTGAATCTTCCATGATCGTATCAATGATGGAGTTGAAGAGGAAAGGCGAAAGAGGCAGCCTTGCCTGAAACCACACAGAGGAGAGCTTTCCGTGTCCGCGGGAGGTGACGTACGGCTTCTCAAGAAGGGTCAAGAATTTATGCGGAACATCTTTGCTCCATTGACGCTGTCATAGTGCTTGACGGTCCACAGAGTCAAAGACAGCTTTCAGGTCAAGAAAGACCACCATCGTTGGTTGTTGGAAGTAGTGTCGCTGTTCCTGAATCTGTCAGAGGGTCAAAATATGATCGATGCATTCTCTTGCAGGGTGGAACCCAGCTTGGTTTTCATGCATTTGTCTCTCCCTGTGTTCAGTCAACCTTTGAAGGATAAGATCAGAGGACATCGTCGATGCCACAGCTACCAGGCCGATGCCACCATGCTTTTCAAACGTCTGCGTACCCTTTTTGAAGAGAAGAATGACTCGATGTGCCCCGTTCTGTAGGCACTTCCTCTTCACCCCTAATCGCATCAATGAGTCTTGTCAGATGAATCACCAGAGATTCTCCGCTTTCTTTGAAAAGAGCTGGATACATACCGTCCTGGTCAGGTGAATTCCCACGTCCTTCTGACGAGCGCTTAAGGTTTACATCTCATCAACCAGTATGTACGTATGTATGTATCCGTTCAGCATCCCGAACCGTCTACCGAGACGATTGCTCTTCTCCGTGCCTGCGCCAGAATGGTGCAAACTGAAAGACGGGTAGCGTGTGATTGGCAGAAGGATGCGCAAGAGATATCGAGTGGTTTGGGTGGTGCGGTCCACCTTCCAAGATCAATCAATCAATCAATTTATCAGCTACAAACCGTGTGCCATAGGTACATTGGTTCCAGCTACTACAGTTTCGACCACCGGAAAACGGGAAAGTGGAACATGCAACCAAGCCTTGGAGTTGAAGGCATGTTCAGCTTGTTCGGAAATTGGGTAGCTGCGCAATGAAGGCAATAGCTTTGATGCATGAGCGCCACTGATTGCGCGATTGGGCCATTTCCGACAATGTCATTAACCACTGGTGATTTGAGTCCCGGGGTCCCCATCTAGGGAGGCGGCAGTTGCCCACCCGACTAAGTTTACTGGTTAGTGTTTTCCTACTTCGTTGTCAGATCATACACTGTTCACCTCTCGGCCACTCCCACTCAATACGGGGCTAGGAAGAAAACTCTGGGAGGCAGACAGCCTTCTGGCATGCGGAATACATGTCCCAACCAGCGCAACCTATGAAGCGTGAGTAATTCACTATCGCGGGACAGCTCCTTCGCCAGACACTGCCAAAGTTGCCGACGATCAACAGAATCAAAAGCAGCTTTCAAATCCGGAAAAGCGACCAACGTGGGACGTCTGAAGGAGTGTTGCTGTTCAAGAATTGGTCTCAAGGTAAACAGATGGTCGATACATCCTCGACCAGAGTGAAACAGCTTGATTCGCACGAACCTCTCTCCCGATAATCCATCAACCTGCGCAAAATAATGCCAGAGAGCACCTTAGATGCGACGGATACCAGGTTGATAACACGATGGTTTTCACATGACGTTCTTGCTCCCTTTGAAAACTGGGATGACGGTCGAGGAGCTCCATTCGGCTGGTATTCTGTTTTCGTTCCAAATTTTCTGCAATATGGTTGCCAGACTGTTCACCAGGATCTCGCCACCCTCTTTGAATAGCGCGGGGCGTAGACCATCCGAGCCAAGTTCCTTGTCACTCTTCAGGATTGAAACCACACTGGATTTCGGTTGCTGATGATGGGTTGGTGTCAACGTTCCATTCGGACCCGTTTGGTTCTTCCAGCGGTGGTGTTGAAGGACACCAGGTGAACTGTTCTTGGCAGTGCTCAGACCACCGCTCAAGACGGCGAGTGAGGGAGTGAATTGCTGTCCCGTCTTTTCCGCATATTGTCTCACTGACACCGGCCTTCTTCTGACCCGCTGATCGGATCAGTTTAGACAGGGCGCTGCTGTTGCCTGCAGCGAAAGCCTTCTCCATCTCCTGGATCTCCGAAAGGCCCACCAGCGTTCTGTCATTCTACAATCATCAGTCACTAGGACTGATGATTCAGTTTGTCCCGTATCAGTTTTGCGACCAACATCTGCGCGTCATCTGGCGCCGACAGCCTCAGGCATTTCGAAATCCAACTTCGAGCCTCGACATCCAGTCTATCTGGCCGCCTTCAATGTCCGCACTCTGAAGAAAGCATGACAACAACCTGCTTTTGCTCTCACACTGCACTCACTCAGCATTGATATGTGCTATGTATCAGAAATAAGAATTTAGGATGAAAACACCGTGGTTGAGCTAACCCCTCCCGCATCACTCTCCAATCGCTTCCAACTGCGCATCACTGGTAAACCATAGGCTGCTGCGGTAGGATCTGCTGGGGTATGAATAGTCCTGGCTGAAAGATGCCTGTTTCACTGCATACCCGTTGGAAAACACCACTTTGCGTTTTGTAAGCAGCGTCCGTGTGGGAGTCCCACAAACAGCAATTCTGTAGTTGTGTGTTTATCGTGTCTTTTTACGCCCCAACTGACACTATCAAAGACAAGTTTTTTATGACGCCTTGAATGCCTTGTTGCGTCGAGCAAAACGGTCAGATGTCGTTGTGATGGCCAGAGATCTTAATACAAGAGTGTGCAGGTTTAGCGCTTGGGACGCAATTAGGTGGTTCACACGGATTGGACTCGGTACGCACGGGCAACGACGAACGACTGCTTCAGCTGTGCACTGAGCGCAGGTTGTTTTTATGCAGCACTAACTTCCGAAATAACCGAAGTGGTCTGGCCATATGGTATCCTCCAACTGGGTTGCAGCTACGAACTCAAATTGACCATATCTCCATCAGTTACCGATGGTGTGGGTCAATAACTGACTGCCGCTCCTTTTGGAATATATACATGTATTCTGACCACGCGCTCTTCCGGAGTCGCTTCTCTCTCGTTTTTTAAGGTGCCGTAAAATGCGAGCAAATGGCTTAGCAACTGAGAGCTTTCGTACTCAAAGCGGTGTCCACTAGCTCTATTCCCATTTAACTTCGTGATCAACGAAATAATGAGACGAACGCTCGGTCTTCAAAACCTTGTGTTCAGATAGCTTCTGGCGAAAGTTTTGTCGATCTGGAATATGCAGCCTTCATTGTTCTAATCCTTCAAAAGGAAAAAAGGGCAGATATTTTGAGATGAACCGGCCAGTAATCCCGTCCTTTGGCATTCGCATTGCACCCACAAAGGGTAAGGTCGTGCTTCTGGACATACAGCCACTGAACATGCCAATTACAATCCGGGTAAAATTGTGGAGCGCTTCACGTACCTCGGAACTTGTGTTAGCTCTAACTGCAGTGTCACAGATGAGGTCGATGCACAAATCTGGAAGGCCCAGGTCGCGTTTGCTAATTTGAGACACCTGTGGCGTCAAAGCTGTGTATCTCCGAATCTCATAGCAATTGTGCATCAGGCTACAGTGCGGGCTATTTTGTTCTATGGCCGTGAGATTTGGCCGTTCAAGTAGTGGACATGGGACGTCTTCGGGTGATCCACAACCACCCTCTCAGAAACATATTTCGTGTTGGTTGGTACCACGAATCCGTAATGGGGCAGTTAGCAAGCGAGTGTTCGGTTATGCAACGGGGACTTCCAGTGAAAAATGTCCATCGCCAGAAGCGGCCATGATTAGGCCATGTGTTGTGCAAGCCGAACCATCAATTGCCGGTGAATGCTGTTTTCCGTGCCCAATTCAGAGTGGCGCAGGTCACTTTGACCTGGCAGAGAGTTGTGAAAGAGAGTACGGAAATTCTGGGTTCTGTCGGTGATACTCCCCATCCAGGATGGCGACTGCGTGATCCCCGTTGCGCCTGTTTGGAGAAGCCGCAAGATATCTGCTAATCGATGTTAATGGCGTTCTCGTTGTCAGTTTCTATCCAGATTGCCGCAACGAGTGTGTAGGTATAGGCACCTTGAAATGATTGTAGTAAGCTAACAGTGAGTCTCTTCCCCGTCCAGTTTTATTCTCAAGGCATCCAAATAAATAACGTATGTACGGCTGTAACGCATTAGTGTTGAACACTATTATTATTTTCCAGATAAATCACGGCTGTACGGCTGTAAAGCGTCAGTATTGAACAGATGTGCTGTCGATGATCAATTAGATGGCCCCTCTTTTGGGCGATTTTTGATTAGTTGTGGGTGGTCGCATGACTTGTAGAATTCAGTTCTTTTCTGGGCATGTGTTGAAGTGAAATGCCTACAATTGGATCGACTTGGAATCCTCTGCGAACCGACGGCAAAGCTTCAGGCCGTACGACCTCTGAAGTGGAAGATCACCGAGTTCGGCGGTGAGCAGCACCTTGTCGAAAATTTCCGGCTAATTCGAGTTCCTCTAGCGTCTGCCTTTCATGATATGCTGCCGAACCGATCCTCTAAATAAAGAATGGCTCTGGACCCCAGCCTGAGGGTCCGGAGGCCGTTTTTGTTTCCATCTTTTAAAAGCATTCTCACGAGGCGTCCACGTGCATCGCGGAAGAAACCCGGTCAACCTGCTACTTCCTGACGGAAGTTAGAAGCAGCAAACTGACCATCCGAAAACCGTCCTCTTGAATCGGGCCCGAGAGGTGTGATGTAGGCCACATAGCCTTGTTGGATGGTTCCACGAGATGGGTGCATAAAGCTGAAAACCCGAAGACGTCAACCGAAGTTCAGCTTTCAGCAATGATTGCGAAAGACGTCATATGCGGGAATGAGGGCTGGCCTCCAGAAACATTGAGGACATCGAATGCAATAAATTATGGTATCAGATGAGGTTTGGGTAATGCTGCAGAAGCATGGAGTGAAAAACATCAGAACGGGAATTCCACCGCTTCACCTCGGAATCGCCACCTTTATTTAGAAATCTTACATCAGCAGCAATCTTTTCCTCGGGTATGGATTCTATATTAAAGCCACCACGACTGTAGGTAATGAACAGTATTTGAACAGTCATTAGAAGAACCTTAACAGCCCTTTACAAACTTCATGAAACCGGTCGGATGACGCATAAATGTAGAAAACAACAGAATTAGAGTACTTGGGGATAGTCCTTGTTCAGAAAACCGCTGAAGATCTTACCCCGAATGTTATCTAGTGCACGTTCACCGTCCTTCCTATTCATGAACGCAACAAAACCACAATTTCTTCCTCTGGATCGCTCTTCATCCGTTCGCGGCCACATGATCTTAACACTTGCCAGAGGACCATAACGACCAAAGGCCTCGCAAAGCTGCTGCTCTGTCATCTGTGGAAACGTCAACAAAGAGAAATTACTACCTTTGGATTGAGATTTCCCAGAAAAAGGTTCGTCGTTGTGCGATCCCCATCAAAATCGTACGGGTAATCTACAGAAATCGGGGTAAACAATGCCAAACATTACCATCTCGCCTATCTCTCTGCCCTCGACGACCATAGATATTTGACGGACTCCCAGAGTCGCCCAACAAGCCAACTCCCGAGCTTTGTTGCGTAAAGCCCAATGGGGGGTTTCTATACTCGCGGCTCCGTGATCCCACATCAGAAAGGTCCAACTCAGAATGAATAGTGGAGGCAGCTGAGGGTGATACATTCTTGCCCTGCCTCAAAGCGTGTCGTTGCTCACGCTGTTGCTGAATTCTGGCCAGCAAATAGAGGAAAAGTTTTAACCTACAGTTTTAACTCCTCCTTAAATTGCTCCAACTTAGACTTCTTCTGTTCCTTCCCACGGCGTTTCCCAAGAGACGGCTGAAGACGAATAAGCGTGAGTTGCAAGTACATACCGGTTTCTCAGGTAAATTAGGTTTTGATTCAGGCTTGGTACTCTCAGTATTCGACTGCTTCTCAGTGATTTTCGAGACGGGTTTATATATGCGATTTTCTGAAGACGAACCCGAAGAACCGCCTGAGGGGGGTGATTAAACCGACATCATCATACCATCTGAAGCCGGATTAACCACTCCTCCTTTGACCCATGTTCGCTGTTTTGAATCTCCCTCGAACGTAGCGACGAAATCCTGGAACACCTTTTGCGTTTGCTCCTCTTCTTCCTGCGGACTGAGTGAAAAAAAGTAACACAACTACTTTTTTCTTGTGATGATCCTCCAACTTCTTTAATATATTCTTCCCTGGTTTAGTACATCCTATGTTGAACGTCTTCAGTTTGTCGCCCGACTTCATAGCTATGAGCGCCCTCTGACTGCCGATAATTTAAACAACACTGTGTCGGGACAAACTAACGGGCACGAATGAAGAGCAGATGGGAAGCTCGGCGTCTGCAGATAAAAGCCCGGAAAACCAAGTCTAGTTATCAGAGCTTTTCTCGATTATCACACTGTAAGGAAAGGCACTCCTGAACCGTAAATCTTGTCTAGATTACCAAATGTACTTGTACTGTAAACACAATTCTGAAGAGCAGAACTCTTCTCAGTTATCATATGTAAGTCTTAGTTAAGGCTCAAAAATGGCTGAGCTCACCATGTTACACAGCGCGCTATTCGAACATCACTCGTAAGTCATCCTTGAACCGCCGAGCCTTAGATGCACACCCGAAATTTCTCTGAAACCATAGTTCGGAGGAGGAGAACTTTAACGCATTTTGCTACATAGTTGTAGTGGCCAGCTCACCAAGTGCTTACTAAATACCCTTGTCCACTCCATTCCAGAGGGGTGACCACGCTGAAGCTGCATTCTCACTGTTATAAGGGTAAGCCCACCACTTAAGCAATTAGTCCCGTGTGTACATCGATTATTCAGTAGCGGTATTCAGCAACTGCATACATTATTGACCACAGCGAAGTTAAAGATACAGAGGGGTGTATATGTATCAGCCGTAGACCAAGTGGTATAGACTTGAGTCCTGAGATCCAACGAACACGTGCGTCATCATGCGTGCAACCATGGATGCTGGGGGTAACGAAGACCTATTGAGTGGGCGGGTACTTGGTGTCAGGTCTGCTCAATACCCGGCAATACCCGGTTTGGAAACCCAGTTTGCTATTATCCACCCCACCTGGTCAGTGATTTACATACCCAGAGATCCCAAAACGGACCAGAAAAATACCTGCGATCTTACATTGGCTTCGTCCTACCTCTGCAAATTCCCTTGGCCAACTCAAAAACCCCGATGCTCGACAGAATTGCACATCCCAGCCCAATCATCCCAAACATGACGTCCGTTACGGGCTGTCCAGAAACCGAAGTACGGCAGTGCAATGATGGCACGGCACTGCCATACCCAGTTTGACAGCACACCCGCAACTAATCCCTTCCTACTCTCGACTGTACCATTTCGCCCACTCGGTCCATTACCTGCAACTACGAACAAACTCATGCTTAATTCTGAATGTAATCTTATGGTCATGCCTGCCCGATCATGCTACCCACCAGCTGTGAACGAACATTATTACTACCTTACACTTTGTGAGTGCAGGGTGCATACCAAAGGACGGGATGACTTTGGTCAGTTCACTCAAAAACAACTGCACCTTTTCCTCCACTTTGAAGATCAGAATGACGTCTGCATGCTCCATATCGACAAGGTTTTCCTCAGCTATTTGAAAGCCGGGGTCAGAAGACGTTAGTTAGTCAGGAATTGTGACCACTTTTGGCCGCTTGTTATTTCGGGCCGCAGTCTAACTCACATCATGGTACCTTCTAAGTCTTTCTGAGAGGTTTCCTATTTTGTGTGCCGGATATAGACACGGCAGTCTCATTGCATTGTCTGAATTACAGCAATGAAACACCGTGCGCCCTCAATGGACCCAAGAATACTCTTAATGCATGCCGGTCTCAATTTGTGACAATTCCTTGGCGAATCATAACTACAATAAAACCTAAACGACTCACCCAAGATGTTCATGTACGGGCTGTCCACGGACCCAAGTACGGCGTCGCGATGACGGTACCGCGACTACCATACCCAGTCTGATGGACTGCCCGTAGTTCAGCATATCCACAATATTTACCGGATGAGGGTGTTAAAGGCAACAACAAGACCGCCTAATCCGTTAGTTTGCGCCAGGACTTGAAAGCACTGGCCAACTTATTGTGCTGTCTGCTTGTTCTGCCCATAAACACACTAATTCTACCAATATCACTATCGATGGTTCGGTATAGCCTTGCGCCTGATATAGCATGTACTGACCATCATAAAAAACTTACTAGCTGTGACGAATTCCTTGACTTGGTTTGCAGGACACCTGCCACAATGATAGGAGACTTTTTCATACACAGGTCGTTGAAGCTGCTCAATTTTGGTTTGCGGCGACACAGAGGGCGAAATTATTGTCCTTGTCGTTTCGAGATTATTTCCAAACGCAATGCAAAATGAAACACGTGAAGAAACCGGCTCTTCCACAAATTTCCCACCGTCATCAGATGTACACCACGCGAAGCTGCCGAGCCTTAGATGCATACCGTTTCTCTGAAACCATAGTTCGGAGGAGGAAAACTTTAACATAAAGTTTCAGCATTTGATGGCATTTATTCGGTCCTCAAGATCTTCCATGCGGCGCAGTTTTGTTGAAAGTTGTTTAAACGTACTCCAGCTCCACCATGGGCGCGGAATTTATATTTTAATGGCTGCCAACGGCTTCGCGTGATGCGCATCTGATGACGGTGATAAATTTGTGGAAGAGCCGGTTTCTTCACGTGTTTCATTTTGCATTGCGTTTGGAAATAATCTCGAAGCAACAAGGACAATAATTTCGCCCTCTGTGTCGCAGCAAACTCAAAATTGAGCAGCACGACCTGTGTATGAAAAAGTCTCCTATCATTGTGGCAGGTGTCCTAAAACCAAGTCAAGGAATTCGTCACAGCTAGTAAGTTTTCGTTTTGTGGTGGTCAGTACATGCTATATCGGGTGCAAGGCTATACCGAACCATCAATAGTGATATTGGTAGAATTAGTGTTTTATGGGCAGAACAAGCAGACAGCACAATAAGGTGGCCAGTGCTTTCAAGTCTCGGCACAAGTTAGAAGGAAGTGAAACCATCTTGTGGGTGCACGTAACACCCTCATCCGGTAAATATTGTGGATATGCTGAACTACGGGCAGTCCATCAGACCGGGTATGGTAGTCGCGGTACCATCGCAAAGCCGTACTTAGGTCCGTGGTCAGCCCGTACATGATCTTGGGTGAGTCGTTTAGGTTTGTTACTGTAGGTACGATTCGCCAGGAATTGTCACAAATGAGACCAGCATGCAGACATGATCATAAGATTACATTCAGAATTAAGCATGAGTTTGTTCGTAGTTGCAGGTAATGGACCGAGTGGGCGAAATGGTACAGTCGAGTAGGAAGGGATTAGTTGCGGGTGTGCTATGTCAAACTGGGTATGGCAGTGCCGTGCCATCATTGCACTGCCGTACTTCGGTTTCTGGACAGCCCCGTAACGGACGTCATGTTTAGATGATTGGGCTGGGATGTGCAATTCTGTGAGCAGCGGGGTTTTGAGTTGGCCAAGGGAATTTGCAGAGGCAGGACGAAGCCAGTGTAAGATCGCAGGTATTTTCTGGTCCGTTTTGGGATCTCTGGGGATGTAAATCACTGACCAGGTGGGGTGGATAATAGCAAACAGTTTCCAAACCGGGTATTGCCGGGTATTGAGCAGACTTGACACCAAGTACCCGCCTCAATAGGTCTTCGTTACCAGCATCCATGGGTGCACGTATGATGACGCACGTGTTCGTTGGATCCCAGGGCTCTAGTCTATACCACCCGGTCTATGGCTGACACATATGTGTACCCCTCTTTAGCTTTAACTTGCTGCGCCCAATAATGCATACGGTTGCCGAATACCGCTATTGAATAATCGATGTACACACTGGACTAATTGAGCAAGTGGTGGGTTTACCCTTATAACAGTAAGACTGCAGCTTCAGCGTGGACACCCATTTGGAATTGTGGACAAAGGTTTAGTAAGCACTTGGTGAGTTGGCCACTACAACTTTGTTTAAAGGATGTGTACGGAGTGTGTACGAGTCGTAATTGATTATACATTTTCCTTTCAGAAATCCTGTCGAGTAAAAGCGGCTTCCTGAAACTGAGAACTGGATTGACCACATATTACGTTTGTGCCGATACAACCAATAAATAGAAACATGAATTTTTAAAGGTGGTTGTGTATTTTTAGGCATGGGGTTGGCAAGCGGATGACATGTATGGATATGAAGGACCGCCGTTGGTCGTTGGATTGGTCTATTATGTATAGTTGGGGCATTAGTCAGTTACAGGCATGTGTACGGGCCCTTCAATTACTATAAGTAGCCACGGTAGGCGACGTCGAGTACGGTTATAAGCGTGACGGGCCGTGGTTGGCCATCGGGTTAGGCTGTTGAGCCTAGTTGAGGCCTCATATTCGGCGTTGCGCATAGACACAGGCCTAGCAATTGCCATAAGTAGCCAAGGTAGGCGACATCGACTGCAGTTATGAGTATGACAGACCCACGTTGGGCGTTAGATTAGGATACCACGCATAGTTGAGGCCTTATTTTCACCGGCCCACATAGATTCTGGCCTGGTGTTTACTATAGGTAGCAGGGATAAGCGACCTCGTGTACAGTGTGTGCGTGAGAGACAGTCGTTGGTCATTGGATTAGGTTATTGTACATAGGTGAGGCCTCATAAGCAGCGTCGCACATAGAAGTGGGCCTAGCAGTTACAACAAGTATTCGAGATGATTGAAAACGCGTACAGTTATGATTATGAAAGACCGTCATTGGCCATTAAATTAGGTTGCCGTGTATAGGTGAGGCCTCATACTCAGCGTCACACATGGACACGGGCCTAGCAGTTACGATACGCAGCGGGAGGCGATATTGAATACAGTTATGAGTATGACTGGTCGTCATTCGCCGTTGGATTAAGTTATCGTGTATGGGTGGGGCCTCATAATCAGCGCCGCACATTGACACGGACTTAGCATGCTGCAGTGACGATAAGTAGTCGAGGTGAGTGACAACGATTATCGTTATCATGATGACCGCTTTATGACGTATTCCACCTATGGTGAGTAATATTCCCAATAGGAATGATACCATTGTGTTGGTAATTTACGAAGCCTACCTCCTGACGCTGTGTTGTCCACAGGCTAGTTATGTATAACTGGGAAAGGCAAGCATCCACAGAGATGGCCCTCGCATCTCCATTGCACAATTCCTGCTTTTTTCTGACAATGTTACACCTAATGGAAGCTGGACTCCATAAGAAGAAGTGTTGTGGTGAAGTTCGCTGAACAAAATCAGCTCGTCCGTCAAATTTGGGGAGCATAAAACAAACAAACGTTGATGACCGATTTTCCTGGGTGGTATTCGCATTGGATATTCTGTAGATGTTATCTTCTTTTTAAAGAGCGCCAATATATGGTAAAGTGTGTGTTTGTGTCTTATCTCTCGTAAACCGGTAGCAAAATGCGAATCGGTGATGGCCCGTGACCTTGAAATTTCGCTCACTTAAACACAATGCTATGAGCAACATATCACCTTCAAGTGTAAATGCATTAGACTAACTCCCCGTAAAAGTCGCCACCCCGAAAACCCCACAATTCCGGCGAAAATAATTTGGGTGTGCTTCTAGTGAGCGGCCTTGAACCCATCCTTACCCAACATGCTATTTCTCCCCAAAACTGACGCGAACAACGTAAACCGCATCAAAATGCAGCGTTTCTCTGCATATTTGCCCAAGAGAGAATCGTTCCTCGTGTAAGGAACTTCTGTTGAAATTTATAGGGCTGATCAATAGTCATAAATGTCGGTGCTCATTTGAATTTCAAAATTTGCCATTCATTGTCTGGACTCAGCTGGTGTGGGGTCATTTTCGGTGAAGGCTTTCGTTGATAACTTGTTTTTGCGCGTTTTCATTCCTCAGATACCTTTAGGAGGTCTGTAATAGCTATATGAAGGATAGTTATATAGCGTTCGTACGCGCAGTTGGCGATGTTTTTTCGTGGTGTGAGTGGATGCAGAAGGCTGGCCCAGATTCCATGTGAGGGACGAAGGATCACAAGGAGCTTGTAAGTTATGCGTTTTTTCTAAGGGTATACAATAGGCGGAGCGCTGTCTACCCCGCCGGTTTTGTCTAAGAAGGCACAGTGGCTATCTCGAGCACTTCGCTACACTTCGTTCAAGACAATAAACTGGCTAAGATTTGTGCGACCTGCCGCATGTAATCTGACATTACGACAGTATGGCACCTACAGTCCGTTACCAAAGCATAAAACAAGGAGTCTGGAACGCGGTGCTTCGTGGCCGACTGGCCTCGGAAGGACCTTGCTACTCAGGAAAAATACAACTACCACCGGAAATTCCAATCCTCTCCGTTAAGTATCTACTGGTTGCATTTTCATTGCGACAGATGAAATACCTTCGGCTGTAGTCAAGATTCGAGTGTGCAGATTCGTGATGGTGGTGCATCAGGAAGGTAGCGTCACAGGGCCATATATGCTTCGCCTGAAGGAAGCACACTGAGTCATCTGCACGGTTCCCAAAAATTTTGAAGGTCGGTGGAACGCACGAAACCATACCTTTTGGATAAGTCCTTGATATGGCATGGATAACGGGCGGGCGATCTTGGATGCTTTGTTAGTAGACGAGCAGTTTCCTATGAAATAACTGTGTTGCCTGCTCAGGGAGTACGAGCATAGGTAGTCTCAGGAAAAAACCTTTGTGATGAAGCGTCAGCGCCAGTCTTCCATATGGCTGTCTTAGTTCGATCTGTGGCACTGTAACGTCATGCGCAACAAGAATTACAAAGCGCAGCATTTGTTGCACGTCCGATACGCTAGATTTTTGGAGGAATTGTCGGCGACGGTGTACTTGTTGAGTCGCCTTTTGATAGGCAGTTCCCGCACTTAAATGGTATTTTCTCTTGAGATGTAGATGAAGCGAAATCGTCCTCAGCATGAATGAAACGCCACATAAAGCGTGCAGAACAAGGCAGACATGACATATGCTCGTGCGTTTTCAGGCTATTTAAGGACAGTGAAAAACTCAATATACACCTAAAAGGTTTTACAGACACAGACGATATCCTAGGTACAAGGAGCAGTGCAGCCCTAATTTCAGTTTTGTTTTTCGGGAAAAAATCGCACCGTTTGGAGCCTACTACTCACTGAACCCATTGAAAGCCTTGAAGATGACTTGGTAACCGCATAGCCCCATGAGTATCTTGCCTCCTGAACGCTCACTTTGCAATGTGAAGCCACTAATATGGTCAGCATATGCCGGCCACACTAACATTCGAGCGGGTTTTTGATGAGCTGGGAGAATTCTTACTTTCTGCTCATTTCCAGGTACCGGTAACATTACAAACCTTGGGAACCTTCACTCTTTTCCCCAGAGCATTTGTGGTTAGCTAAATGTTTCATGGAACACAACATTCTACCTTATTCTGATAGAACGATCCGCTTTCCCCTAGTTCAGCTGGATGGTCAAAATGCTTCTTCAAAGTTGTTTAGATATGACTGAAATCGGGAGTACGTTATTGGTGCAAGTGAACCACGCTCATTTGGCCTGACATTTGGCCTGACTAGATTTTTTTACTCTTAAAAAGCAAATCTGAGCAACTTCGACCGCCAGCTTGAAGTTCATCCTTGATTTACGGTAGTGTTCGTGGGTAAAATGCAAATGTTTTGTACAAAGGTGTGACGCTAAAGGAAACCATATACATCGTTGAAGGAAAAGGACCAAATCTATGGCTAGCCACGATACTTTCACATACATACTTTAAACCAGATCTCAACAACTCCTGAGGTTGAGTTTTTTGTCCGCAATTACGAGGAGGAAGTTTCATTACCGAAAACTGGCAAATTTTTCTGAAGTAAAGTGAATGAATACGTTTTTCCAGGAACAGCCGCGTTTCATGTAAAAGAATCTAATCGATTGCACCGTGAAGGAAGAATTCAAAGTACGGAGTTTGGGACTACACCAATTTTACCAATAACGAAACTGGATGGCACAGTTGGAAGCTGCAGTGCTTATGAAATCCCGGTCAAGGCTCGCACACCCGAGGAATATCATCCACTACCTGAAATCGAAAATGTTCACGGAGAGCTTGGTAAGCGCGAACATATTTCAAAACTGGGTCTGGCTCTTGCTCACAAGCAATGAGAGTTATCGGGGGAAGCGAAACCCAAAATAAACGACTGTTTATGCTCAATTGCCTTCCTTTTGGAAACCATTCCGCCCGACCCACATTTCAACGCGCAACTGAATTCACTATTGATCGGATACCCAGAACTTTCGTCTATCCGGATGACAGCCTGATAACCGGATGTACCACTGAGGAGCGTTTGAATTCGCTGAAGGTGGTGCCTGATAGTTTGAGTGTAGACTATGAATAACAGGAGAAACCCGTAATATTATGGCTGATAAGTTGGAGTATTTTTGCTTACCGCATCAGTGCCAGGAGTTCGGCTGCTCTATCTGTGAAAATACGTCGAGCACTATAAGCATTGCAACCGAGGGGTCAACATGAACTACGTTCTGTCTTAGGCATGTTCAATCACTATGCACGGCTCTTTCCATAAAATGCTACACTTTTACACCCGCTGAACTACTTTACACCTCAGGAAATTAATTGCAGTCAGACACGTGAGCAAGAGAACGCGCTTAACAGACAAAATGGTTCATTAAAATTCTCCAATGCTCACCCATTTTGAATCAACGCAACCCATAGTTTTTGCCTGTGATGTTTCAGCGTATAGTCTGGGAATTATCTAACCGGCTGCTTACGCTACACGATCCTCGCCGCCTGCCAAGAGGAAGTACGCACAAACTGACGGTGAGGCATTGGCGATTTTATTCAGAGGGACAGTTTCCAGTAATACCTTTTTGAGCAAACGTCGGGCATACGCACGGATCACAGGCCTCTGTTTGGAATTCTCGGGAGAGACAAACCAAAAACATCAAGTGACACTACCAAGAGTGCAACGCTGGGCCTTAACACTCGCTGGCTATCGTTATCGTTTGATGCGCCTTCCTGGAAATGACAATTTTATTGCAGATTACTGAATATGCCATATCATACACCAAAACTACTACAGCTGGTAAATCTAATGCTTTGCTGTGATGGTTTGTCTATCATTGCTGCGGAAGTACGAGAAGAAACAAAAAATTTAAAACTCACACACGTGCTTCGTTTCACTTCGCATGAATAGCCAGAGGATGCTGGAAGTACACTAGGCGGGTTGGGTGAACGACTGTCACTACAAGGTACTGAATGCGGACATTTACTCTGGAATACAGAAGTGTTCATTCTAGGACACTGCGGTCTGGAAATGCTAAGGGAATTGTGTTCAGGTCACCCAGGCAACACGCCCATGAAAGCTCTGGTTCGCCACAATGTCTGATGACCTGGTACCGATCGCGATGTAGAGCCGATGGTCCAACAAGGTAACGTATGCCAGCAAAATGGGGCTTTGGCAGCAGTAGCGATCAAACTGCCGCGGCATTGGCCGTTACCACCGCGGAGCAGCATACTATTATGGCTACTGTGGCTGCTATTATGGCTCCGTTGATGCTTATATGATCTTCGAGATTGTCGGGTGGTATTCCAAATGGATGGTGTCGGTGTCCACTAGAACATCATCCGGGTGCGTCGGCCATATATACTCTACCCAGTGCTTTTGCACCACACGATGTGCCTGATACGATTGATTCCTACAACGGGACAGCATTCAACAGTGAAAAATTTATAATGTTTCCAAAAACCGACGAGGTAGAAGAAGTTTTAAATGCATCACATCGTCCCGCTTATGCTGGCCTACCTGAAACCTCGGTGGTAATTCTGAAGAATGGAGTAGTGAAACAAAGCCCATGTCTCCTATAAACTAGGCTTGACACGTTTTTACTGCAGTAAAGAGTTACACAGCATACCACTACATGCTAGGCGCGTATTTAATTGCTAACGCGACAGAACTTTTAAAACGTTTCATCTTCTACGGCCGGATTTGGCGGTTAAGGTAAAACAACGGTAGTGTTTTTGATGGAGCAAAAAGCAGATAAACACACACGGAAAAGCACGCTACAAGGTAACGAGGATGTCGACGTCAAATTCCAGCCCTCAGATAAGGAACGAATTTGTGAATGACGTCAACAAACCGTAGCCTCATTGATATGCTGTTAGAAGGCGAAAGGGTAGGACGACGTCATTCAAACCATGTCAGAACTAGGATGCATGGATCAGATGGGAACAGACACATAATCTGTCGGTACAGATTGAAATTCAGATTGAAGGAGAAGATTTTGGAATCTGCTACGGATTTTTCAGGGTGCCTAAGTGTGTCGTCAAGGGAGTCAAGGCCGATCGACCGCTACCAATCTGGAGTTAAAAATAATAATGTCTGGTCCCAACTAGTGGGTGGCATACCGTCGGGCATTATCAAACTGTTACAGTCAGAATAAAAGCAAGACTATCGGGATTTGCGAGTGCTAAGGATTGCATGGAAAAGGGCCAGTGTCATAAACTGTAGACACTATCCGATGTACGCTTGGTCACGCCCAAACTGGCATGGGCAGGGAAACACAGTTACGAGGACCATATCTTTATTTTGCGGAACACATCAAGCTGAAGCAGGATCAGACCATTAGGATTTGAGGGTGGTGGGTAAAAACAAAACAAGGAAGGAAAAAAACAGGCATCACGCCTGACACATGACAAGAAAAGTGTAAGTTGCGGAGAATGAGGAACCAAAACAGCGGATCTGGTGAAGCACTCGAGCTGGCGTGATCCAGCTGGTCAATTTGAAATAAAGCCTAAAATCATCGATGAGGATTGCGGCCTTGTACTGTTGGACTAATGGCCAGGGTCCCAGAAAGCACAAATGGGAACGATTAACTAGAGGACTCAGCAATGGGGATAACTGGTAGCATGAATCTCAGAGTCACGTTGTACAGCGGAGCTGTTAATACTCACTAGTTTCGCTGTTGGAGTGAAATCGGGTGCAAAATTTTCTTGGAGGAGGGAGTTGATGCTAAGGCACAAGACGGAACTCGGACTGCACAAAAAATGCCTGACCTCTTGAGGAGCACAAAATGAACAAGGCTGAGATATTTAGATCCAAACAGAAGGTTCAGAAGAATTAAATAAACGTCACCCGGAGGCAGCTGGGGCCAACTGAAGAGTTTGTTCACAGTTGCGGTCAAGGGAACGAGTGAGCGGGAGCGCACCGTCGAAAGTAGGAAGTGAATATTTGCGGGTACGCCAGCAGTTGGAAAATGGCAGTGCCGTGCAGTGACTGCTCTGATATACTTCCGTTTCTGAACAGCCTCGTGATTGACGTCAGGCTTGAGGTGATTGGGATGTGCAATTATGTGAGGAGCGGTATATCTGGGGTCGGCCAGGGGAATCCGCAGAGGTGGAACAAGGCCAATGTACGATCTCAAGTATTCCGTTATCCGGAGGTGGATCGCTTTGCATGCAAAGTATGGATCAGGTGGAGTGGATAACGATCAAACATAGCGTCCGAACCAGGTATTGCCGAAGGTCAAAGTTTTGAAAGCAGAGGGAATGGTATGAGATAATAATAATAATAATAATAATAATAATAAACAATAATAACAGTACTGTTGATTCGCACCTAGTGGGTGGCATACCGTCAGGCATGGTCACACGATTACAGTCAGAATAAAGCACGACTGCGGGTTTTTCCGGTGTTGGGGATTGCGCGAAATAAAGGACAATGTCATAAACAGTGGGCAGTACCCAATATAGACTTCGTCACGACCAAACCGGCATGGGACATGAATCACACTTACCAGGAGTTTATCCTACACTTGCGGGAACATATCAAGCCGAGACAAGATCCGCTCGTTAGGATTTGAGGGTGGCGGGCAAAAGTAGAACAAGAGAGGGCAAAAGAAGGAGCACAATGCCTGGCACATGATAAGGAATTTGCAAAGTGTGATGAACGAGGAACCAAAACAACAAATCTGGTGCGGCAGCAGGGCTGTCACGATTCGGCCGGTCAATTTGGACTAAAGTCTGAAACCACCGGTGAGGCATTTCGGTATTGGACCGTTGCGCTTGTGTCCAGGGCCACAAAATCGAAAGTGAGGATAAGGAACCAGAGGAATCCGCAATACGCGTAGGTGGTAGCAGGAATTTTACAGTCACAGCGTACACTGAACTGTAGGGACGCACTAGTGTCACTGATGGGGCGGGGTCGAGTGTAAAATTCCTATAGGGGAGGGAGTTGGTGCTAACGCACAAGACGGAACGAGAACTGCACGGAAAATGACTGACTTTGTAAGGAACACAGAATAAAAGTCAACGAGATGTTTATATCCGAACGGAAGGTTCAGCAGATTAGAATGAACGCATCCCGGAAGTGGCTGGGGCTAGGTGAAGAGTTAATTCGCAGTTGCAGGTAGAGGAACGGGTGAGCGAGAAGGCATCGTCAAAAGTAGGGAGTGAACAGTTGCGGGAATGCCATCACACTGGGTGTGGCAGGGCCGTGCCATCATTGCAGTGACGTACTCCGATTTCTGGACAGCCCCGTAACGGTCATTAAGGCTGCCGCAATCGGACAGGGGATACGCACTTCTGTAACAGCTGAATCTTCGCTAGACGAGGAGCTAGAGTCAGGCCGATGCAGAGTCACGGAAAATTTCCAATCAGTTGGAGCACCATGTGAGTGTGGGCCGGAGACAAGCCAGATTGAATGAATAACGGTTGCGTTTGGGCAACTGTAGTCGAAGTTTGAAGCTTGGGAAGTTGGGGGGACGAGGAAGGGGATGAGAGCTGGAGCGTCCGGTGAGTGCCAGGAAGCATCATATAAGACGGTGTTCAATAGAAAATATCTAAAAGGGGATGACAGCAAGCCAAATGGACCCAGGAAGTAGATTTTGTTAGCCGATTTAGAAGCCAAGTACTAGCTGCGTCAGGGTAGGTGCCTAATATTAAGATGATAAGAACATAGCCGCCGAGGCACGGAGGCTAGCCGTTAGACTAGATGGAACAGGCGGTTACATGGTGAGGCTACATGCTGGTAGTTTTAAGCTCAGCAAAAATTCAATCATAGCGTCTCCGCTGTGCAAATGGGGTGGCAATGTAAACAGGAACAGCAGACAAATAATAAGTGGTTGGGCGACAGCTTCCGAGATAACAGATAAAAGCCGTCGTTTAACTGGAATCTACTATGCAAACTCAACAGGAAGGTAAATATACGGGTCGCCAGTCACCGAGTCGCTGCTGTCAGCTCAGAGAAACAAATGGTGCATGGCAAAAACAGCCATTAGGCGCTAGCCGTGACTGCTTGTAATCAGGAACTAATGAGAAATTGACATTTTATGTGTATATGATTGCTCCAGAGAACAAGAGGGAAGAACGTGTGTTATGTCTGGATGATGAAGTGGACTTGGGGTGGTGCAACCCGGCGGAGAAGAGGGTGGCAAGTCCGTGCACGTCGGGGTCAGCCGTGTGCCTCGCCCAGTACCCTCAGGCTACCCTATGCATGTATATTTTTTTAAACAAACGAAAGGACAACTGCCATTCGCTTGTATTCCTTGGTGTCGCCAGACAACCTGGACCAGTCCAGTCCAGTTACGGACAAACAACAACAGTGCTGGACGCGTCCCGGTTGTGCCGTTTAGCCGGCAAAGCTACAAACTAGAGACGACGAAACAGAAAGAGAAACTGGGCTTTCGTCTGCTTAATGAAAAAGAAATTCATAAAAAACACAGATGGGATAACCTGAAGACCCTGTGACACCCATGGTTTACATCGACGTACGGAGCTGTAGCTGCTTTCATCATAAGTGGGGTTGTACCGCACCAATGCGTACTTAGTCAACCAAACAAAACACATGCACCTACCAACTGCTCCCAGGAATGAACATATACAATGAGAAATATATGCATACAGAGGTTCTAAACCCTCCACTATCAGCATGCAAGACTAGTGCCCAAAGACCATTTATTCGCCATGTACCAATTGTTGACTTGAAGCTGATAGCAGTGCTTCGGGGACTGGTAACTGCTTATCTTACATTTACTTTCCCTCCTAGGTTATGGTACTGCTCAACTCAAGTAATACGTATCAGATAAACTAGTCCGTCACCTCAGAATTTCATCCCCGTCAGTCCTTATACGTTTAATTTCCCTACCCCACTATATCTATGCGAGCTTATACCGGTTTGCACTAGATTTCTTGTACTTTAATATCATGTTTTAGTTAACTAAACTCTTGCTTGGTTTCTAGTCAACTATGTACAAATCCCCACCATAATAGCGGTAGACGTAAATCCTTCCCATTCTCTCTCTCCTTCTATTTATATGTATATATTAATGCACATTAGCCTCATCTGATGTCTCCTTAAACTTAGCATGCCTTGTTAATCTCATCCCACTCCCTCGTCTTCTCAAGCTTTGAACTCCGGCAATATCAGGTATGGACGACCTTGTTGGCTGTTATTCGCGCTCAGAAAATTGCGTGTCCCAGCCCAGTGACCTTAAATGTGACGCCGTTTCGGGGCTGTCCGAAAACCGAATTATGTCAGGTCAATGATGACACGGCACTACCGTACCCAGTTTGATAGCACACCGCAACAGTTTCCTTGCAACGCCCGACAGTATCCTCTCGCCCTCTCGTGCCATTAGCTGCAAATACGACTAAGCTCCTCACTTGGCCCTAGTTGCTTTCAACGTTATGTTCATTCCACACTGCTGAACCTGTCGTTCGAATGTAGCCAATTCGGAGGACTTTGAGTCTGTGCTCCCCACAAAAAATCAACAATTTTTTATACACTTCGCGTTCCGGCTCGTGTGGTGCCACCATCTCACTTTTCCAAGGAACTGTTATGCCCAACTCCACAACAGTGACACCAGTAAATCTCTAGAGTTTCACTATACACCATGATTTTGAGATTCCTGTTACCATTTATACACTTTGTTGATCCCTCCGCCTCATCATCCCCACCTACGCTTTTTGTGCCCCTGGCCATGACTCCAAAAGCCCAAGGCCACGAGGCCTCAGGCGGTTGTTTTAGGCTCCAGTTCAATTTGACCTGCTGGATGACGCCAACTCTGTTGCTTCACCAGAGCTGATGTTTTGGTTCCTAATTATCCGCAGTTTACACTTTTCCTGTCATATGTCAGGCAGAAAGCCTCTTGTTTTCCCTCCCCCGTTTTGACTCCTCCCGCCACGTTCAAGACCTAATGATCTGATTTTTCTCGATGTTCTCTCCATAAAAAGCATAGTAACTGTGGTTCCGTGTTCGTGCCGGTTTAGTGGTGACCACGGCTACATCGGATAAAGCCCACCGGCTATGATGCTGTCCCTTTTCCTTAACCCCCTGTACCTACAGTTCCCGCCACTCATGCCTTTATTCTGACTGTAACCTTATGATCATGCCTGACGGCGTGCCACCCACAAGTTGGGAATAAACATTATTATCATTATTAATAAAGGCCAGGCTCGGAACCACCGGCGATGGACGATGCACCCTTGCTACTAGAGGAGCGAGTACACGAACGCACCACGGTGCAACGTAACAGGGCGACACTCCCTGCAGGCTGTACCCGTCCATCACGCGATGTTTTCATCCCTCGTGCAAGCTTCAAGATATGCAGGGTGGCAGGCCACCAAACAGTCATAACCGCGGTTTGTGCAATAATAAATAACTCCGGCTACCAGATATTTTATCCGGTCGGCGGGAAAACCAGGTCCATAAAACAGCTGTCATTTCGAACAAGCAAACAAATAAAAAAAAATAATAACGCTAGATTGACTATACGATAATAAAGAGGTCAAATGGAACAGACTCACCAATAATTGTTCTCTTTAAAATAGTTCGTCGTTGGTTCAGGTCAATAATCCAATCATGTTTGCTTATGGGTCTTCTCCCGACAATTCCCACATATGATAGATTCCGAAGATAGTCTGAAATGTTGTGATACCAAAGTTAGCACATGAAACTCGCGAATGACCGCCATAAGCGCGAGCGGAATCAGAAGAGTGAGTTTCATGTCCTAACTCTGGTATCAAAAAATTTCACATTTGGTGAGCCCGAGTCTTTCTAGACATTTTTTCAAAACTTTTCCTCTCAAGTCGTCGTAATTTTTTCTTTGGCCCGGTCAAATGGAGGCACACTTTGATTCAGCGGATTTAGTCGAGAACGCGATTAGCATACGTTTGCCAGACTATAATCCACGTAATCCCAGGGTATGGTTTCACCAGGTCGAGGCAGGTTTTACTACCCGACGCATCACTTCCGAAGCCGCCCGTTTTTCCTATGTCGTCCAGCATCTTCCTTGTGATGTAGCAACAGAAGTAGGTGATCTGTTGGAAGATATCCCCAGGGAAAATCCCTATGACGCCCTTCGACCGGCTGTCAGCAGTAAGACAGGAAAGTCCGACAACAAGATGCTACGGGACTTATTCGCCACAGTAGAACTTGGTGGCAGATAACCTTCACAATTGCTTCGCCATATGCGCAGTCTCCTCTGCGGCCGTAAGCTAGCGGTGGAAATCATGGCACAACTATGGCTCGACGAACTTCCACCTTCCATATTCCGCGTCATCAGTGCTTTCGTTGATGACCACAGCTTGGGACAGCTAGCCCACATGGTAGACAAGATCCACGAGACCTATCCCAGCCACCCCATTAACTCCGTCTCCCGCCCTACACCCACCACGTCCACAGATTCCGACCCAATACCTCCTGCCATTTCACAACTGCAAACCAGATTCGATCTCCTGACCAATCGCCTCCAACGGCTGGAGATCAACAAGCGTCGACCACGTTTACGATCTCGATCGGTTTCCCATACCCGTCCCTCTTGGTGCTGGCCTCACCAATCCTTCGATCCTAAAGCACGCAAATGCCAACCGACTTGTTACTTCAAGCCGCGTTATAACAGCTTTTTAAACACTCCGGCCAGCCAGTAACGGCGATGATTGTCTGTGGCCCTCCTCGCACTAGTCGTCTATTCCACATCACCGATCGTTCAATTGGTCTGCGCTTCCTCGTAGATACGGGAGCTGAATTCACGGATTCACGGATTGATACAATTCAAGGAAAATCCTACACTGGATCAAGGCATTCCTATCAGACAGATCATTCCGAGTGAAAGTAGGCTCGACCTACTTTCTGCGGCGCCGGTCTCCATTGGAGTTCCTCAGGGCTCCGTTTTGGGACCTTTGCTGTTTCTGATATACGTCAATGACCTTCCAGATGTTCTTTCAAGTCCATGTCTACTTTTTGCGGACGACTTGAAATCGTGGAGTTCCAATGCCAGTGCCTCCAAATTGATGTAGACGCCGCAAAGCAGTGGTCGTTGGACTGGCACCTTCCTCTGAATGACGAAAAGTGTGTCCATATGTCATTTGGAGGAGACTCAGCGAACTTTGTCATGCATGGTGAGAAGGACCAGAAGACATCACGAGGATAGATGCCAAAAAGATTTGGGTATCTGGCTCTCTCCAAACCTGTCCTTCTCACTGCACCTTGAGAAATCGGCTCAGAAGGCATTCGCTGTTCTACGGATGATTCGGCGTACCTTCTCTCGTATTACTCGCACGGACTTCCAAATACTCTATGGGGCCTATGTCAGACCGCTCCTTGAATATGCCAACCCGGTTGTCTACTCAGGACGCACGAAAGACGTAATCCTCATTGAGCGTGTCCAGCGAGCTGCTACGAAAATGGTTGCCGGTCTCAAGTCCATGGACTACGAAACGCGTCTCGTGGTGCTTCGACCTCTTTCCCTTGGAGTATCGTCGCCTCCGAGGGGACTATTCTTACTTACGCCCTGTTTGAACAAGGCTTGGCCAACAGGTTTTTCACCGTTGACCCAGCAAACACACGGCGGGGACATGGTAAGAAGATTTTTAAGCTCAGAGCGCACACCTTCATTAGGCAAACGTTTTTCTCATTTCGGTAGTTGCTGCGTGGAATAACCTTCCTGAGACGGTTGTCCACGCTCCCTCTAGAACTCAGTTCAAAACACTATTAGACACTTATTTACGCGAGTCCTCACGCTGGCAAACATACTGCTCCGCGCTGAGAACTTAAAGAGCAGTGCTACACCCTCTTTTTCACTTGTGCCTTCAGGTGAACGACAGCTGCTGAACGACAAGGAAAAAACCGACCCGGAAACTTGGGCAAAGCCTCGCTCCTGTGTATCAATCCGTGAATCCGTGACAAACTTCCACCCTCAATGTTTCGCGTCATCAGCGCTTTCGTTGATGACCACAGCTTGGAGCAGTTAGCCCAGATGGCCGATAAATCCCCAGTAACCCCGTGAACTCCGTCTCCCGCTCTGCACCCACTACTTCTACAGATTCCGATCCGATTCTGGCTTCCATATCGCAACTACAAGCCAAGTTTGATACTTTGACCGATCGCCTACAACGGCTAGAGATCAACAAGCATCGACCACGTTCACGATCCCGATCGTTGTCTCGTGCCCGTCCTTCTTGGTGCTGGTATCACCAAACTTTCGGTCCTCAAGCACGCAAATGCCAACCGCCTTGTTCCTTCAAGCCGCGTTCCAACACCCCTTTAAACACCCCGGCCAGTCAGTAACGGCGACGACTGTCTGTGGCCCTCCTCGCACTAGTCGCCTATTCCACATCACCGATCGTTCAAGTGGTCTACGTTTCCTCGTGGATACGGGAGCTGAAGTTAGCGTGCTACCACATAAGACTCCACTTCACGATTCTGCCTCTTATTCGTTACAAGCTGCTAACGGTACCCGCATCGCTACATACGGCGAACGTTCCTCACCCTTGACCTCGGATTGCGACGTGCGTTCAAGTGGATCTTCCTTTTGGCCGACGTCCAAACACCCATCATTGGTGCAGACTTCCTGACCCACTACAACTTGTCTGTCGATGTTCGACACAAACGCCTCTTAAACATGCTAGCTTCCCTCTCAGTCAGCGGAAGTAGTGCCCCAAGTTCATCCACAGGTATCCGAGTTATCTTAACTGATTCCCATTTTGCTGACATAATTAGGGATTTTCCGACCCTTACTCATCCATGTTGGTACACCCAACCGGTCACTCATTCCGTCGTTCACCACATCCAGACGAGAGGTCCACCTGTCCATACCAACCCCCGCCGGCTTCATCCGGATAAGCTCCAGATCGAAAAACACGGGTCTGAACACATGCTCGAACTCGGCACCATCCGCACTTCATCGAATCACTGGTCGTCAGCGCTATATATGGTACCCAAGAAATCTAAAGGTGATTGGAGACCTTGTGGAGATTACCGTTCTCTCGACAACGCCACTATCTCAGACAGGTATCCCATCCAACATATCCACGATTTCGCAAGTACCTTATGCTACGCAAACATTTTCTCCAAACTCGACCTCGTACGTGCATACTGCCACATACCTGTAGACCCGAATGACATCCATAAAACAGCTGTTACAACACCGTTTGGCCCTTTCGAATTCACGCGAATGCCTTTTGGTCTTCGAAACGCAGCTCAAACCTTCCACCTTTCATGAACAAAGTTTTACGTGGTTAACCTTTTGTGTATATCTATTCAGACGATGTTTTAATCACTAGCACGTCCCTAAATTAGCATGCAGTCCATCTCAGGGTAGTATTTGAACGTCTTCCTACTTAAAACACGTTTGAACACTAACAAGTGTTTGTTTGGTGTTACTAACCCAGATTTTCTTGGCCACCTCATTGACGCATCCGGTACTTCACTATTGTCCGATCGCATTTTGGCCATAGGATCCCTTCCCGTACCCACCATTATCACCCAACTTCGTCGAGTTATTGGTGACAGCAACTATTATCGGCGGTTCATCCCTCACTGTGCAGATATTTTACAGCCACCAACCGATTCACTTGGCTCCGAAGAAGAATCTGTCATCTTACCCCCGCAGCAATTACTGCTTTTGAAAGCGCCAAGCAAGTCATCGCGGAAGCCGAAAAACTATCTTTTCTCGATACCCACGAAAGCGCAAAACTCACGAAAACACAAAGCTTATTTTGACAACCGATGCTTCGAACGCTGCTGTCGGCGCTGTACTCCATCAAGTTGTTAACAACATATTTCAACCACTAGCCTTTTTCTTGCAGAAGCTGAAGGCTGCACAAACGCGTTACAGTACTTTTGGTCTTGAATTACTCGCCATTTGCCTTGCTATTCGCCATTTCCGGCACTTGTTAGAAGGCAGATCATTTACCATTCAAACCGATCATAAGCCATTTACGTGTGCTTTCAACGCCAAGCCTGATCGCTATTCACCACGCGAGATACGCCATTTCACATTTCACAATTCACTTCCGACATTCGGTACACTCCAGGATCAGACGATATCGTCGCAGACGCCATATCCCGTCCAGACATCGACACTCTTTACTCTTCCACGCAGTTTGACCTAATCAAGCTGGCGAACCTTCAGCATGGTGATCCTAATTTTTCATTCATTCTATCCTTCCCTCCATTTCAAGTCCCTTCAATTCCCTTACTTCTCCAGTCTGGAACCATTTTTTGTGATATGTCCACCGGGACAGCTCGCCCAACAATCCCCAAAGCTTTTCGATGAGTTGTTTTTGGCCACTTCCATGGACTTCCTCATCCAGGAATCAGAGCAACAAGGAAGTTGATTGGTGCACGTTTTGTATGACCCTACGTGAATAAGGATCTAACACCCTGGGCCAAACAGTGCATTGCCTGTCAACGCAGTAAAGTAACTCGTCATACGAACTCACGTGTCGGTTCATTTGCAGTTCGCGATGCTCGATTCACACACGTTCATCTTGATATCGTTGGTCCACTTTCCCCATCAAACGGTTTCACTCATATTCTTACCATGATTGATCGTTTTACCCGTTGGCCAATAGCTGTACCCATTCCGGCTACTTCAGCTGAAACGGTAGCCTTTTCGTTTTTGCAGCATTGGGTGAGTAACTTTGGCATACCCTCTACCTTTACTACCGATCGCGGTTCACAATTTCAGTGAGTTTTCTACATTATTCGGTTTCCATCATATTTGGACTACCGCGTATCACCCCCGTTCCAACGGTCTGATTGAACTTTTCCATCACTACCTCAAAGCTCCATTGACTGTCCAGATGAACCCGTCTTCATGGTCCTCTTCCTTACCCCTCATTTTGCTAGCTATTCGCTCCACTATCAAGCAGGATCTTCACTGTTCACCAGCAGAACTAGTATACGGTACAACTTTACGTTTACTCGGTGAACTGGCTTCCCCTTTTGGCGCACAGCCCGAATCACCCGTCACGTTCGTCACCCGTCTGAAACAGCATACGTCTAAACTTCGTGCGACGCCGACAAGACGATCAACGCGAAAAGAACACATCTCAGCCTATCTCTCTCCTACACCATTTGTATTTGTCCGACACGACGCAACGAGGAATCCCCTTCAACCCCGTCATGGTGGTCCCTTCAAGGTTATCGAAAGTCATTCCAAATGCCTCGTTTTAGAGAGAAGCGGAAAGCATGATACCGTCTCCAATGATCGTCTGAAGCCTGCCTTCATTGAATCACCCACGACCACATCAAGCAGTCCTGCTATCCTACCAGCACCCACACCTACCCAAGTTACCCCTACCACCAACCTCACTCCTTCCACTAGTCGTTTCGGACGGCGCGTCAGTTTCCCTCAGCACTTAGTTGGTTACGAAACTTGAAGTGAGCAACTTTTTGATCCATTACTTTAATTACTCCAGCGTTTTCCCTTTCCACGGTCAAAGCTCTAGTGGGGGAGTAGTGTGGTGTTTTGTACGTTTGTTTTGCTTCCATTATAACATTACGCATTTTGTCAGTTGCATAACCGTTTTTAGTTTGAATACGAAAAACTACAAAAACGCGCACTTGTACAATTTCACGCAATACAAACGTGGTCACGTCAGGCTCAACAAAGTAGTAGTTTCGGCTACCCGCAAGTATCTTCGGAGGTGTTAAATTTGAGTCAAAACAAAGACCAAAGGACGCGCAAACACAATGGTGAAAGATGCAGCATGAAGATAATGGAAGACACGTTATCCTTGTCCCCGTGGTATTTGTAGAATTTACACACCGTGATAGGTTATGGATGACATTTCCGACCGTCCGAGGTTCTCGCGTACCTGAATCCTTAGATTTCCTTAAATATTATTCACACCATGGTAACCATATTATTTTTGACCAGCTGCTAGCTTCAGGTATACAGTTAACCAGGCAGCATTCCTGGTTCGAGGGCGGTGCGGGGTGTCGTTCTGCCATGCACACTCGTGAGGAGTTCCTTCCTACTCGGTGCCCAATCTCGGCATTGTTCTGACAACCTGAAAACGGACAAACATCCATTTCGGACGTAGAGGATATCGGCGCAATAGCCCGCCTATATGTCATTCTCTACTTCTCAATATCGTCCCATGCAAATTTGTTGAAAACGCCAAAAAAGGTCCCCTTCAATGTTTACCGGTCTCAACAACTTCCTGCGTACAGTTGGAAATTGTTACTTCTGTTTCGATCCTGCCTGGCAAACTTAACCCTGTTTTATCCTAACCACACAAATTGCGTTGCGCTCATGCCCTATCCTTCCCGGTTCTCTGAAACCTTATATGGATCACCATAAAGATAGGAAAGGTAGGAAAGAAGCCGGTATCAACGGGATACCAGGATCATCGTTGAATACCCCAGTCATAATTTTTCTCATTAATAAAGGCAGGTCAAACAATTCACGGATTCACGGATTGATACACAGGAGCGAGGCTTTTGCCCAAGTTTCCCGGGTCGGTTTTGTTCTTGTCGTTCAGCAGCTGTCGTTCACCTGAAAGGCACAAGTGAAAAAAGGGTGTAGCACTGCTCTTTAAGTTCTCAGCGCGGGGCAGTATGTTTGCCAGCGCGAGGACTCGCGTAAATAAGTGTCTAATAGTGTTTTGAACTGAGTTCTAGAGGGAGCGTGGACAACCGTCTCAGGAAGGTTATTCCACGCAGCAACTACCCGAAATGAGAAAAAAGTTTGCCTAATGAAGGTGTGCGCTCTGAGCTTAAAAATCTTCTTACCGTGTCCCCGCCGTGTGTTTGCTGGGTCAACGGTGAAAAACCTGTTGGCCAAGCCTTGTTCAAACAGGGCGTAAGTAAGAATTAAGTCCCCTCGGAGGCGACGATACTCCAAGGGAAAGAGGTCGAGCACCACGAGACGCGTTTCGTAGTCCATGGACTTGAGACCGGCAACCATTTTCGTAGCAGCTCGCTGGACACGCTCAATGAGGATTACGTCTTTCGTGCGTCCTGAGTAGACAACCGGGTTGGCATATTCAAGGAGCGGTCTGACATAGGCCCCATAGAGTATTTGGAAGTCCGTGCGAGTAATACGAGAGAAGGTACGCCGAATCATCCGTAGAACAGCGAATGCCTTCTGAGCCGATTTCTCAAGGTGCAGTGAGAAGGACAGGTTTGGAGAGAGCCAGATACCCAAATCTTTTTTGGCATCTATCCTCGTGATGTCTTCTGGTCCTTTCTCACCATGCATGACAAAGGAGTTCGCTGAGTCTCCTCCAAATGACATATGGACGCACTTTTCGTCATTCAGAGGAAGGTGCCAGTCCAACGACCACTGCTTTGCAGCGTCTACATCGATTTGGAGGGCACTGGCATTGGAATTCCACGATTTCAAGTCGTCCGCAAAAAGTAGACATGGACTTGAAATAACATCTGGAAGGTCATTATCGTATATCAGAAACAGCGAAGGTCCCAAAACGGAGCCCTGAGGAACTCCAATGGAGACCGGCGCCGCAGAAGAGTAGGTCGAGCCTACTTTCACTCGGAATGATCTGTCTGATAGGAATGCCTTGATCCAGTGTAGGATTTTCCCTTGAATCCCGTAGGACTCGAGTTTGTGGAGCAGAGGGACACTTTCCATTCACCAGCCCACACAGCGTGCCAACACCTACTTCCGAGCCGTTTTCTAGCACTGCGGTGGCAACAGCTGCTGCTGCAACCAGTCTTCCCGGGAAGTCATGTCACCGAAAATATGCGTGGCTAAAGCCACTCCACCAGTAAACGTCTCGTCGAATTTTGCCAAATATCCCGCTGTTTGGCACACCCAGGAAACGCCCGTATCTAGCTCAGAGGCGTCATCCATTGTGGACAACCACTGCAGAGTTTGTTTTCTCTTGAAAATTAAAACTTACTTAGGCTGCCTCTTTTCTGTTACAAATTTTGTCCTCTTCTGCAAATCTATCGAATAATTTATTGTCTTGCGGTCTTTAGTGAAACGTATTTTGCATCACTATGGATTCATCTCACCCCTCAACGGTGGAGATTTGCGTAACTTACTTATTTAGCAGCCGACAGCACTCAAAAATGTAGAGGATATGTGGCTTTAGAGATCAGTTAGCAGGGCCTGGATCTAAGAGCTACAGCATAGCTTAGTATTTCAGAGTCCAGCACCTTGTATGAGGAATCACGTGTATATCTCGCTTTCCATCCGGGACAAGATAATCGATTTCACTAATTTACCTACAGCAGGCGTTCTTTGAAAGCTTTCACCTATACATATATATATATCAAATTTTGAATTCTGGTCTATTTGTCCCGCTAACCTACCTTATTCGTTTTTTCTTCATCATACTGAAATATCCTCACAAAACACCACACGAAACTGTTTTAGACTTCAGCTTAAATTGACCGACTAGATTGTGACACCACAGCTACCACACCATATTCGTAGTTCTGGTTCACCATTTTTCGCAATTTGCAGTTTTCTCATCGCGGATCAAGCAGGATGCCCTTTTTTCGCCTTTCCTCTTGCTGCTTTTGCCCCCCACCTTCAAACCTTAAGGATCTGACCATGTTTCTACCTGATATGCCCCCCCCCAAAAGTAAGACAAACTCCTGGTAACTGTGTCACCTTTCCCATGCCGGTTTAGACGCGGCCAAATCTAGATCAGATAATGCCCACTGTTTATGACGTTGTCCTTTTTTCGCGCAAATCCAGTACCCGCAAACCTTGCAGTCGTGCTCTATGCTGACTGTAACCGTATGATCATGCCTGACGGTATGCCACACACTAGTTGAAAATACTCGCTATTATTACTATGATTATTATCAGTGTCTACTCAGTGGCGATTGTTCGGATTAAGTGTCTCGGCATTTGACTCAAGGCAGTCTGAAGCTAAATAGAAGCAAGCGGGGCTGTCCTACGATCGGCCCATATCGTAACATCAAATATCGTAATTATTGCGCTATTAGCCCGAATATGGGCGTGAGTTGGGCGTTGGAGGAAATCACCTCGGGAGAAATCAGACAAAATCCTCGTAATTTTGGGATTTGAAGTCGAGGCCTGCAAGTTGTGTGCTTGTAATTGGGCCTCAAATTACCGGTCTCTGTCTGCTCTCTCTGCCTTACGGGCCATGCTTGACTGGGATTCCATGAACCGATCGAGATCCACGTCAGCATGTGTTTTTATGTGGCCGCTTGTTTGGGCGGAATACTGCGTTTGCGCGAGGGACCGGCGACTAAAGGAACTAGTTCACTTGCCACGTGCGCACTCACCTGATGGACGCACCTGAAGACAACCTCCATACAGTGGTCAGGACTCGTTACCGCAGCAATAATGGTAATGTGGTAATCGATCTTGAGGTCATAAGTGATTAGCAGGGTCAGTCGGCTGGCCGCAGAGACTGTACGGGACCTCGTCTGTCGGGGTAGAAAGTTACCTATGTTGGAGGCGATTGTCCTCCAACGCCGGAGGCTGACTGTCCAGCGTAGCGGTTGAATTTTCACTTAAACCGAGCTGTGTTTATACAATCAGGTGTCCTACGCAGTTGGTAGTCCTACTTGGCTCCCGCAACTTCCATTTGCGAGCCAACAGTTCAAGGTGCTTGTGCGGGCCCTCTAATGTTGATGGGTATAGCCTGGGAACCAGAGATAGATGTATACCTTCTGGAAGGCTATATTCAGGTAGTTGTCTCTGATGGATTGGAAATCGACCTAGACAATGAATCTATGAACAAGTGACCTCTGAATACCGAGAACAGGTGTACGCAGGGTGGCCACAGACTGATAAAGGGTGCATGTGCAGGTGCCAGCCGGGGTGTTAACCGACTGAGAACACTTTGGGGTTTGCACCACGAACTAACTGTTACTGACAAGGGGTTTCTCGCCTTGAAGCCATCTGTTTTGGGGTACATCACATTTGGCATGCAAGTGCAAATGGGCCTGAGAACTTGATTGGCGATTTACCTCGTTGACCAAAAAACCACGCGTAAAACGTAGCTGAATCTCTCGCGAATTCCTCGGTGGCCAGTGTGATAAGTGGTGCGTATCTCATACTCGCGCATGAGCCACTCGCTCTGCTGACATACTTTCTGGATAGCGCGTTCCGAGCCATTGGCGAGACGCACGCATCTCTTCAAACGCCCGTTGGTGTTGTCTAGACGGTTACTGGTAACATTCCTGAAGTGTACCGGCCCGCGCTGTGCATGAATGGCCCATTTTTAAGTGATATTCAATGAAATAGAATATAAAACCGGGGTCAGTATTCCGCAGGATATGAAAATCTTAGCGAAACCTACGTGACTGCTATCCGGTGCACAGTCCATCATTCGGCTGCGTTATCAAAGCGGACCATGCGGTGGAACATGTGCCGGCTGCTTTTGGAAATTGTTTGCAAGAGATATAACAACGCAAGGAAACATACTTAATTCCGGATAGATTGCAATGCGTGAAAATAGCTCAGCATACCACATCCCAACACAGCTTTGGCAGCACACATCTGCAACGTTATGTTGTCCATGAGAACGCCTTGACCAAGTATTACCCACCCACCGTGTCCTTGAACAGGCAGAAAAGCTTGCGGAAAGGCGCAAAATACTCGCTTTCGAAGAAGGCGCATTGCACGGGTCGCCCGATGCCCATGCCATCCGTCACAGGGAACGCATATAGCTTGTACCTTCACAATGAACATGAAAGGCCCTGAAAGTATTTGCCCGATAGGGTTTGTCCCGTGCGCAGTAGCAAAGCTTACTACATCCGGGAAACATCGAAACAGTGCGATCTGCTCGGTGCGGGAAAGCACAAGTGGCTGAAACTACCACCTCCGTATTTCACCAATAGGATACGGCCACATTCTCGAAGCCTGGCTATCAGTGACGACACGTCATCTAAGAAACCAAAATACGTAAAGACCGACCTACTTGACAATAGGGGCCGGCACTTGACGCGATAGTTGTAAACATCCTGGGCAATCAGTACCTTCCCAAAATGATCTGCGACGGAGTGACATACTTCAAAAGGGAACTACACTCCCTAACTTCGTCACTTGTCAGGCGCCGGTTGATGGGGAGTCTGTCAAAAATAAGCTTGCTAAATGAGCAGTCGCGCTCCAGGCGGTAGAAAGTAACAATCAAGGTGTCATTGTACCGGCGAACGTGGAATCTGGCCGGGCACACAGTACAACGTGTGCCATCGGTTATAAACAACTAACGATAAACGTACAAGCTGCGACAAATGCCGCGGCCTTGAAGCTGTCTTCGGGGACGCCTGTTGCAACGGAAGAATGCTTTTTCATATATAGGTAGCTGATTGCCCATTTTCTTAACGTTTATGCGGACGAAAAAATAAATTATTAATCATGTACTTTCAAAGCGATTTGAAATGCGTTAAAAGAGTAAAAACATGGAAGAACTAACTTCTCCACAAAATCATCCGCCTCCTTCGTGGACAAAACTTGCTCAGCCATCGCAGCCATTAAAAATATGAATCCCACGCCCACAGTGGGCCTTGAGTACGTTTAAACAACCTCCAACAAAACTACAGCCAGATGGGGAGATCCTGAGGATTCGAATAACTACCATTAAATTCTGAAACTTTGTGTCAAAGTTTCACTCTTTCGAACTATGTTCTCAGCGAAAATTTGGAAGTGCCTCTAAGGCTCGGTTTCACATTCTGACCAATCACGGCATGGCTTCGTTTGTTCTGTAGCCGGCCCCGAAGAGTCCGCATGGGGTTGGTTATTTGGGGACACCTAATTCTGATTAATTCTCATGAGTGTGCCCCCCCCCCGATGGTGGACCGACCTTGGCGGATAATTACAGGGGGGAGCTTGGAAGTATTGGTCTCTACGATGGTGCCCGATTTTTCGCATGCGTTTAGAAAATGGATATCACCAGCGAGACACTCAGTTCTGTCGTTATTCCGGCTTCACCCTATATGCTTTGGGCTTTACTTTCCCTCTGTCTCCGCCCTGTATGAAGAGTCAGGATAGAGGCTTCTTTACGGAGTAATTAAGTTGCACGCTGGATTTCCGTTGCCGATATCGGACCGGTGTGGCCGTTCTATTCGCAACTCCTAGAGGCGATTTGACTGGAGCCGGCTTAACTTCTGTTCAAAACGCTCAACCTATGGCTCAGGATGACCGTTCCTTGGACGGACTGAGGTCCCTTTATCGGAACTCGTTTTAATTGTGCCCAACTTCGTGGAACACTCGATTAACGTTCGATTAACTGGAACAGGACATATGTCCTGTTCCTTTGGAATGGGAAAGAACCATATGGTTCTTTCCCATTTTTTTCACTTCTCGAGCTTTTGGGGTGCATTGGTTCTCCGTCGATCCCTAGGCTCTTCAGTTCTAGTGTTTAAGGTACCAGCGAATCGTTTATTTCTGGTATGGTTCTTGCATCAATGAGAGCTATTGATTGTGACGACATCCAATGTTCATTGCTGTGTGCGGTCGATTTCGGGAAAACGGCTTCAAAAGCTTTGAGTATGGATTCTTTCACCTTTTTCAGCCTATCTGGCTGTGCAGAGAACAGTGGGGTTTTCTTGGGGACTCTTCCCGCAGCCAGTGACTCCGTAGTGTGATCTGTTTGGCTGCAGCAGCTGGCCTAGGCCAACGTTGCAGGGAATATGGTGGGAATGTCTCACTCCTGGTACTGTCGTCCACATGAAATTTGTGTGGAAACGCATTGAGCTCATGGCAAGATTTGCTTGTCTTCCGACCGCAATGATTAACTCGTTGTGGGTCGCGGCGAGCCGTTGGGAGATCGGAGTGTGTCGTTGTCGGGGCCGAACTTTTCTAGACGGCATTGCCGCTTCCATAGATATGGGCGTACTGGCCGCATTGGGAAATCGCTGACCATGCATTTATCTGTTGCCACTTTTCATCGCGCTTCTCAGGTCTGCGCAAAAACCCACACATCACTTGACCAAAAAGAAGCTCATGGACCTCAAAATCGAACACGTATCAGAACCTGCTTATCTAACTCCTACCTGCGGATCCGATGTAAGATATTTACTATCATTGGAGCGATATATTTAAGGCTCTACATTGTGCCGGGATCTCCGCCTGTGGTGCAACCAAGTCGGCGTCTTTCAAGTATTGAATCTTTGATAGAACCTTGGCTTTGTTGCAGGCTCGTCGACCCATTCATGCTGGTTGCACCTTCAATCCAATGGGGCGCATCTTCCGGTGCCAAATAACCCTGGGCAACCGCAGAGACCGAGAGGAATTGTGGATCCGAAATATCAGAGAAATGGAAGACGCCCTTACTATTGGAACTGAACGCAGGTTGTTCCGTTTTACTCGTTCGTCAGGTCCTCTGCGAGTGAAACCATCAAGAAGCACAATGACTTTGATTTACAACAAAGAAGAGTTGGATCATTGTGCATGGTACTTCAAATACCAATTCAGTTGATCACCTGTTAGCTTCAATTCAGATTGTTAACGTCAGCAGAAACCTGGACTGTGCATATGGAGCAGGATGTACCTCGATACAGCTCACCTGAGGCACGAAATCACTAACCAGCAGATTCATGGTTTGAACCCGGCGTCGACTTCTCGACTACTCCTGTCTAGGACTAGGCAGCCTGGCAGTATCCCACCTTCGTCCTTCCCTCAGGTGGCATGGCAACTATGTATCGGAAGGGTGTTACAGCTGAACGACAATGATTGGGGAGTCCCCTTCAACCTCAGAAGTATTCGAGTGTATGTCTACACAAGCATCATCGTTCCCCACGTCCCGATGACTTTTTATCTGTTCTTTTCCTCAGCCAGTGCCTGTCTAGCCTCTTTGACTCTTTCTGGGGGCGCGGTGCCACAGGCAATATTCCTGGTGCTATGCAAAGATGTGACGATCTCGTTCCAGTACGAGTTCACATCTGATGGTGGAGCAGTTGTAGTAGACACCAGAAGACGAGTTTGGTAAATTTCAACTGTGTGACTAGGTAGGGGAGACGTTACCCGATTGTTATTCGACGAACAACTCCGCGCCAGGGAAGCCGTAGTGGCGACAAAATCCGTGTCAGCGAGAAGAGCGCGTGGTCAGAATACATGTATATTTTCCAAAAGGAGCGGCAGTCAGTTATTGACCCACACCATCGGTAACTGATGGAGATATGGTCAATTTGAGTTCGTAGCTGCAACCCAGTTGGAGGATACCATATGGCCAGACCACTTCGGTTATTTCGGAAGTTAGTGCTGCATAAAAACAACCTGCGCTCAGTGCACAGCTGAAGCAGTCGTTCGTCGTTGCCCGTGCGTACCGAGTCCAATCCGTGTGAACCACCTAATTGCGTCCCAAGCGCTAAACCTGCACACTCTTGTATTAAGATCTCTGGCCATCACAACGACATCTGACCGTTTTGCTCGACGCAACAAGGCATTCAAGGCGTCATAAAAAACTTGTCTTTGATAGTGTCAGTTGGGGCGTAAAAAGACACGATAAACACACAACTACAGAATTGCTGTTTGTGGGACTCCCACACGGACGCTGCTTACAAAACGCAAAGTGGTGTTTTCCAACGGGTATGCAGTGAAACAGGCATCTTTCAGCCAGGACTATTCATACCCCAGCAGATCCTACCGCAGCAGCCTATGGTTTACCAGTGATGCGCAGTTGGAAGCGATTGGAGAGTGATGCGGGAGGGGTTAGCTCAACCACGGTGTTTTCATCCTAAATTCTTATTTCTGATACATAGCACATATCACTGCTGAGTGAGTGCAGTGTGAGAGCAAAAGCAGGTTGTTGTCATGCTTTCTTCAGAGTGCGGACATTGAAGGCGGCCAGATAGACTGGATGTCGAGGCTCGAAGTTGGATTTCGAAATGCCTGAGGCTGTCGGCGCCGGATGACGCGCAGATGTTGGTCGCAAAACTGATACGGGACAAACTGATCAGTCCTAGTGACAAGAAGAGAGTTATTCATGGGATGGGGGAGGGGAATAAATAGTATGAATGAGGAAGAAGGGCGGCACCAGCAGTAGTCTGTTTTTGCTCGCTTGCTCTGCTGTATGCAGCAGATAAGGCGACCTGGCTGACGGCCTCACGCGATGGCCGATGCGACATGAGGTAATTCGTAAGTGTGCAATTTTTGCTTGTACATGGGCTGGGATACTGCCAGGGTACCCGAACCTAGACAATAAAACCATAAGGTCCCAACCAAAGTCTTTGGCTTAAAAGCCTGACAACAGGACAGTTGTGTTTGGCTGGAAATGCATGTGCATTACCATTTTTATAGAGTAAGTTGTCACACATGTTCCAACCCCCGACCCGGAGGGCCAGAAGACTGTGTTGGTCAGGCTTCTAACCAACGATCAACCTGGTATGAGAGACTGCGAGTGTTGCACGTCATTTCCTAGTATAGTCTAATGGGTCGCAACCGGGAAGTATCATTTGCCTTTGCAGCTCTTCGCTTACCGGCCTTCCACCCCCCTCACTCTCCCCCAACCCATCGTACAGTGCAGTGCAATCAACCCATTTGCCAATCCCCCAGCCACTGTTCCGTGTCTCAACCATCGCCCAGAACTATGAAACAAAATAATCATTTACTAACCTCAAAAGATCTGATCCACGTTGCAGCCTTTGATGTCCGTACTCTATGTCAAATTGGGCAGCAGGCTTCTCTTTTTGGAACCTTGCTTTCCCTCTCTATCGATGTATGCTGTGTCTCTGAGACACATATACAGGACCCCACTTCCGTCGTGCTCCTCAAGCCGCTTAGGACGAGCCAAGATGTTCTGCATTTCACTCTTCGGGCATCCGGCGATGCTGACGCACTGGATTACGGTATCTACGGTGTGGGAGTTGCATTCATCCTCAAAGCTGAAAGCGCCTCACTGGACTGGATCTCAGTAAACAGTCACCTTTGCGCCGTGCGGTTGTCTGGCTCAATTGAGATTAGCACAGGTCGATGCGGTAAACGGTGTTTGTTCGTCGTATCAGCATACGTCCCAACAGACTTCAGTTCTGAGACTGAGAAGGACGAGCCTTATCAGGATCTGTCACGACTGCTTCAGTCGGCAACAAGGACGGATATGATAATCCTGGTGGGTGATGTGAATGCCCAAGTTGGACGACCAAGTCCGGAAGAAGCACAGTTAGGTGGCCGATTTGAAGTCGATGCTGAGCGTACGGATAATGGAGAGCGGCTCCTTCAGTTGTGTGCAGATCATCGTCTGTTCCTGGTCAGTACGAAATCCCAACACAAACGCTCACACCGAGTTACTTGGAGGCCACCTACCACAAGACAGTCGTGGACTCAGTTGGACCATATGGCTCCAAGTTACCGATGGAGAACCTCAGTTAGGGATTGTCGTTCCTTATGAGGTACACAGCTTGACTCTGATCCCGCCATCATGCAGGCCCGCTTAGCACTCCGCCGGCACTACGCGTGCCGAAAGAGGGCAGCTCCGTTCATCAACTTCGACAAGTTTCAGTAGCTGAAGACTATCGAGTCTATGTGGCTAGAAAGCTACTGGAAACGCACAGTCATGTGGACGACGAAGACCGTTTGGTGGATGGATGGAGGCGAGTTAAAAAAGCAATGCTGTCAGCTTTCAGAACTGTTTGTCCAACCCATCTGACTCGACTCAGTGAACACTGGATATATTCGAGATCAGCAGATCTTATTACCGCCTGAAAGGTTATACCAGCAATTAGCGACTATGCTGGCACACGCAGATGCCTCAAACACTGGATACTCAGGAGCTTGTAGAATGACAGGACGCTGGTGGATTTCGGAGATCCAGGAGATGGAGAAGGCTTTCGCTGCAGGCAACAGCAGCGCCCTGTCTAAACTGATCCGATCAGCGGGTCAGAAGAAGGCCGGTGTCAGTGAGACAATATGCGGAAAAGACGGGACAGCAATTCACTCCCTCACTCGCCGTCTTGAGCGGTGGTCTGAGCACTGCCAAGAACAGTTCACCTGGTGTCCTTCAACACCACCGCTGGAAGAACCAAACGGGTCCGAATGGAACGTTGACACCAACCCATCATCAGCAACCGAAATCCAGTGTGGTTTCAATCCTGAAGAGTGACAAGGAACTTGGCTCGGATGGTCTACGCCCCGCGCTATTCAAAGAGGGTGGCGAGATCCTGGTGAACAGTCTGGCAACCATATTGCAGAAAATTTGGAACGAAAACAGAATACCAGCCGAATGGAGCTCCTCGACCGTCATCCCAGTTTTCAAAGGGAGCAAGAACGTCATGTGAAAACCATCGTGTTATCAACCTGGTATCCGTCGCATCTAAGGTGCTCTCTGGCATTATTTTGCGCAGGTTGATGGATTATCGGGAGAGAGGTTCGTGCGAATCAAGCTGTTTCACTCTGGTCGAGGATGTATCGACCATCTGTTTACCTTGAGACCAATTCTTGAACAGCAACACTCCTTCAGACGTCCCACGTTGGTCGCTTTTCCGGATTTGAAAGCTGCTTTTGATTCTGTTGATCGTCGGCAACTTTGGCAGTGTCTGGCGAAGGAGCTGTCCCGCGATAGTGAATTACTCACGCTTCATAGGTTGCGCTGGTTGGGACATGTATTCCGCATGCCAGAAGGCTGTCTGCCTCCCAGAGTTTTCTTCCTAGCCCCGTATTGAGTGGGAGTGGCCGAGAGGTGAACAGTGTATGATCTGACAACGAAGTAGGAAAACACTAACCAGTAAACTTAGTCGGGTGGGCAACTGCCGCCTCCCTAGATGGGGACCCCGGGACTCAAATCACCAGTGGTTAATGACATTGTCGGAAATGGCCCAATCGCGCAATCAGTGGCGCTCATGCATCAAAGCTATTGCCTTCATTGCGCAGCTACCCAATTTCCGAACAAGCTGAACATGCCTTCAACTCCAAGGCTTGGTTGCATGTTCCACTTTCCCGTTTTCCGGTGGTCGAAACTGTAGTAGCTGGAACCAATGTACCTATGGCACACGGTTTGTAGCTGATAAATTGATTGATTGATTGATCTTGGAAGGTGGACCGCACCACCCAAACCACTCGATATCTCTTGCGCATCCTTCTGCCAATCACACGCTACCCGTCTTTCAGTTTGCACCATTCTGGCGCAGGCACGGAGAAGAGCAATCGTCTCGGTAGACGGTTCGGGATGCTGAACGGATACATACATACGTACATACTGGTTGATGAGATGTAAACCTTAAGCGCTCGTCAGAAGGACGTGGGAATTCACCTGACCAGGACGGTATGTATCCAGCTCTTTTCAAAGAAAGCGGAGAATCTCTGGTGATTCATCTGACAAGACTCATTGATGCGATTAGGGGTGAAGAGGAAGTGCCTACAGAACGGGGCACATCGAGTCATTCTTCTCTTCAAAAAGGGTACGCAGACGTTTGAAAAGCATGGTGGCATCGGCCTGGTAGCTGTGGCATCGACGATGTCCTCTGATCTTATCCTTCAAAGGTTGACTGAACACAGGGAGAGACAAATGCATGAAAACCAAGCTGGGTTCCACCCTGCAAGAGAATGCATCGATCATATTTTGACCCTCTGACAGATTCAGGAACAGCGACACTACTTCCAACAACCAACGATGGTGGTCTTTCTTGACCTGAAAGCTGTCTTTGACTCTGTGGACCGTCAAGCACTATGACAGCGTCAATGGAGCAAAGATGTTCCGCATAAATTCTTGACCCTTCTTGAGAAGCCGTACGTCACCTCCCGCGGACACGGAAAGCTCTCCTCTGTGTGGTTTCAGGCAAGGCTGCCTCTTTCGCCTTTCCTCTTCAACTCCATCATTGATACGATCATGGAAGATTCACTATCAGCCCCTAACGCCTGTGGGGCCGAAGTGCTCCCGGGGCGTCCACTCACAGATATGGAGTACGCGGCGACATAGCTCTTCTTGGATCTGACGCCGTGGTAATGCCGTGCTAAGTAATCTAAGTAATTCCGCCTCACGGTTTGCATGCGTTTCACACCGGTAAAGTGTAAAGGGCTACTGCGCTGATGGACATGGCGCTCATGTGTCCAAGCTGTCGCCTTCAATGTGTAACTCCTCTCCCAGTCTCTCCAATTAAAAGTCCACTGACACTCCTCTATTGATGTATGAATTATATCAGCTACCGCTTCCAATGTGTAGCTGTCTATGTCACCCTCCGCCACCTCGAAATCATGTACGATCGAAACCATGGTGACTATAACCACTGTACGGGAAGTACGCGTGCTTTTGCAGTTGAAGTTGATGATATCGTCTCATGTCCGCACGCCAAACCCTGAGAAGTGATCAACATGAACTTTTGACCATGCAGTGTGCTTTCAATGTAATTAACTGTCGTTAATTTTCGTACCGCATTTAAGAAATATTTCGAAACCGATTTTGCTATCTCTGGTACTAGCGGTCATAATATGTGTTATTAGAGAACATCTATTCAACTACCCGCAGTTAGTTTTAGTAAAGAGGTGTTTTTACATCACCACTTGATCCTTTGTTCCTGTGTCTGCATGTCTATCCATAGGACAAATTGGTAGGTAAACACAACTCGGCTGGTCATCTCAATCGCGTCACCGCTACAGGGTTGAGAGATCAATTTTTTTATTTCTATTCTGGTTCAACGCAAGTGCACGCTGAGGCTGACAGCACGTATGCGCGTTCATATTGGCCCAGTGGATTTTGCTTGTATGTGTGTGGGATAGTCATCAACCAATTGAAATCGGGTTGATTGATTGCCAGCGTGAGCGAATTTGGGTCAAAGCGTGGCCGATTCCGCACAGTAGGACTGCCTGTGGACTGAACTGGTCGGATGTGAATTCTTAGCTGCATTTTCTTACACTTTATACGGCCAAACAAATTCTACGTCAGGTAGTTTGTAAATGAAAGCGAAGCGCTATCAGGTACGATGTTGTTCGTTGGTATGATATTATAAGCCCAACTTTTTAGCTACTGTAGGTAACCTTTGTTTTTTTACAACCACTATATGAGTGAAATGATTCGGACATTTCGTCGCGTTTAGTTTGAACATGGTCTTGGTTCTGTTGCTTGGTCTGAATAAGCGAGACTTGGTGATTTCACCAATGTGTGTATGTGTGTGTCCGCGAATTGTTGCTCTGGGTGTTGAATTAGGACATCGGTAATGGATGGCTTTATAGGTGCAAGCCACGTAAGTGTGACTCATATATTGCCTGCGGCTTTTGTGCCAAGTTGTGTGATTGAGTTATCATTCACAGGCCAGCTTATGGGACCAAAACCCCTCCACCGAGCATGCTGAAGACGTTTTCTATCCGGTTTCTCATTGTATTGCACGTTCTACTTTTGAATTTTCGTAGGACTGCTGCTATCCCTAGTACCTGCTCTGTACAGTAAACTATGGTCCCCTACGACTGTGAGGTGGGGATCGTAGTATGGTATTATTAAGCTATGTCGGATAATGGGAGAAAGAGAGTACTGTTGTTTTTTCATGTCACTCGTGCGATCGACTTTTGTTAACAATGGTTAGCGTATCTTAGTCATAAAGACCAAAGTCTGTTTCGGGTGCCTACCTAGCAGTCATCACAATTTTTGAGCAGCTAGATATGCAGGCTTCCGTTAAGCGAGCTACCAAGAAACTACGGTGAACTGAATGCATCGCCTTGCATCCTAAATCGATCGTTTTTAGACTGGCTAGGATGTACAGCCACGGACATTCTAGACGTTTCTCGTGATTAATAGATATTGTTCTGGGTGTAACATTGACTCGTGTGCTTATAGAGTCGAGAGCAGCAAGCGGGATATCGGCCTGATAGGGGTTAGAACAACGCAGTACTTACAAACAACCCACAATTTTAGTATTCCCGTATTCCCATTACGCATTCGACTCAGTTGACTGGTCTGTTCTCCTTAACACACTTGTCCATCAAGGAATGTCCCAGAAGTTTGTGTAGACTTCCGAACTTGTGAGAGTATATAGGGAGCTCTAAAAAAACTTCCGTACACAGAGGGGTCTTTGTCACGAGTGCCCACTTTCTCCATTCCTCTTTAGCTTCGTGATCGGCTAGATAATGGGGCGAACTTTAGGAAGGTCTTCAAAACCGTGTTCATCCGGAATACACAGACTTCATTGTTTTCGTCTTTTAAGAGGAGGACAGGAGAAGGTATTTTTGGATGAACCTTTGGCGTTCGCTTTGCACCCACAAAGTGTAAGATCATGCTCCTGTACATGCAGTCACTGAACACGCCACTTACGATCTTGAATGTTGTAGTTGATGATGATGATGTCAGTGTACTGATCTGTAGGGCTCGGGTCGCGTTTGCCACCCTGAAACACCTATGATGACAAAGCAGTGTATCCTTGAATCTCAAGGGGCGTGCGTATCAGGCTACAGTACGGTCTGTTTCGTTGCACAATCGTGAGACATGGCCTGCTTGATTAGCAGAACTGAAACTTCTTCATGTGTTCGACAACTGTTGTCTTTGAACCGCATTTCGTGTACGTTGGTGTCGGTGAATTTGCAACCAGCCAGTTAGAAAGCCAGTTTTCGATTGTGAAACAGGAACTCCCATCGAAGAATATTTTCAGTACCAGAAGTTGCAGTTGTGAGGCCACGTATCGCGATTGCCGAGTCACCGTTTGCCGAAGGTAGCGCTGTTTTTCGTGTTCAATGCAAGGTGGCGCAAGCAGGCAGGTGGTCAACCTTTGACCTGACAGAAGGATATGAAAGAAATCACGGAGAGCCTTGGTACTATGGTTCTGACTCGCTTTCATCCATCTGTGCATGGTTGGAGACTGTGTTAATCGATGTTAGCAGCGTTCCTGTCAGTTTCTCTCCGGAATGCATGAGTGGGTGAGAGCACTAAGTCCATTCCCCACCTATTTTTATCATTTTCTTCAAAATAGTGCTTGAAAATAAATTATGGTTTTACGGCAGAGATGCATTGGTGTTGAGCACTTATGTTATGCTGTCAGTGGTGATAATGCTGATGAACACTAACCATAAGGCAAATGAAGACGTTTGTACAACACACTGCCGGGTCGCCTTGTTGGGCCTCATCAGATAGCCTGCGTCAGTCTCCATCAGTCATGTTTCCTATGTGAATATCGATTTCTTAGTAATCATCTCATGAATATGGAGCATCTTTGGGCATAGATGGTAATCTCATTTTCCTCTTTAGAGCTGACCGATAACGTAGGATGCTTTTTTTAGTACCTAACTGCTATGCAACTGTCTGGAAGAATTTGCACTGATGGACTTACTGCTCGACATGCACTTATCCTTTTGTTGAAATCTGTTAAGGTATCGTGTATCAGATTTTTCAAACACCAATCGCCAAGCCTCGATTTTATTGCATTGTATTTGTCAAACTGTGTGAGAAAGAATGACTGGGTCGTTGGACCCCAGGGTCGTTTTTTATTGACTACTGCACATTTAGCACTAGAGCGCCATACATTGACTATTATTTCGAGAAAACGCATTCAAAAAATCCACCTAGTAGCTTGTAAAAGCAAGGTGCCATTTTTACTGCTACAGAGCTGCTGACTACATTGCATTGACAGGCATTTAAATTTGATAGCTCACTAAGTGGAGGACAACCACTCGCCGATATCTTCCAACATCACGCTTCATCCGATCAAAGATCTTCATGCATGATGGAACTTGTTACTGGATCTCAAAAAACACGATAAATTCCAATTTCATAAATTTGTATATATGGTTTCCCACGTATGCATCTGGGCTGTTTTGCTTATGATTCAAAGCAGCAATGAAATCGTTGGTAAGTTTCTTTTATGTTTAGTAAGTGAGTTCGGAATTGTATCAGTTTTCCTGTCAGAATATGGAGTCTCAATCCAAACGTGATGGTTCAGTTGGTAAAGGACATCGTTACCGATAAACGTCTCGTACGCTTTTGTGTCCTTATGCATACCTGACTATGACTGCCCTTTGTGTTTACGTTTGACGCTTTCCTGTTGCTGAAAGATACATCGCGTCACTCAAGCATACTAAGGTTCACAGTGACCAACATTATCGCAGCTATCCGAAATTTCCAATAGATACACACTATTCCTGACGTCTGTTCGGGTTTCCCACTGTTCCGAACATGTATGCTCAACTGCAGTTTACGTTTATCTTTTTCCTTTGATACAGCTGTGACCTGAAGATGTTTTAATATCCATTTTTGAGGATTTACAACTTATATTCTTCCAAGGCTTTTTCTTCCAGTGTGCAGCAGGAGTGGTGTATTTGAACACGACACACCGATCACAAGTGTAGCGTATAACCACGTATAAAACTGTACAATAATAATAATCGTTGAGCTGCATAACCCTTTTAGTACAAATCTGCCATGCCACTCGAAGAAAACACGAACGCTGTGATACAGCCAGGTCGACCAAACCTAGGCAGGCCTGACAGCTGAATCTCTTGTTTATCATTTTGTTAAGCTGAGTTCCAGGCGAGTCTTCCGTCAAAACCAAATGGGTAAGCAGATGAATGTTTAGGTCGACCTTCGTGCAATTTGGAGGGGGGGGGGTCAAGAAGAACATAAGGTTGACGGAAACTCGGGGACTGCACCTACCTGATGAGCCCGAAGAAGGGCGAAACTGGTCATGAGCTGTCAGAGTTTTCAGCAGCCCTATGAGTAGTGCATTACGTCTATACTTGTATCGCGATATCTCGAATATCGTACCAAATGAAACATGAGGCGCCCTGGTGCAGCACATTCAGTTCTTAAGAACATCACAAACGAGAGATTCAGCTAGGTACCAGGTGAGTCGCTCATCAAGACTAAATTGGGATGCAGATGAGTATACAAGTCAGACATTTTACTCTATATCGCCGACGCTTTGGATACAAATATGCACATTGGCGTCTGTTCCACACTTGTTGTTGCGGGCTTTTTGACACCATATCTTCAATCCGCATTTTTCTTGTTTCGTCATACTTTGAAACTATGAAATTGATGTGTCTTAGCAGGCCTGATCCATGGTCCTTCCTGTTGTTCCAGGTAAAAAATTGTCAACTTGAGAACATTATTGTAAGAGTTCTTTTACCAGTTTATCTACCAGATCGTTGCCATAGGCCTTCTGTGAGGGGGAATTCGATATTTTCCCAAATTCCACGTTACTCTGCTCATTCCGGTGAGAGTTGCGGTGCTCTTCCTGAGTTCAAATAAGGGGATTATCCATAGAACACATAAGGTAGCCACTTTTACCCACCGGCGTTTCTTTGATTGCCTCGTGTTTTGCCGAGCTCTTTATGGAAGGGCACCTAACATTAGTTTTGCACCAAAGCTTTTTTTCACACTCTGATCTACTCACGATATCCCTTTTAGCTATCTCACTTGTCCAAAAACCAAGTGAAACGTCTACCTCCAATATTCCGGTGCATACTTACGGTTGCTGATGGAATTTAACTCTTCAGGCAATACGTACCCGACTGGTTATTTTATTGCCTCTCAAGACGGTCAACACTTTAGTCATGTTCCATCGGATTCTATCAAAGATCTTTTAGTTCGTCAGTTCATAGTGTATTACATCGACTATGGAACTCCGCTGACTTCGATAACAACAGAAGGGTCTGGACCCGACCATCAGCTCTCTGGTGTACTCCCTGAACCGCCCTCTAGCGTAGTGCTTTTGGACAATCATCCTGCACAGAATGTAACGGGTACGTCAAGCGAGGCAATCTCAACCTCTCAGTTGCTTGTTCACCAACCGGTCGACTTGGATGGTGTTCTGCTTCCTACCTACGATGCGTTGCAGTCTGATGGGGCCGTTACCTCTCTTCCTGACGCCTCAAAACCTTATTCGCGTTCCTCTGCTCGGAGGAAGCCTGTCCAGCGGGTCTGTCCCGTATGTAATGAAGCATTCACTACAAAGAAGGCCTACACACTTCATTTGAGTAAACACGAAGAGGGAAAACCTTATAAATGTCCTAATTGCCCACAAAGCTTTAACTATTCAAACAACCTTACCATCCATATTGCCCTTGAAAAGACATCTGACCCTCCTTACAAATGCCCTATTTGTCAACAGCTGTGTTCTCGCCTCTCAGCGTTTAAATCACATTTGCTGCTTCATCAGGTGGATGATCATCTACAATGTCCAATCTGTCAAATTTCATTTACAACGCAATGTTTGTTAGATGTCCACACGAAAACAGAACACCAGAATCCAGCGAAACAACCAGATCCAGTCTACCGTTGTAGAGTTTGCCAAGTGGCTTTACCTACCAACGGACAATTACGTAAGCATTATTTACTACACCACGCATCTCACCGTGCAACGACGCACCATGTTTCACCTGTGCGAAGTTGTATTCCGCCCGCCACTGCGGATTCTAATCCACAACCAGAGATGTCCCAGCAACAAAATTCCTTTCGTCGTAGCAAAACGGAAGCTCTGTCGTTTCTTACCCGTGTATTGGGTCCAAAAAAGTCTCTGCATGATGTGCCAACAAGCGATAGCCTAATTCAACGAGTTGAGCTGGATTCCTCAACTCTGCCTGTGTCACCGATACTGCTCCGTAATCTACGACGAAGGAAATTTAGGGGAAGCAGGTCATTAAAAGGTCCATTGTACAAGTGTCCAGTATGTGGACAGAAGTTTACTCATCTCACCAGGGCAAAAATGCACATGCTACATCATGTGAACAAGAAGCCCTTCGAATGTCTAATCTGCCACCTCCGGTTCGCTGAAAAGTCATCTGCCAGAGCTCATGTTATCCGTCACAATCGTCCACTCTCCCGGTCTGTTTGTCCAATATGTCAGCGGACTTTCACCCGACAAAGTGCCTTACTCAGACATCTAAAAAATCATCATGAAGAGTACTCTTTCGAGGTTCTTGATCCCGACCGATGGACTACTGAGTGGGTTTTACAAGAAAGCCATCCACAATCCAACACAATTGTACCGCCTCTAACGTCAGCATCTGTCACTGGGCTCCACAACCAGGAACCCAACTCTGCTTATGCTCAGTTTTCCGTCAGCACAGCACTGATTCCTTCTCAGCTGCCCGTAGGTGAAGCCGTGGAAATTGTTGAACTCAACGGCGTTCCAGATCAACAGAACATTTCCCGTCAAGTCCTCAGTTCAGCTGCCAAGCCGTTCCAGTGTCGTGTTTGTAAAAAATCATTCTCCCGTTCCCGGACTTTATCTATCCATATGCTTCGTCATCCTTCAATCTCTCTCCCCTATTCATGTTCCCAGTGTCCGCTTAGGTTTTCCACAACTCCAGAACTGAAATATCACTTACGTGACCATACATTACGCACCCGTTCACGAATCAAACTGGTCCGACAGGAAAAATCGCGTTCGAGCGATGGTCCGTTGAAATGGGATCGCGCCTCTCATCGTTTTATCAACATTAGACGCAGCAAATGCAGACCTTTCAAATGCCTTGATTGTCCTAATTCATATCGGTCGAAAATTCATTTGGAATACCACATCCGGCAACGACATCGTCTCGAACTGGCCCCTTATGTATGTCACACATGTCATAAACGTTTTGTCACTGAGAGCAGGCTACGCCAACACGCCGACTCAGTGCACAGTAATACAATGAAGCCGAATTACGTTTGCCTTCTATGTGCCGCGTCTTTTTCATGTAGGAGTTCACTGAAGCGCCATATGGTGATCCATTCGGGTGAGAGGCCGTACAAATGCACGATTTGTCACAAGTTGTTTAAGTTCTATGCATCATGTCAGCGACATATGAAACTACATCTGGATAACACGCAGGGTTCCGATGCTAGTTCCTTCCACTACTCCCCGGCGAATCAATATGACCCGTGTGCGATTCCTAACATGACGGACGACGTGGGTACAACCATTCACCATCAGCAAACACAACATATTGTCGATTTAGATCAAGAGTTTGTACAGAACATATCGCCTCAATTGTGCTCAATCACTCCCGCGCAGATATGTCTCGTGCCGGTGAGTAGTTCATTTGATACCAACCAAAACTGCACTTCTAACGACTGCATTATCCAATCGGTCAATATGGGTAGTTGTGCTCCTTCTGCATTATCTTTGACTGTAGATTATGTTAAAAAATTCGGCCAGAATTTAGCCCAGTTTTCTTGTGAGGACCTTGGACACGATTCTCCTCGGGGAGTGCTCTACTCTGAACAGCCGGTGGCCACGTGTTTTCATTCTAACGGAAACGACCCGGATTCTGTTGATATCTCGTTACATCATATCGTGCCGCAGTATTGTAACAGTCATCCAAATTCCCTATTGGCAACTACCCTAAAGCACTTGGTGCCGCCAGCCCACCGCTTGCCTTCTCTGGATGGGTATCAGAAACTTGACACTGCCAACAGCTCTGCAGTTCCCAATTATTCTGGTTTCGTTCCTCCAATGTTGTCTCAGGCAGATGCCCTTACGGATGAAGCAAGACAGATAAATTCTGTCGACGTCACCGTTCTCGAAGCACCTGAACAGGCACAACTCCAACCACCAACGTCAGCCGCCATAACAGTTGACACAAACAATGAATCCTGTCAAAATCCCGATTCCGATAGTGCTGGATGTCACGTATCGGTTGAAGTTATGTTGTTTGGCTGTGGTTTGTGTTCAGAATCTTTTGACACAGCCGCTCAACTACGACTGCACGTTGATACCTCGCATGCCGTACAACCTAAACTGTTCGCGTGTGATAGCTGCCAGTTGTCGTTTGTCAGTGAAACTCTTCTCTTGGCTCACAAAACCACTCATTTTGAACCACAAGGTGAATTGCAAACTACTCACCGTTGTCCCAGCTGTCCATTGGCATCCTTTAACAACAAATCTGCTTTGACGCGACATATACTTGCCTGTCATCCTTTGCCAACTCCAGATAGATTCCGATGTACATCTTGTGATGCTCGATTCAGGCTACTTAGATCTCTCGTAGCTCACGTCGCTAAATTCAAAAACGGGCTTAACGGAGGGTGTTTGAAAATCCCTAAAATGGCAAATAGGATCCGTGCGAAACACCAGAAAGCAGGAGAGAACATGGATCCAGAGTTGCTGAAAATACGCTATGAACTACCCGAGAGGTCAGCGTCGGATCTTGGTTCATCCGAGAAAATTTCGACAGCGGTAAGTCGATTTTTGGTGGATTACAATTAGTTGAATGTCAGCTACGCTGGTAAAGCCGTATATTTCATATTTCAGGATACCGTTCGCTCCGTATAACGATCTTCGCCCAGTCACGTGTCAGGTCGAGTCGACCCTGGGGTAGTGTATTCAATTCAGTCCATTTTAGCAGGTGGAAACCATCTATCAATTGCAAGTCAATTCTTCGAGTCGACCCTGGGGTAGTGTATTCAATCCAGTCCATTTTATCAGGTGGAAACCATCTATCAATTGCAAGTTAATTCCAGCTGTTACAGTTCCGGTCAACGGAAAATGATAGAGTGTGGAAGATACAGTCAAGTTCTTATTGAATCAGTCTTGTTGTTTGAAGGAATACAAAACGAGACAGCTACGCTTTAGAAGTGACAGCTTTGATGCAGGGGAGTCGCTGACTATGTGGTTGACCCATATCTGCCATTATCGTTGGCCATTGATGCGGTGAGTTTCAGCGTCCCCATCCAGGGAGGCTGTAGTTGTCAACCCAATCAGATTTACTGGTTAGCGTTTTCATACTTCGTTACCAGATCATAGACTGTTCGCCTCTCGGTCGTTTCTGCAGAGTAGATGGTCCTCTCGTCTACGGAGTACATATCATGAACAACATAACCTGTGAAGTGCTAGTAGATTATCCGTCACCGGAGAGTTCCTTATTCCTAAGACTGTCTGGCGTACCTCGCGACCGTTAATCCAACTTTCGAAACAGACCCGGCGCAAACCGCGAGGTGAACAACGCATAACTTGGCAGAAGGGCATGAAAGAGATCACAAAGAGTTTGGGTGTTGTTGGTGCTGTAGGGCTTTCAGAATGGGGTCCCCGTCACCCCCCCCCCTGTGCTTGGCTGGAGACGTTGCAAGAAATGGCGGCTAATCGATGTCAGTGGCGTTCGTGCTATCATTTTCTTTCCAGATTGTCTGACTGAACGCTTGGAGATGTAGGCACCTCAGAATGCCAGCACTAGGCCCTCTCCCTCTTCCTTTCACTCTAAGGCTTTAAATACAATTAGACTAACCTTATGGTTGTACGGCAGTGAAGCATCAGTATCAACACTGATGTTGCTGCCTTTGATGATGATTGTGACGCGGGCCGATGCTTCGGAAATACGGGTGATCCAGTACCGAGAGTTTTCATACATCCTCTGCTCGTAAGAACCACGTTTCTGATCCATAAAGAAGTATGGATCGTGCTTTTACAGTGCATACCTCGACCTTGAGAGACAAACTAAATTCACGCCGGTGTCATAGGTTTCAGAGTTTGGCAAAAGCCGCGAAGGATATCCCTGTTCGGAAAGTAAGGTCGTCTGCAGCCAGTCCACTGGAACCTGCGCAACTGCACAGGCAGATAAATTTGTCTACCATTTCGTTGACATGCTCTAAAGTATGATCTTGATCCCACCCAGCCGTTTACGCTTCTCATGTGTGAAGTGCACACCACACCATGGGATATTACGTTATTTAAGATTTTTTGCATCTGCGAAGTATCTGAACCAAAGGCAAAGGAATCCCCTGTGTACTCCGTGTCTGTGAGCGAATGCTCCGAAAGCGTTTCGGTCCCCGATACGTTTCAGTAGACTTTAGAGGGAGGCGATAGCTAACCGTTCTCAGGAGATTCCCAAATTAGTGCAGCTGTTTCGTCTGTAAGGTTCACCTCAGAGGACGACAGAGGTAACCCCTCGCAAACGTACGATGGCGAACCCCGTCACTGTCAATTCGTTGTGCCTACCCGACGCGATCACTTCTTCGTAGACATCAGCATTCCCCTGCTTGGACAGATTAGGTTTCACACGACAGCGTCTTCCTACTAGAGGCAGTGGTGACAGTGAAAGTTCGTCCAATTTACTGTCATACTGGTCGTCTTCAAACTTTCTAAGACTTTGGCGTTGAATGGCTTCCGATAGGTTCGGGACGTTGTGACAGCATCGCTTGGCAGGGTCACTGGATAGTTTGTCCATTACTTTCTGGATCTTCGTAGTTGTTAGTTTATGTTAGTTAATCGTTAGATGTCTCCAGTCTGCAGAGATCAACTCCAAAGGGTCCGGTTTCACAAGTACACATCAGTAATGGATAGATTGCAGTAGGCTACGCGTGAGGCTTCGTACTGAGGTTAGTTTCGGACCCACTGCTGTGTGGACCATGGTGATTCGATCAGGAATTTCGTTGTTCAGACTACTGGTGTTGAATAGACTCGTCAGGTAAACGAATTTCTTCAAGACTTCAAAACTGAGAATCGGTACTGACGGCTCATCAACCATCACTATGTACTTTTGTGGAGCGAGGCTGAATCAGAAGAGCTGAACAGAATTACCGACGTTATCTCGAAAGTCATGTTCCTCAAACACAGTATAGCTAGCGGCTCAGAGCCTTCGAGTGGTGGTTTTAGTGCCTCTCATGTCCCTCTGAGTGTCGTCTTCGGCAGAGTTGAATAAGAATGTCGATACTGGTCCAGCTTTTCTCACTCCGTCTTAGATGTCAAAACTTGAAGAAAGTTCACAGTACTTGTGTAGCTGTATGAACCTAAACAATAGTGGAAATACAGATTAACTCTTCCGGTGTCCCATCCCTCTTGGAGGAATCCCACTGCTTAGTCCGATCAGCAGCACTGAACGTGCTGTTGAAATCTTGGATATCATGATGTTCGGCTTGGACCTTGCCGTGGTGAAACGGTTTGTGTGCCTCCATTGAGCTATACCTGGTGATGTCCGTGCGACACTCACAGAGTCTCATATAAGCTTGATCAATGGCTATAGGTCTGATCAGCACAGTCTCCTGGCCCTCCATTTTAGGGTTAAAACGTGTGGCGATTGTTTTGTAAAAATGGCAGTACACTTACATTTTCCACCAAACACTGCCGCCTTGCGCTCAGACTTTTGAACCAAGGGCTTTGGTCGAGGACTTTAATCGTCCTCCTGTCTAGGTCCTGGCACCCTGACAGAATTCCAGCACACGTACAACCAGGACACAACTAAGGAATCTCCCATGCCACATCAGCCGTCGCGTGGTTATCAGCTTCCGAAGGCCTATCTACTTAGCTTCCTTTAATGTTCGCAAACTGAAGCAAGCAGCACAACAAGTGGCTCTTGCTCGTACGCTGAGTTCCCTCTGCATTGATGTATGCTGGATATCAGAAACAAGGATAAAGGAAGCAAGTACTGTGACTGAACTGACTGTCCCTGTTGTAGCAAAGCTTCTGGTTCTTCTGATTCTTCGTTGTCCTAAGTTGGCGCGCGAATCCTTGACTCGTGGGAATCAAGCGGGTTTTCGATCAGGTAGAGGCTGCTTCGACCGCATCTTCACACTCTTTCAGGTGTTAGAGCAGTGCCATATGTGCAGGCGACCCACAATCTTGGTGTTGCTCGACTTCGAGGGTGCGCTCGATTCTGTCGATCGGTCAGTGCTGCTAACCACACTTGCTCGACAGGGTGTGCCCCAGAAGTTTGTGAACACACTCCGATCCCTATATTCACATACTTCTGGGCTCGTGAGAGTATGGTGAGCTCTCCAAGAGATGCCCTACAAAAAGTGGTGTCCGACAAGGATTTCCACTCTCTCCGTTGTTCAACTTTGTCAGTGATGAAGTACTGAGACGAACGCTGAAAGATCTTCAAAACCCCGGTGTTCCAATTGTTGCTGGTGAGAACGTTGTTGATCTGGAGTACACAGACGACATCGCCCTCATCTTTGAAAACGAACGCACCGCACAAGCCCTGTTGGATAGACTGACCACTGTCATACCATCTTTCTCCATACGCCTTGAACCTTCAAAGTGCAAAGTACGGTCTCTGAATATACCTCTTACAATTCAAGGAGAATCACTGGAGACTGGAGAATTTTACGTACTTTGGTAGTTGTATTATCTCTGACGAAAATGTGTCTGATGAGGTCAGTGCAATAATCTCAAAGGCCTGAATCACGGGCGCTTATTTGTGTCACTTGTGGCGTCAAAAAGGCATGTCACTGAGTCTCAAGGGTAGTGTATACCAGGCTGCAGTAAAGTTTGTGTTGTTGTACGGATGCAAGACGTGGGCTCTGCGGACCGATAGTGCGAGTGATCTTCAAGGTTTTAACCATCGATGCCCCAGAAGCGTTGCTGGTTTCGCATGACGTCAAGGTGATTAGGACACGTGTGTTTTGTTGTGCAGCAGGTACTTTAATCGCGGCAAACATCCAATACCATCAACTACGATGGCTCGTCCATGAGCTACGTTTGCCGAAGCGCCGTCTACCGAGTCGAATGTTGTTCTCCGTGTCCTCTTTAGAATGGCTCAAACCATGAGGTTGATAACGTATGACTTGGCAGAGAGGATGTGGTCCCCATGACCCCGCCTGTGCTTTGCTCTAGACATTGTAAGAAATGGCGGTTGATCGATGTCCTTCGATTTCGTACTGTCAGTTTCTTTCCGGATTGTCTGAATGAGCGCTTGGAGATGTAGGCATCTGAGAATGCTTGCGAAGGCCAGCAGCAGGTCCCCTTCCTCACTCGCTCCTTTTGTCTTCTTTTCACTCTAAGACTACATATTATTAGATGTGACTTTTTGGATGTACGGCAGTAAAGCATCAATGACAACACTGATGTTACTGTCTCCGATGGTGATGAGGATGATGTTGATGACAGTCTAGCTACAGTACGTTTTAGCCTGCTTAAAGTTGACACGTTTCCTTTTTATCTGCCGTTCTTTTTTTCTTCTCTTTAATAGACTGTTAGTCAGTCGGATTCTGGGGCCGAACCTTCGATATCCAATAAAGGTGTCACAAATCAGAGACGCATAGCGAATTCCAGCTGTCCAATCTGTAGCAAGGAATTCAAGCTAACTTCTGATTTGAAGCGGCACATGTGGACACACACCTTCGCTCGTCCATTTCGGTGTAACGAATGCAACTCGCAATTTACGAGGCACTCGCGTCTTCGCCACCATATCCAGCGTGCTCACGCGTCGGAAGATGTCACCACAATCTCGGTCGAAGTTGATGGAATATCTCTTCAGATCACCCGGGTTTGCGCAAATGGTTACATCTGTCATGCTTGTGGTGGAAAGTGCTCATCCATAACCGAGTTGCGCTCACACCTGCAGCTGCACGTTGCAAAACGACAATTGTACTGTCACCGGTGCAATGTTGCATGTGCCACGCCTGCAGAAAGACAGACACACCTACTCCATTGTAACGTGAGTTCTCAGTCTCATTCGAAAACGTCCTTTGATCTCGTTGATGACTTGACACCGTCTGGTGGCGCTTCGACACGCCAGTCTATTGGTTCCAATCAAGTGAGTAACTTCATGGTACCCAGTGTTCACATTTCGGAGGCTTCGGACTCCACCCAGATGCAAGTCGTGTGCTCCAGCGGGGAACCCGGGACAAATGGAACGCATGACTCCCATTTTCCCTCGAATGAACCCATTGCTGCTTATATCACGAACATTACGCCTGCCGTAGTTGACAATGGGCCGAAGAGTTCCCAAGTTGATCCGACGCATTCCCAGAATTCGGACGACACTGTCCAAAACGTTGTAGAATTTGTTCCTGATGGACCGGAGAGTAACACAATCAGCAACAACAACCTGCAGCCTTATGATATGTTTACACAACCGGAATGTACCAGTGTCGTATCCTACAAGTGCCCTCCAACTTCCCACACAGTACCGGTTACCCGAAGGGACCGGTGGAGAAAGCGACGTAAGAAGTCAACAACAAGTAGCTCCTTACAGCGTCTGTTCCGATGTTCTACATGCCACATGGAGTTCAGTCGACGTGCCTCTCTTACCCGACACGAACGTACCCACACGAACTATCGTCCATATGTTTGTGCTCAGTGTAAAGCTTGTTTCACTCAGTCGTACGCGCTTACAAGGCACCTCATAGTTCATACTTCTGAACGACCTTTTAAATGTAACCGTTGTCAGGTGTCTTTCAGAGCGCGAATTAGTATGCGGAGACATCTTGAAAAAGTACACGCTTGAGCTGCCCACGCTAGCAATTCTATCGCTTGGACTCTCATTTCATGCAGTGTGCCAAATAAACTGCATTACCCTTCTGTATCTACCATATGTTCTGGCTTCCTCAGCTCGTTCGGGTTGCAGTGTCTACATACTTTTATCTCAATCATGGAACCTTTCGAGAGTTGCATGAAGGTATGAACTACTATATGCTACGTTAAGTCACTTGTCAACCCAGTTACTCTGGGGTTTGCCACAATACATGGAGAATGATGATGGAACTGAACACAAGAAGAAGTCGCGAGTTTGATCTGATAACAGCTTACAACAGGAACACCGTTGATGGCGGCTCTGTGTGATTTCTGATGCCGTGTTTGTCCAGCAGCACTTACCAATAGAATGAGAATAAATTTTGTAATGAAACATTCCTATTCACACTTTGTGCAATATCCAACCGCTTTGATGCTGCAGTTTATCATCGACTTTGTCAGCAGTTTCCGTGTTGATGTTTCGCCGCCAAAGATGATCTGATATTTCTGCTGACACCACAGAACGATCACCCACACAAAGCCCTTACACAATCTGGGTAGTATTCTCCCTGCAAAATCGATTTTATTTTTGAACGCTTATCTTTGCACATGCAAGGTCACAAGATCGATCCCAATACACTTCTTCAGTGGGCCTCCCCCGACCTTGTCAACTGTGACACTAGTTGCTGACTGCTGGACCGTGAGAACAACTTCAACCTCCTTTTGCACAATCAGATTATACTTTCAGGGACTTTGAACAACACTGAAAACCGAACAGCAGCAAGAGTACGAGAGTACCGAGCTAGCTCAGTGGTTAAGGCGCGGACCTACTGACCTGAAAGTCTGATTCGAACCCAACCTCCGCATCTCGACTACTTCTGTCTAGGCTTGCGCAACATGGCAGTATCTCAACCCTTATGCTTCGTTTGGGTTGCGTGGTAACTAAGCGTTGAAGGATGTTGCGGTTGAAAGTTTGTTTTTTCTTTTGTTATATTTCACGTGGAAAGAAGAAAGTTGCTTTGAGTGAACTCTGTTTCAATTTCGGGATTTCAAGCGCGAGACAGGTGGCATATAACGCACCTCGTTAAGATACGGTAACATACTAGCAGTTCGGCTGATAGGTCATCCACTCACCGTGGTTCACTAGAAGTTTTCCTCCTCAACGCTTGTCTGCTCACGCGACATAATTCCCAGAAGCTCCACACTATGCAGCTGTAGAACCGGCTAGGTAAATTTGATTGACTGCGCCATTGTGTCGCGAGAACAGGTCTAGGTAAAATGGGCATTCGCGATCACCGCTGTTGTCACAAAGCTGGAAACATCAAGTGTCGTATGCCTTACGATGTTTGCTGCTAGATCAACGGATGCCTATTATGCAGTACCGTCTGGCTCCTATCGGTTTAGATTTTTTATGACTCTTTAGTTGCCGTCTAAGGTTCCGTACGCCACTTGCGGTGCCAGGATCCTTAGGTTCCATCAGTACTATGTGGTATTATGAATTGTAGTGTTAATGAAAATATGAAATTTTTATGCCAATGGGATCGCGAATTAACGTGAGAAAAAAAATTGATCGGTATGAGGAGGATAGTCGGTACAATCAAATGTGAAACTGAGTACTCCCGATTCTCCGGGGCTTTGTTCTTCGGTGGTTTGCTTGGACGCCAGTTTACGTTATTTCGACCGAGGATGGAATTACTAAAACAGACGCACGATTTCGGGCTAGACGAGGGAAGAGACAGCCGCATCCAACTAATTAGAATCGGTAACTTATGATTGTAGAGCTTGTGGAGCAAGGTGACTGGTCAAAGTAGAGGAAGACTGATTATAAAATAAATTACACCTTAATATAACAATCGATGTTTTCTTCCACCGGAGTTTTGCTGCTACTTGGAGGAAAATCTGTCCAGAGCGTGTCTAGTGCATAGTCTTCGTTACTTCAATGAGTCATCCACCCTGATGGGGAAGCGGGGACGAGATGGTTCAAGTGGTCAGAGCGCGAATTTACCGACCGGAAGGTCCGTGGTTCGAACGTGACCTCTGCCTCTCGACTTCCTCTGTCTAGCCTTGGGCAACCTGGCACTATCCTTGCCCTCGTGCTTCCTTCGGGTAGCATGACAGCTAGGCACCGGAGGGGTGTTACAGCTGAACGATTCCGATTCCGATGGGGAAGCTGGTGATTTCTGTGCATTTGGTTCAAAGTTTAATGGATGTTAAACATAGAACATGTAGTCGCCTCCGAAAATGTTGTGACATGGATTCTTAATTTGTTGCGGCCCGGGAGGTAGACGTGCAATGCATTTGATCTGTTTACTAATGTACAAGCTGCACTATCATGTAGTCCTCATGGCAACAACTTTTCTTGCTAGGTGTTTATCTCTGAAGATCCTCTTAGCCCACTCAATAAAGAGGAAATATCGTGTGTCAGGGATGGAGGGCTAGGATACTGCTAGGTTACCCAAGCCTAGACAAGGGAAGTCGAGAGGCAGAGGTCTGGTTCGAACCACGGACCTGCCGGTTAGTAAATTCGCGCTCCAACCGCTGAGCCATCTCGCCCCCATTCTACCTTTAGTTATATCATATGGAGTTTCGAAAACGTCTTTGAACAGCCGAAGCTCATGCTCAATCAGAAATATGTCCCTACCAAACAGGTACCTGATGTCATCTGGTCCAAGGATGGGCGGTTACGTAGATCGGAACGTTGTATAACTGACAAACTGGCTCCTAAACTTTTCTCAGCCTGATCTACCACGTCCCCTACTGGTACCCAGCGGCAGACCAATGTTTTACGAATCTGTTAGTTCACAAGACACGCTCCTTGATCACAGTTACTTGATAGTCGAATTAATTTGGTTGCTGCATTAGTCTTGATGGAGACTGCTCTCTTTACCCAAAAATAATCTAGATGAGTTTAAACTTAAACTTACCATAAGGATGGTATAGCATGTCTAATTTCATACTTTATGCACTCGATTGGCTTACTTGGCCACAGTATTAGGTATCGTTTCGGAACCATAAACACAAATGACCTTTGTCATTTAGGTCACCTTGACCGTCATGACAATTCTAACTTCGCCATTTTCCGATATAAGGGGAGAAAAGGGAGAAACTTCGGGCTTTGATCCATACCCCAAGATTAACAAAACGTTTAGTCCCGTGGTCTGTTGTCGCCAGTATACTTGAATGCAGAACCGCACGCTGAGAGTGCAAGTGGCCGACCTAATTAGCCCATTGCTTTTCTGGTCTGGTGCCTTAACTGGTAGAAATATCGATTACTGTTACAGTACTCATGGGTTCATTTCTTGCGGAAGAGCCCTGTTAATCTCACTTGAATTGGCGTTACATCCACGAGGTCACATTGGCGACAGATTTGCTAGCAAAGCTACTGTGCCCCCTGCTGGTATCCTTTTTCAAAACGACACTTGTAGGATACGAGTGCTTGTCCAAATGGTGTGGCGGCAATAAGCACTGTTCGTTCAATTATTTAAGGTCGAGTTACTGAAAGCAAATTATCATTACGAAACGTGAGTGGACTGTGAATGTTACATACACCACGGGTTTGCAAGACTGTCTCCCTCCAAGCGCTAGGTGGAAATTGAGTAGAACAGGAGTGGATCGCAGTACCATAATTTACCGACAAATTAGTATAAGTAGTTGAAAAAGAACACACTGGTTGACTAAGAGTTAACCGATTTTCTTAACAGATTCAGTGAATAGCAGACAAAGACATGTTAATGTCAAACGTTGGTACCCAGATAAACAGCAGCCGATAAGTTCAGAGTCACTAACTTCATACTAGCATTCCACGATTTACTTAAAGACGTGTGATCAAGCGATCGTTTATCTTCGTCGTTACTCATCGCTTTGCGATAACATGGCCAACCGCATAAATCCCACAGTGTATCTTGACAGTTTACACACCTGCCTTCATTTCGACACTAGCGAGCACATGAATGCGCATCAAACAATCCCGTAGTTTTTTCACTGCCGGTCTGTGCAGTTCTGCTAATCAGTTCTTAGTCGAACGGTGTCCAGCCACTAATTGATATGGTTTGTTCTCCTGTAGTCCCGTCCTCCCCCATGCAGCAACCGATTGGTGCACAACTAGCAGTTTCATGTGGTTTTAGTCATAGGTTGTTCTTAACTGAAGTAAATTACCAATGTTTTCCTTCAAGAATGTGTCATCTCACAGGAAGATGTGAGACGTTTAGAAAGTTATCAAAAAGCATTTCGAGTAATAATGTGACTCTCCCCAAAATTGCTCTTAAGAAGAAAACAGCCTGCGCATCAGAGTTCTTGGGTTTGTCAAACCATACTAGAATCTCGCTTGTTGGGAAACCGGACAGGCGAAAAGATTCCTTCTTGGCTATTATATGTCATGCACTTTATCCAGGATAAAAAGTGCAAAAACCTACCCCAAGAATTCTTTATTATCTAGCTTTCATGGCCGTCATGGGCATTGCAAGAGCTTACCGACTGTATCAAGAAGATTTGTTGCACGTTCTAACTTGTCAGTGTAGTTGTACGCGAAATGCGACTGAGAAAGGATAGATTTGACAGTCGCATGCGAACGCTCCACATCCCTGGCGCAGGGCCTTTGGATGAAAAAGTACACGCAAACTGGGGATATCAAAGCACATGTGAACTGGAAACGCAAATCAACCTAACCGGACGACGGTAGAGGGGTTCCGGCTTGCCATTCCCGTCTATGTTTTTGCGCGCACGCATTTTTAAACATTAACTTTGGCCTGGAAATTCTAGTGGCTGCACCAGCTGTGGTGTGGACCTACATTGTGTAACCATACTCTAACTGGCGTGGTGAAGTCTAGACGGGCCTTGAGCGAAGATTTCAAGCAAGCTACGTGGAAGAATTTCTGCGTGCAAGTAAAATTGATGAAAGAGAAAAAGCAATTAGAAAGGCTTTTTCACGCAGTGCATTCTGGTCAATAGATGACAGATTTGAAAGACGGAATCCATCTTCGAACTCGCTATGTTGTGAAAAAAGTGATACTTAACAAATCCTTCAACGTCATATGTGCCGGTAAACCAAGCTGTTTATGCGTGACTACAATGTTGTGTGCTGTTACAGGGATACTGAGAACAACCGTCGTAAGCCGTCTCTGTAGGGCGTTTGGATGAAAGTGGTTGTGTGAGATTAGAAGGATGGACGATGCTTTTCACGTATCTAAAGGTGTTGTATCTGCTGCTGACCCTGCTCCAGTGCCTGGTGCCCGAGAAAAAGACTCACAGAAGGGAACACAACAACTATATTCCGAACGAACGAGTGCGAGAGCGTGAGTGCGTGCGAGTGCGAAAGTACACCGGCCTCAAGCTATTTATGGGAGGGACACTGTCTGAACTCTGTCCAACGCTGACGCACAGTGTCTGGCTTTTGTACGAGGCTGAGGCGCGCTGCATATTGCGGTGGCGTTGTCCGTCTGGTCAGCATCTAGCGGAGCTGAGGGTCTCAGTAGATTTCCGGCATTCCGTGGTTGCTTTCAGGAATCAGACCTTCCTGATAAAAGGACGTATGGATAATGCAATGTTTGGGAAAATTAAAAGGAATGAGCGATGAATATGTGAACATGCGTCGGAGGTACAGTTCGTTTCAATTTCTCAACCGTGGGCCGTGTACAATTGCATACTGGTGCAAGCCGCCGTGTCAGCCGAATGGCCAGTCCTGAAGGACAGAGTTCAGGGGGATGACAGATTTCTCCAAGGTAACTACCATTGGGTGACTGTCAACTTCCGTCATGCATAGTCAGACTTTCCCTGTTTACGGGCTTGCCCTCCAAACCGTACGACAGGAGCAAACATCTCGTTCTGTTCTACCACTTTTGTCTATGGGGGGAGGGCCTTTTTTGAACATCCATGGTGTGGAAGCCAACGGAATCGGTCTCGCTGTGTGAAGCACATTTGATGGTGGTGATAATGGGTTCTAGTTCCCCTATACTCTACGAAGTTTTTTGTATCAAAATCAACTGAATCAATGTAACATTGACACCAAAAAAGATACGGAACTTCTTAAGTTTCTGTCTGAATTCGGCGATAAACAATCGCCTTTGGAGGGTAAACGTAGGCATCCCTCTAGTCGCGATTGTGAGGAAAACCACTAATATTTCGAGTGACAAGTGTAATATCGGCATTGTTTTTGCATTTGAGCAACACTCAGGTTAAATTTTTGATTCTTCTAATAATAATACCCCAGTTTTCTTGTTTGAGGGCAGCAGTCAAAGAATTTCAGTGTTGTTGTGCTCTATCCAATGTGGTAAAATTTACAACACCCACAATAAAATGGTTTTATCCTCTTGTTCGTTCGGCTCAGCCGTCGCGCCTTCGTGACTTTATGCACGCACACTCAACAGCGTTTAGACTGATTTATTTCAGTAGTCCTAATAATGAGGACTTCATAAGGTACATCAGATGATTGAATAATTATATTGTGAAAGATTCTCCCCGAACGTTCAGGTTACACGCATGTGAACCGAGGGTTCATGCGCAGCCTCTGGATGATATCGGATATGAGGGTTTATGAGGTTCGTCAGCGTGGCTGAGGCACAACAACTCACAGTTGTTATCAGCACTCAGTGTTAAACACTGCAATTTCCATTCTCGTTTACCAAAATCACCTGCTTCGATCAGCTGAGCTAAACATTCGGCGTAGTTGGCTTATAGGATTATCATTCAGGAATGCGAAGTGAAGCAGTGGAGCGAAGCGCCCGGTCATTAAAGCACTCAGTCACAGTCATAACACACAAGGATTCTTTGGACGAAGGCGTGCGACGAACATGCATGGGGATTTGTTTCAGCTACCACAAGGCTAGCCAGATGACGGACAAGTCTCCCGGTGATCGGATAATACCCATGGTTGAGAATGGTTGCCAGATGCAGTTGCCGATTGGCCTGCTAGATCAACAGCCTCATCAAAACAAAGCTTGTGGGACGCTAGATCCGGTAGATAGATGGCAGATAGAAGTCAGAAAAAGGAACGGTGATTTGTTTCAGACCAGAGAAATAATTCTAAAAGGAAACGTTTTGTACACTAAGATGTGAAAGAAATTTACATCAACACTAAATATGGAGAGATGTCAAGGGTCTTTTCGATCTCACGCTGCTTGCTGTCGTGCCAAAAATGTTCAGTAGCAGTCATCCGAGGACCTGAAACTGAGGGGAATTATTAAGTGCTACAATGCCAAAGAAAGGTTTCTGTTTCTCGATTTCCACGTATCATGTTGCCTATTGGTTATGGTCTTTCACTGAGCAACTCAAAGGGATCGTTCAGGACAAGATAAGGAAAATGTGCGGTTTCGGGGACATTGCTTGTTGTGTTTAAATAAGAACCGTTGCCAAACTTTTCAACAGTCAGACTTTCAAAGGACTTGTAAACAAATAAACCTATAGAGGTACAACACATTACTCATAAGTTTGCTGAAACCTCTTGAGCACGTTCAGTCGAAGAACATCATAAACGAGATATTCAACTTGGGTTCAGGTGAGTCTCCCGCGAAAAGCAAACTAGTATGCAACTGAGTGTATTTCGCCAAAAAATCCTAATTTACAATATGTTTGTTTGGATCTACATTTTAGCTGTGCAGCCTAACCACTAGTCTTTCAAATGGAACGAACCAATAAAACGCTGATTGTGCAAATTCTACCTCTATGGGTAAGAATGTGAACGGTATATCACCACCTTGCTCGATTAGCAGAGGTACTTTGTTGAGATGCCGCTCGCTAAAGAGTTCGTAATTGAGACATCATGGACCAATGAAGGTTGTGCTGACCCAGATTTGTTGTACAGTGAACCCTCACGAATTCGTGGCTCGGGCCGTTTGATGTTTTTTCTTAGAACTCTACTTTTTGCGACGTATTCCATCAGACTGAAATATTGCCGTATTTAGAAACCTTATACACAAAGGAACGATATCATTCCACATAAAACACGTTTGCATGAAGTATGATTCTGTGAATATGACATTTACTTGTTTATTTCACTTCCTTTGACTTCGGTTTCACTTCACTTTCAATGTTCGGAAAGTATAATCAGGACAAAAAATCAATTGGACAGTTTTTGACCGCATCGAAAATTCGCAGTGCTTAACACTTCGCGGGAGTTTCTGGAATGCAGAACGCTTACGAATTTGGATGATCGATCCCAGCACTGCCTGAAATGCGTCTTATCAGAAAAAATCCTCTCTGTGTAGGCTGTGCTCCTAATTATAGATGTCCGTAATTGTGGGATTTAATGCGGTCACCTTGCAGTCATACTTTGAATCAAATAGTGGAAAGTAAGGGGAATCTCGCTTCGGGGAATTCAAAGCAATCAAGTTTAAGCTGCAAAGCAAAACACTGGAGTACGACTCTCCTCTATTTAGAAGAATGACTATATCAAATAACCGGTGACGACGACCGTTGGAGCGGCAGGCGCTTAACAGCGCTGTTTGTTATAAGCTAACTTGAACTGGCCAATATATCCACCTTTCAAAGTTCGCTCCTGTTGCCCGTAAATGTAGTTGGGTAATAACTTTAATTCATCAAAATAAGGACGTTTGCGTCCCAGGAAAAAAGCCTGAGGATGTATAACAGTTGAAACACACCTCTGGAGAACTTTCATCCAGAACAATAAACTTAGCTACACCTCCTCAAACAAGAACTTATCCCGTTTACAACAGTCGTCATTCAAAGTTAGAAACTCTCTGTAGTCGTAGATCGTGTTTCTCCTACAGTGTAACTCTTACTCTCGTCCTGTATTTTCATGTTAAGCACAAGCACTCGCGAGCAACTGATCTCTCTGCGCTGCACGCGACACCTTCCAATTTAACCGTATTTGCGGTTGCATATATATGGTGGAACACCCCGGTGCCTCTTTCAAACAATGGTCGAATACGTTTCGAACTATTTGGTGCAGTCAGTGGTGACCATCTAACCATCGCCCTACCATTTGAATCTGGTTTGGTCGATTTCGAGGCATCCGCTGACCACAATTCACTAATTTCGACCTCAATTAACCATTAGAAATTCTGGTATGCGAATACTGGCATTAAGTGTAACAATATTCTGCGTACAGAACATTTTCAGTCATGGCATTCACATCAGCATTGACCCGCCACCGTTTGTAAGCTGCATTAACTTTTAGTGAAAATGCCAGTGGTTGCACACCAAATTTACAAAATGAAACTGTTCGCTGTTTCAACCACCATGATTGGCCTTTGTAAGCAACAATTGAACGAGATCAAAAAGTAACTGGAACCAGGAGCCAAGTTCAACAGCTACACAGCACTCTAAGGGTACAGTGCTCCAGGGACAACTGGAACTCATGTAAGACGTTTTTATCCTGCGCTGCATCATTTATCCGCGTGCATATTCGGTCCGACTATCAACTTTAGGATCAGGCCCTACGAGCTATCCTCCGTCACCGCCCTAGGCTTTTGTTAGCTCGGGTGCTTATTGATTCACCTTTGTTGGTGACCCTTGAGCGAAGTTGTCACATGGTTGTTTTAGCCTAAATACCTTCGCAGACACTACACTGACCAACACAGTGATTACACTGATTGTCAAGAGACTTTATTGTGCCGATCGTTAAGTACGATCCTTTTGGGTGACATGAAAACCTCAAGATGGAAGTCGTCTAAAATAACGGCTTGTAAGTCAAATGCGGTACTGTGCGTACAGTGATAAAATGTTGACTTTGAAGATCTCGGTCAGAAATGTCAACTCCAAAGTAGTAAGCAACTTTCGGTGAACACAGTTACAGTAAACAATCGGTATCTGATGAATGGAGGTAAGTTATCCGAGATCTTGGTGTTTTCGACAATGGTTTGTTACAGAGAACTAGACGGATGATTGCAGTGAATTTTAACGGTCTTATGGTATTCAGCTTTTGTTTGAGTAAACTATTTATCAAGACCATTGAAGCCTTCAAATCAAAAAGATCTATTGTCATCAATAATCTGAGGCTACGTGATACTGAGCAAACTATAAAAAAATACGTTTCCTGGGTCATAACTGCTACGCAAACATGAGTGAAAGAAGGAAGGGTGGAGACCTAGTGTGAAGAAGCTCGATACCATTAAGAAAAATTATCAAGATTAGGATAAGTACACCTGTGGACAGTAAAACATACATAACTGGGCACTATGCCAAAATAAGGTGCAATCAGCCAGATTGGTCCAGCGTCCTTTGGGAACATTATCCGACTAGCGAAGTTTAGTTAAGCATTCGCGCCACTGGGATCGGTGCCGTGCAGGGTTTTCAACCACGTTCCAGAAGGACAACCTGAATCTCAACCAAGAAACCCCCAACACTCCTTTTGACCGTAGCTGCCTTTATGTCACGTGTGCTAGTCTGTCCCCATGAACCTTCCGCCAACAATCGCTTGGAACGGAAAACAGCGCTTTCTTCAGTTGACGGTGGTCGGTCATACGTAGTACATACCCAAACCACTTCAACCTGGTAGGTTTAGTTTACTGCTCCAGCTACTCATATTTGTTGCCAAATACCTGGTTATACACCATTTGGTTGTGTACTCTCCACATCCAGCTGACTCTTGCGCCATGAAGTAATTTAGTGAACAATGTCCGCGTACTGACCCCGTCTGTTCTTGCACAACTTGCTTACACAGCTGCCACGTTGCGTGAGCCGATTAACAAACACAAGTACTTTTCTTTTACTCTTTCGAGAAGCGCAAGACGACGGGAAATCTTGGGGTGAGACGTTACACTTTGAAGGTGCGAAACACTTGCCGAAATATGAGACAGTCTACGGTATTCTTTTTAAAGTGCTTTGTGTGGACAAATAATCTTTACCACAAAACGATATTGTCCGCATAATCTAAGTTCATTAAGTTCCATTCAAACGTGATTTTGGTACCCAGGTAATGGTCTAAGAATAGTTCATAGAAAATCTAAAAAAACAGAGGAAAGTCACGATGTATTGCGCTAGTTTTCAGGTAGTTTCCCTGAAAGCCATAACCGGACCAAAAATATGGGGAGAATGAACACGAAAAATGTTTACAAACTTAAGGACTACCCCCCTTTGGTGACACACAGGGTCAAAGACTATGAAGTGGAGAACCGCGATTTTTAGCCAGCGGTATACATGGTGTTCTTAGTTAACTGACCTAATGCAAATACATGATCAGTGCACCTTCTGACAGGTCGAAACCCTGCTTGGTGCTGCCAGACCTAAGTCTCCTGTGCAGCAGGCAGGCGTCGCTACTAAGATGATGTGAACAGTCTCTGTTTGGTACGTTGTCTGTATTTCATCCTGAGAGTGAAATCATGCAAGAGACATTATCGCTCAAATCAGTTTCTTTACAAGTTTTGCGAAAAGAAACATGGGTGAAATGATCTCCAGAGCTCTGGATATTAATCAATGAAATACAGGGGAGTTCAAAAAAACAATATTTTGGAAGATGTGAGGGCATTCATTTAACACACTTGATTTTGTAAATATAGTTCCTGATTCTATATATGAATGTGAATGAATATGACCATGAAAAGGAGACTTTGGAAATACCCAGAAAACTTTGGAAGACACCATACTGTCTAAACGGACATAGTTTACCAGAGACTGAAATGTGAAGCACAAAAGCATGCGTAAACCTCATTCACTTTGTTTTGGAACATTGGTGGCTAGAGTGTGCTCACTGCATTCATTCACCTGCCCAAAAGCGCGCTGATGATGCCTCATCGAATGGTGATGAAGCGTTCTGTAATCAATTGCCACGCTCGGCGAACAGATTAACAGCCATCTTATTCATTTTGTTTTTGACCATTTGACAGACGCTGAAGAACAAGGCTTTGCTATGAGGTCGCCAGTATATCCGGTTTTGATAAATATCTTTGTGATAGTTCTTGAAAAGGGAGTTTTGGCCGGATTCTCATACCCACTGAAAATATTTTGAGATCACCTATCCTCGCGCTTTTGAAGTGACCAAACGGGACAGCGACTACTCTGAGAACGTGGCTTCCTGCATCCAATTTAGTATGGGGCTAGATTCAGATTCGGGCGGACTAACATGTTTAGACTCTTTTACACATGAAGCTGGTGGAAAAACGGTAATCACCGCTAAGCCCACCGACTCTGGCTAAGGCCTCTATGCATAGACGGAAATGATCGAACAGCTGCTGAAATTGAAGTACAAGGAAGACTCCGATATAGTGGATATCCAATCAGCTTGGGTAGGTGTGCAGAGTGACGAGTAGTAGTGAAACTTAACAGGGAACGGACAGGAGCTGCCGTTGTTCCATGTAAACGGGGAACATCCGAAGTGATTCGAACATGGCCAGTACATGAGTATCGTTCTCTAAGGGAAGCACCGGAGTCTGCATTGACACCACTAAAGGGTTACCTCACGGTAGACGGGGCCTGTGTTTATCAGAATCGACACCGAAGCAAGGTGTCTATACGATAGACGGATAGATGATTTCACATCAGAATTTGCGAGCACAAGGAAAGAGTAAAGACGCATCAAGGGTAGAGCATGAAGACGAAAGGGAAAACGTAATAGATTTAAGAACGAATGAGATTTTGAAGCGAAGATTGCGATTAGCTCCAAAGAGGCGGTGGAAATGGCCGAGCATCTCGGTATGAAAGTAACAGAAGGCGTAGAACTGCTGGGCGTGTAAAGATCGATCCTAGAACAGTCGACGAGGTATGCAATCATCAGTGAATAGGATTCATCAACAAGGGCATCTTTGATTTTAAGTGTATAACCCAAACGGACCATAGGTTCACTTGATCACATTTGCGAACCTTCGCAGATCAACGAGGTTTGCAAATAGTATTCAACAGGAAGCTTCCACTTAAGTGTTTAAACGTAACACATACTCATAAAGTTGCTAAAAAATCTTCAACAGCCCACAATAGGTTTCGCCCTTCTTGGGGCGAGTAGGCGCAGTCTCTGAGTTCCCATCAAGCTCATGTTCTACCTGAACCCGAATTAGACAGATTTCGACAAATACCCTCGTCTGTGCACGAATTTAGTTGTGACAGCTGAATCTCTCATTTATGGTGGCCGGATTCAGCTGAATGTGCTGCACCAGGCCGCCTCATGTTGGAGTTGGTGCGATATTCCAGATACCGCAATGGGAAGTTTCACTCATCAACAAGCTTCCGCAAGACAACAGCTACACTTCCTCCACAAATGCCTGCGTAAATGCATTCTTCCCCGTAGCTTAACTCACCGACCACCACTAAATCACTCACAAGTCTGGACCCTGACCATACAAAACGGTGGATAGACAGTCAGATTGCTGATCATATGCGCCCACAACTGCATGACGGAATGCGAGAGAATAACAAGTGAATACCAGGAGACTTGTTTGAGAACAATATTACTTGTTCTACAACAACCCAGCATCGAAATAGGACGACAAGTTGGGCCCACTTTGGTAGACAGGAAGGCCCATCAGGAAAACATATTTTCTAGTCTGATCTGGTACAAGGAAGACAAAAACCCCAACAAAAAAGTTGGGCAAATAAAACGTTCAAATTATGTTCCGTAGAGGCACGATTTCAGTTACTCTAGCTTTCCTTGCAAAGTTGCTAAAGAGGGTTATCTTGACTTGCTGGGTCATCAGTGTTAAATGTGCAGCAATCGAACTTATGCTAAATGATGTGCAGCCAGCATCACGCATGCTGCCAGCCAATACCAGACGAACCACTACACAGAGGATTACAAGGGAAACTATCCTGATCAACCCATATGAATCCAGAAGGATCACACTGACAACTCCATCTAAACTACACTCATCGCTTCTTCTGACCCTATACAGAGACCAAGCATCACTCCACTTGTCAACTGCCCAAACACTGACAAAATTGAAGCAGTCAACTATTATTCAGCACCATCCATGAGACCGATCTAAGTCAAGGACCTGGGCCCAGCAACAGATATAGCGACATCGGAATATGCCGACGCCTTTACCATTCTGGCAAGAGGTTCATGACAGGAATTGACCACCCTCACGAGGATGAACCCTATTCATGAAAAAGCTTCCGGAACATACATGGGTACTACACAAGACCGACTTACATCATTACACCAAGGGGTCTTTTTGGTTTGATGCTGGGCTTCGTGAAGCATACAGAGATCTATAACATGGCGGTTAGGGGGCCACCTGGAAAGGCAGCATGGATTTCTCCAGAAGCATTCCCATGTGACTAACCTGCTGCTTACACGAGAAGTGTAAGTATCTACCAAGGTTGTCAGCCGTGACGTTGATGCTATTAATCGACTTCAACCTGTTCAAGTTTGGCTATTAGACCAGTGTGGGTAAGTTGATGACTCACATGGCGTATCTTGCTATGGCATGCAAACAAGTTGTGGTAAGCACGCATGGATCAGAATGACTAAGTCCTTCTAGAGTGAGCCGCATATTTTGTAGCAAACAGCTGACTTCCCTTCAGGAGCTTCATACTGAAATGATCTGGAATAGATCCTACGTATTCTGAGTTATCATGAAGGAGCTTACGTTATCTTTCATTCTAGCAGAATTTTTCAGCTAATCGTAAACAAACAGCTTGGAGCTGTGTAGTCCCGTACCACAATTACATCCAAAGTACTTCGGCGGTTTCGAAATGCACACTGCTTAATTATGCCTGTGATTACCCGCCTAGATATCTCAGTAGATTTTGCGTGTGCTCGTTCGCATGTTTGTGTCGAGCATTGTGTGTTGGTCACACAACGAGACAACTGTCTGAGAGAATGCGCGAACGGCACTCCTCTTCTCTGACCTGTGGAATCTGGACTCGATCCAACCCAAACACCACCGCTTTGCTCTAAGTCGAATTAGTTCACACAGCATATTTTTGTAGGGGCTTTCACTTTTTATACCTATCAAAATTACAACCTTGGAAATCCGGCCGTTATTCATAGCTGAGACATTCGCTGTCTACCTGTGCAATCCTGGCTGTTGTGTTAAAAAGAAACTCGCATAAACTTTGAACTTGTGCTGGTCCGCAGTAAATCGGTTGACCTAATGTGTTTTAGACATCAGTCTGACTCTTAACGAACTACTGAACTGCTCCTACCACCGTATATTCCGTAGTTGACAATGTCTTCAGTTGTCATATGAATTGCGGTTAATAAACCAAATGATTGGTATCAGAAAACTAACCTACAATACATCTCAGGTCTTCTCACTCTCTTCTCGACCGATGACGTAGGCGGGATATAAGCCAACATACTGACTGCTGTGCCAAGAAGTGGTGTCGAAGGTCATTCAGTTGTTACTATTCTATCTGTATCCTATCTTGTGACGAGTTTTGCCTACTCTTGCGTTTAAACAACAACCCACTTCCACTGACGAGAGTCACAATCCAGTCGTCTTTAATAGTTATCTTCTCAGTGTATTCATCATTATGTCGGTGCGACAAAATATGACCCAACTTCGCAGTTGGCCATGTGGCATCAGAGCCGATATACTTGAAACCAGTATGCGAACAAACTCAGAGTTCAAGATATTCGGTCTGATGTTGTGCGAAAATCATGTGAATTAGTGACGTCTGACAAATCACTGATGGTCGGAAGCTCTTTTGCTCCATGAAAGATAAAAAGTGAAGAAAAACCAGTAGGAAGCGTTGTTGATATACCGGGGGTAGCTACATAACTATCTGCTCGGATGTCAGGAGGCTTATGGTGGTCCCGTCCAAAAAACGGAGGCTCCAAATTCCATATCATGCAGAAGCGAAATACTACTCTTTCCATGCACGAGGATATTAGTTGTGAAGATGAAAAAGTATACATTATACTGTAGACCGGCAATTTATATCCGAAATGCTTCTACGGCCAGATAATCTCATCTGTCATCTACGTTTCACTGGCATCAGCGAACAATTTGCAATATGAGTTAGATACATTCACTTATATATATACTTCAGGGTAGAAGTACTCAGGGTTTAATTTGAGCACCAATATTTCCTCGGGTTAAGCAAACAAACCGCAGTATCTAGAATCCCGTCCGTATGGTCCTTTTGTATAGACACCTTCGATGCTACCTTCAAAGCCGTCGCGTCTAAAGCTTTTTTGACGTCATGTTTGGCATATTTAATTCATTTTCCATCGTATATTGGCAGGAATGTGCTTTGTTTTTATCGTTCACCGCTCCAGCACGGTGCTGTCCTAATATCAGCTGACCAGATCTGTTCGATTTAAAATCTGAATCACAGGCGGACAGGTAGCCTAGTTCCGGACGCATCGGCCAATAGCATGAGCGGCAACATCGATTGCAAGTCGTGATCACATGTTCCACTTTCTGCCCAGCTTATTGATTCTCGCTTTCCATAAATATCGTCGTTCAGACTACCTAAATCCGCACGTCGGATGACTCTGGAAAGCAATGTGCCTATTGTGACATTATGCGCAACTGATGGTAAAACAGCGCTAGTTGTACGGAAAGGATAGTCCTGAATCCAACAGCTCCAACATGAAACAATGAAACTGGAATTCAGGTGGACAGTACAGTGCTGTAATTTCCACGCGTCAATGGGTCATCGGTGATTGTTTGTCACCGCTTGTTGCCGTTTGTTTTCGTCAGCAGTGAGAATGTGGAAGACACTTTCACAAATAAGCACAATATTACCCACCATGGTACCTCTAAATAGGACTGTTCACAAATCACGGAAAAATTGCACGATTCTAAATGCAATTGCATCATGAAAGAGGCTGGTTCAATGAGAAGATAGCTTGATCGATAAGTCTGAGGAAGTATTTAACATGTATGCCTATAGGACATAATGTGGGGCATTTCCATGTGTGGGACTTACGCACAGGAAAATTGGGTGATACTGAATGTAGCACTATTCTCCACCTACGTAGTTAGCGGAAACAAATTCGCAGTGGAATGAATTACATTAAACTCAAGCAATACTATACTATACTATACTATACTATACTATACTATACTATACTATACTATACTATACTATACTATACTATACTATACTATACTATACTATACTATACTATACTATACTACAAGCAATGTCATATGAGACTGTAATGAAAAATGCGGATTCCTTGACGCTGAAAGGGTTTGGTTGAAACCCTACTGAAAAATAATGACTGCACACTAGCTATGAGCCTTGGTATATATATATATATATATATATATATATATATATAGACTTATCAGTAAGTTTCAAAATGATCTCTGACCAACCTGCGCACTGGAAGATGGGGCGAGTGGAGGAAAAAACACATTGATTAAGTGAATCATTTCGCAGAAGTAGACGGCGAATAGCAGTCTGTCGTGGAAATCACGATCAGCCAGGGAACAGTTCACGCTACAAGCAAACTGTTTCCATCGGCTGTTTCACCCTAGAATGTAAGGTCTTCTAAAACTTCAGTCAAATGTATTCAGTAAAAGCTATTGATGATATCGACGCTAGATTATGTTGGGATATCAAGTTTTATGTTCAGTAAATTAACTAAACACCCTCTGAACGCTTCCTACATAACGCTGTTTGACATTTACCCAAGCTGTGAGAAAAAACTTCATAAGTATGTTGCCTAAAGCTCGTGTCTTCCAAAAAAACCCAAGGAGAGTGTGATCCCTCCACAGGATTCATGCCTCATCGGAAGACGTCTTGGTCACTCCTGCAAAGCTAATCGCGAGTCACTCTAGGAACGCTGAGACAGGAAATTGTCCAGCTATGTACTTTGATCCAGTAGGACACACTTAGCTCACATTGTTCATAGTTCATATGGTGGTCAAGTTTGCTTAGTACGGTCACTTCTGTGGTTAGGCTGCACAGGAAATGCTTGGCTGTTTATCAGTGTCAGAAGGACCAGTCTCTTAAGCACCAGCAAGATCCTGTACACGGAAACCGAAATAAGTTCGGAGTGTCTATGACAAGTATGTGGAGGTCTGAAGATATTTTTACAGATGCTTACGTATTTCACTTTTAAGGAGATGAATGTACTGTTGTTTCGAGGAACTGCGATTTAAAAATGCAGCTCTAACATATATACACATGGACCCCCCAATGATCGATCGTGCGAATCGAAATCCACTTAGCATGCACGGAAGCCTAGGCGATGAAACAGATGGACCTTAATTTATGTATCCTTAGTTTGTGGATGCTCCTGAGGGACAGATTTATTAGGAAGTTGAGTAGCTGGTTCCAAATAAGTGCTCCCCAAATTGTATTGAATGTAAAACATTTTCATTCAGATCTGACACACTTGGAAGTCAGGCTTCCAAGACGAGGGCACAATGCAGAGCCAAACCAGAACACAATTTTTCATTCATCTTATTTGCTAAAGAGAACTGGAAGCCTATTTTCCACCAAGGCCATTTAACCCCATTGCCAAGTGCATCATCCTGAAAGCACGATACGGGATTTTATTTAGTTTAAGTTTCTCAGGGCCCAGGTGTATAATAAGCATGGCACGCTGGTGGGAGGTAAACTGCTTATTTCTAGTATACCTTATCAAGCAAAACAAGTACTGCACAACCTTCTCCGTTGGTATCGGAATCAGTCTTTTGATTTGCCCTCCCTCGACATACTGGTTCGATTGTTCTGAGCTATCTTCATCACTTTAAGAACACAGCATACAGTATAATGTTGAACAACCTTCTTGACTTACTAAAATCTTCATTCTGGTCTACGGCCATACGTCTGATAGCGGGTTTGATCCAAAATCAGGACTGGATTTCACCTTTGAGTTATAAGCGGCAATGGAATGCATAGTTGGGATTAAAAAATTGGTTTTTGGTATTTTTGCACAATGGTCATTAAACTGATCGAGTTACCTTGCCAGTGAAGACGAAGTTTACTTGGTACTCATTTAGAGGGTGTGATCATCAGACCATGCTCCAAAACTATCATACAGCATTTGTTTGCACCAAAAATTCCATACATCACGTGACCATTCGGCTCTGATTTGTATTTGGTGGCAAAATAATTCAATGCAGGTTACTCGACGCAATTCAGGGTGTATTCGAGATCATTTGAATTGTGAGAACCATTACAACCTCTCATAGATGTTGTCATCCTAGTCTTCCTAGGTAGACAGCTTGTGTTGGTGTAAATTGCTGAACCAGCGAAAGCTCACTTCATCCGACGACTTCTGTTCTGAAATGTGGTAATTTTTAAACCTAATCAAAGAGCTAACGAAGTCGACTATAATCTCAGTGGCAAATCGCACAGACTACAGTGATGGATATGAGACGTAAACTTTGCACTTGTGAAGCTAGTACTCCCTAAATCTTTGAAACGACCGCGATGATGCGTCTCCTGGTTAATGCTCACTGATGGGGAAAGTCTAATTCACATTTTGTGGAGTTCATCAGTCGATATTGCGTTACTCCGGTTAAAAGTAATCGGCAGGCGACTTGGGATCTGGGAAACGTGTTTCACGCAGACAATCTCGAAAATAACTGAAAAGTTCAGTGGTTTTGTTACCTGTCGACACAATTTCCGACAACTGCACGTGAGTCGGGTAGTATGGATGATTTACATTTTAGCTCCAGGGACCAGCAGATGTTCTGGGCCTCGCATTTCTTTTTATCGAGAGTTCCGTGAGATTTTTCATTTTCAATAGTGACTGACGTCGGAAAATGTCCAATTTCGGGTAACTTTTTCCACAGTGATTTGCAACTGCATGGAATAAATGGAATATTCTCTATGTTCCTATTGAAAGTCGGGGTAGCAGGGCCCTTAGGAACGAGAATGATGGAGCTGAGAACGTGAAGTCCCGCATAAAACTTCTATAGAAGACAATACCTCTCTGTATTTTGGGATCCTGTGGGATAATCCTCTAAGCACTGCGTCTTGATTTCCATTAAAAAGATTATAAAATTCAACCTGACCTACTTCAGATCATCAGAAACAAAGGAAAACAAATGGGAGCAGAGAGTCGGGTTTCCGTCACGATTCACATGCTTCGTCGTCAAAAATATCGACAGCAAAATACCAGTGTTCAGTTCTGAGACTTCGCGACTGTAAGTTCTCATGGTTACGTGATAGTTGAGGGAACTTGTATCCAATTATGCTGACAATTCGAGTTCAGCTTGAAAGACAGTATATATCGCCACATTCATTGGCGCTTATGAGCCCACAATATTTCATTTAGTTCTAAGCTGAAGTGTCGAACACCATCGAATTACCAGCCTCTAAAAATAGTAACTTCCTAATGGTAGATGGACCAAGATTTACAGGCTTGAAGTAAGACATCCGGACAACCTGGAATTAGATCGCTGAGTATCAGTAATCAACAACTGACTGTACAATTCTAGGATAAACACTATCAAAAACCGGCCCGGTTTAGGAGAAAAAATATGGTTCCGGCCGAAGTTCATGAATGAAAAAGCGGGTAAACTATTTGTTACGTAACGCTCCAACAAAGGAACTTAATCGAATTCCTTCATGTAAGGAGCTCAAGGTAGCATATATAATTCATTGATACCGGTCACTATGTGGATTGCTTTGAGAAAACTAAATCGTCCTAGATATCTAGTCTGTCTAGTTCGAACGACTAGTTTAATGAGACATCAAGCCAAAGCTATGGACCTGTAGAAAGCAAACTCGCCAACGGACAAACGGGAAGAAGCACGTGAAAATGGATCGAGAATGGTTAGTTCGAAGTACCACGAAAAAACAGATCCGATCAGGACATCGCTGTAGTTACATTCCTGTTGACGTGATTAGTGTAGCTTATAACTGTGCCTGCACACAAAGGTTGAGCGGTCCCCTCCAATGGAGTTTTTTACGGAAGGCTAGGGTCATTAGAGGAGTGAAAGACGTGAGGTGGTATGCAAACCTATTACTTCACAAAGGGCTTTTTTGGGGTACTGCATTCATTAATTCCGGATCACACAAAGATTCATCATATATACGTAGAAGGTACGAAGGCCAACCTATATCGTTCAAAGAGCCGTTGGAGATCGAATGTAATCCGTTAAACCGTATGGGCGACTGTCATACAGAAAAAGGCAATGAACAATAATTTCCGAAATAGGAAATGTAATGTCCTCTGAAAAATACGTAAGGGCACGCCCAACTATTCACAGGCGGACAAGGACTATATGATAAAGTTGACTGCCCGATACACTCAATATAAAAGACCCAAGGTATCCTTTGGGATTACGGGAATACCACGTCACTATCCAAAATGGAAGGACAGCGGACAAGCACCGAGGGATCAACGCCCGACGTAGAGCTGGTAGAATCCTGACATAAACTGATCGAATGTGGTCATTTAAAATGAGCATACCCCAGGGTGGACCACGCAAAAGATATTCCCAGGCAAATACAGGATAAATAGAACACTACCAGCCGGTGCATGCGTCACTCACTGCCTTCGCAAAGGCCCTTGTCTGGTTGAAGGAAAGATTTAGCACCTGATTCCGTAGCGACACTGCACTGCCATGCGTACAGAGCCATATCCAGCAGTCTTTGGACAGTCATCCAGGCTAATCATACATCATAGTTAGTTAGTGATGTTTCAGGCATACTAGACGAAAGTCACAGAAAAGGACAGCCCGTTCCGAGTTAAATTTAGTATTTTTGCGAAGTCTGCGTCCAAGCCCTGTTGAACATCGAGACTTGGTGGACATTTCAGTGAACGGTAGTGGGATAGCCTACCTGACTTCTACTGTCTCGGCAGTAATGTGACCCCAGACCAGCCGATAAGATAAACTCACATTCGAAGCAGTCTGAATACATGTCCGAAAGAGTTTTCTAGCAGACAAAATCCACGAGTGCTAGTTATACATCTAAACAAAGGCGGGATCCCAAATACGTATCCCATTGTTCGACAGACTTCCGCAAAGTTTACTACAGTTTGTGACAAATCGGAGCCTAAAAACAAGCGATAGTATACAAATCCAATGCTTCTCCCCGATGCTATACTATTTGTAAGGTTGCTAAAAACGACAGAGCCCCAGATTAATGAAATCGGAAATGGGCTGTCGAAGTATCATGGTCAGGGAAAATTACCTTGCCACTTGAATATCAACATGAGCCTACATACTCGGTTGAAAAACAGCCCACATGTGATATTCCCCCTGATTCTCTCGCCGAAACCACCATTCACAAATATCCCACTTGGCGTTCAAGCAAGGAATGGTCCGATGATGAACGAGTAAGAGGAAAGTGCTTTGGGCAGTTCCATCCTGATTGCCCAATCGAGCCAGAGATAACCGCGTGTTGCACTTAACGGTACTGGAAAATTGGGACTACTGGCCGAGACCGTAAATAGATTCAAAAGAACATCGATGTCTCCTCAGCGTAGCAAGGGCCAGGCGGCTGCAGCGCGTTCGCGATGAAGGGATGCTTAAGGGAGCACGTGGTAATCAAACAGAGTCGCTGGAGCAGGAAACAAAACTCATCAGGCTTTTGGTTGGGACATGTATCATACACATCCAGTCGTAGTTACCAAAGGAAATGATGTTTTCCACACCAAACTCTTGCTGACCAAAGGTTTGCTGGGGACGGGCCATGACTTGGCAACGAGAAGTGGAGGCGACTGCTCTTAAATTAAGGGCCATGGGATCTTCCCGCCTTTTGGGTTGGGGTCCATGTGGTTAGAAAGCACACGGTGTACATGACACGTAGTTGGCCCAAGTTTTAAGCACGCTGTCACTTTCCAGTTTAACTGCCTAGATAGTTTGCCCGTCGTTGTACGGTAGTCACACGCTGAGTGAAGTTCGAAAAAATCGCGCTGATGGTGTCCTCGATATGACGCCGATGTGCTCATTCCCTTGCATTTTTGATGAAACAGACTCATGTGCGAATTCCTTTGGTTGCTAGGATTCCCAAATGAATGTGACTTAGGCAGGGACTCGTTCTCGATCGTTTGCATTAAGTCCCCACTTTTCCCATTTCGTTTCACTCTTCGTTGGAGCAGTTATTTTTATGATTATAGGACAGTTGAGAGACGGTATTTATTACTGGTGTGTTTTCAATGACGCCGTTCGTGCGTTAGTAGCCAAAATGACACATAAAGAGCTTCACCATTCGGGATTTTTTTCATATAATTCAACTCTGTCACACCTTAAAAGTTGATCGGTGTAATGCAACACAGCCACAGTTGCGCTCGTAAACCCACACGTGGCAGAATCGAAAAGGAACAATTATTTGAACTGTGGTTCGTGTACTGTAGAGCTGATAAGTATATACATATAGTGGACGGTCGCCAGAGACAAAACGTCTGAGTGTATACACAGGTGCCTATGTACACACACGTACAACCCAATGCGCTTTTGCACATGCACTGGCAATCATATATCAGGAGAAAGAGGCAGGCGGGGGATAGAGGACTAGTCAACTTTTGATATTCACTACCGTCAGAATCAGAGCGGGGCGTTAGTGGACCAAGTACGATAGACAACGGAAACCAAATCACAGCTGAATGAATTGCACACATATCAATGGAATTATATCTGGCATGCGCGCAACGGTAAGTCTCGCCGGTGGATGGCCAAGAAGCGAATACGGAACAACTGTCACCTTATTCGCGAAACTCTCATGCTCTTTACGCCGGGAAGGAAAAAGAGTAGAAGCAAAGGGACGGGACAAGAGAATTGGGTCGAAAAATGAGAGATGTGGCAAGAGAAAGAGGAAGGCGGGTTGGAAGGGTAAGAATGAGGTAAGAAAAGCGAATAGCCGAAATAATCGTAAACCAGCGAATAGGAGGAATCATAAATCGGAGAAATGGGGTGTGTGGTTGAGCACCGTTGGCCTTACGAGACTTTGTCCTTCTTGCTCTTCCGGTTATGGCCCCCTTTCGGCTTGATATGATGCCACTGAAACAGCGAAAGAAGCGACAAAAGTTAGAATCGGACTAAAACTTCACATTCAAGCACAGAAAATAGACCACTGTATTCAATAATTGATCCTGAGCATGGAAACCCACTGAGTTTCAGAAGACCATACGCGTCAAGTGCCTCTGTCCAACGCCAGATCCTCCCACGATCTGAAATCAAAATTGATGTTTCCTAAACCCCCCTAACGTTGATTTCTATATCGTATTTCAGTCTTCTTCGGTTTTTCAGACCATTCTTCAACAGCTCACTTAACAGTTGAATAGTGACTAGAATTCTGTCGAGATAAATTAGTGGTTAAGGCACGAACACCAGAAAGTTCGTTGTTTGAACCCAACCTCGGCATCTCAGCCCTCTTGCTTTCTTCGAGTAGCATGGAGGCTATGAACTGAAAGGGTGCTGCAGCTGAACGATTATTACTATTCGATTATTTCTTACATCAAAAGGATTAGATGGAGAAATTTATACAGCAGTCCATGTCCACCAAATATGAACAGTTCGGTGAGTAACCCGTCATTTCTACAGATTCTCGTTTTAAATTTCAGGTATTGCAACAGAACTGAGCGTGTGCTCCTTCCCTGTACGTTGTGGTATTTGGTTCAGTTGATCTCAGTGGATTTCGGACGCGAGTTGGGCAGTGCGGGGATGCAAATCTCGCGGACATTTAACACATAATTAGGAAATGACGTAATGGAGAAGTTACAGGATATTGGTTTTTGGCTACGCAAATTGCTTCCGGTGCTCCACGGAATTCTTTATGAGAGTAATCGGCGTACTGCTGAATTTCTTCACTGTGTGTCATTCAGCATTCATTCTTCAGTTCAAACAAGCCTCCGGGTGAGGGCAGTTGGGGTTCGAAACTGTTCTTGGTAGATAAGTCTTGACAAGTGCTTCCTACCCTACCGGGATTGGCATGTTTCTGCTCCGTAATGGAGGAAACCAAACTTTTCGCGTTAATTCATTCGTCCCAGTTATCTCCCGTGCGGCTTCACACATGTGCGTCTCCATTATATTTTACTGCTCGTCCACCGATCCCATAGAATTGGTTGCTACAGTTGCTCGGCTATCAATTTCCAAAATTTCGTAACTTTGTCGAGTGTTTCCATTTCCTGATTTCCAGATTGTCTTTTTGTTCCACGACGGTAGAGGTTTTTCCAGGCGAAGTGCACCTTCACTTGTACCAAAGAATGGTCTGTGTTGCATTCAGCACCACGTAGGACTTTAGCAAGCAGAATGTATTTGAGGTCTTTGTCCATCGGAACACGCAGCACGGATGTTGCTCGAGGAAAAAATGCCGGTTTTCTTCACAGAAGCACGTTAAGCTCAGTACGTTTAGGACAATTCCCACAGCCTCTTCATCAATCACTTTATCTTAGCAACCTTTTAGTAATCTTTCCGTTTAGTCGCTCCCGGGTACCTCCACAAACGTAAAACCATTACGGAGGTAATTATGCTAAACATAGAGTGCTCTAAACAGTTAATTTGGTATGTCATTCGTTTCATACATTCGAAGGCAGAAATTGATCTAATATCAAGAAGGTTGGCTTTCATCCATTGTGTATAGGTGGTCCAGTTTACGTCATGTGAAACTAAACGGCGTTGTCGACATCCTGCCACTCCTTACGCCACTAGCTTATAAGAACAATCACGGCAGTTAATTGAGCTTGTCGCACTGTGTTCATAGAAAAGAGGAAAATTGCCTGGTCAATTGGTCCTACTGCAGCAAGATCAAGTGGAATCTGCCTATGGTGAACTTTGTGCAGAATGCATTATTCTCCGCAAGCAATTCTACTGTGACATCCACTAGCATTTCGACCATGCTCACCACATTTATCAAAAGGAATGAACAAGAGATTCAGCTGGGTTCCAGGTGAGTCACCCGTCAAAACCAAATTGATATGCAAATGAGTGTATTTGTCGGAATGGATGACTATTCAGCTACTGCAAGCGTTTCAAATTTTATACAGACTGAAAACTGGTGCTGACGGGATAATGAGAGTGGAGTTGACAGTATCCTATAGGCGAACGGGCGCTTTCATTCCGGTCGACGATTCTCACAATGGCATTCTAAAGAGACACAACCACACGCGCCTAGATGCTGATTGAAACGTTAAAGCTACCATTCGTAGCAACCTCATTAAAAAACTAGCTGCAGTGAAATTTCATTAGGGTGAAACGAAGGATTGGGATGTGAGCAAACGAGCTTAGATGAAGAACGGTTCGAAAATGACTTCGAAGTCAGCAAGATACAAGAACACTTTTTAGGGAGCTACACCTTACCGAATTAAAATACATTCATCGATCTAGGGCACTGTGAAGAGTAGTCAAAAAAGGAGTGCTTTGACGCGTCAGTGATTGCAAAGTCAAAAGGAAGAACATGCACGCGGCGCGATTTTTTGTAAGGACTTTTACCTTCCACTTCATTTCCGTGTGTTTCCGTGAACGGGTGAGCGAAAGTGAACCCCTCCAAAGGTGGGTTTTCCAATTTGAATGTGACAGAAAAATTCTAGCAACAATCTCGTCTGAACTAGTCACGATATCATTGCGTAATGCTTTTGGTTCACTCACACTGGCTGGAAACACGGGTGGGCGATGCTGAATCCGGTTTCTTCTTTCTGGAGGTGGACGGTTAAATGCGAGCTGCTTAAAAGAAATCCGATTGCCATGCCGTCAGTATGAAAAACTCATTACGTGTCGAAAAGCTGTTAGGCCGGTCGTTGTGTATGACAAGCCGAGGCACGTGACTGTCAGACAAGCCACTCAACCAAACCTGAAAGAGCACTATTATGTCCCGCATTCATGATAATGATGTACTTATACCGATCGCCGATCAATAAACGGAACAGAAAGTAGGAATTGAACTGGAGAAAATAATGCCTTATACAAAAGGCCTTTTTGGGTGTCCTTGAATGAAATAGTAGCTAAGACACGAGAAAACAAGATTTCACGAGGGGAGATTTAAGAAACCTGCTATCCTTGCAGATAAGTAAACCATTTGGAAACATATACGGTTCTTTTCTCCCATCCAGCTACCGCAGGACCATGCCCAGATCATGCCTAACAATGGGCATCACACCTAACACGAACATTTAGCTGTGCATACGTATTGCAGTGCTGACCTCTAATATGATCAGGTTCGATTGGCATTTTCGATGTCACTGGAAAACATGATAAATGGAACGAACAGTAAGGGAGGCGAACATAAATTTTCCAGAAATTCATAAGACATATCATTTTCTCAATGATTTAAGGAGACGTTAAGCTTCACACAAGAGGGTACTCCACTGCAGATTTACATTGTGAATTGTCTTTGAGGAACCAATCCACAGAACAATGTACGAAACACGTGCCAGTCGTCGAATCAGTTGTAACACCTCAGAGAAGAAGTGTCCTTATCAATGGCTCGGACACACCGTTTGAGCGTCATTACAAAGAGCTGATGCTGCTCACGCTAGTTCCACAACGTTTTCCGCTATCAGTGAACCGTAAACAGTGATATGACATGGCCTGAGTGCGAATGGGAAAGCAATAGGCGAGACACTATAGCTGATGAGATGAAGATAAACTTTGAGGACAATTTTTGCTATCGAGAAGGTAGAAACCCGTTGTGGAGGCGTTGGAACTTGACGGCTCTAAGAATAAGCGGTCACCATTGCGAGGTGCAACCTACGTAGTTACCTGATTATCCTGTGATTGATCAAGCTGCGCAGGCTGTCCCACTTTGGTAGATCCTGGAGCACCATTCATATTATTGGTTCCAGCATTCTGTCGATTCGTGGTCTGAGTGGAGTTATCCTGACCACCAGATCGTTTCTTCCTATCACTAGATTTGGGTACGTTGCCATTCGCACTGTTGGCAGACTGAGAGACACTTTGGGTGAAAGTTTCGTTATCTCGTCGTTCTCGATGCAATTGCCAGAAAGGGCGCCGACGATCGAGGAAATCTTTGACGAACAAGCTGGTTCGTGCTGATTCACCCATAAATGTCTGAACCATTCGTTCCACCTGAAGTGGAGGACACCAAACCTGTCAGAAACTTGTTGACAGGCAAAAAGGAACAAGAGGAAAAGAGGAACTTGTAACGAAAGAACGCACTTCGTAAGGGGCATCCAGGGTTGCCAACAGTTCAACCACCGTGGGAATGTCTACCTTCTCCCTCAGTGGAACAGAACTGAGTCGTGTCTGACACCATGACGTCAAGCGCTCTAACTCTTCCTGGGCGGTTCGATCGGAGTCGTTAGGGGGACGTGCAGAAAACTGATCTGATCTGGAAGCAGATTTGCTTGCTTTGGTTTCAGACTGATAGCTGATAGACTTGACAGGGGATCGTGTGAAGTTCGTACTTGCCGCAGACTACAATGATTGAGTTGAATGGGAGGAAAGTAGACGACGGAGATAAGGAGTAAAGCGTGGTCAACGTGTTGGAGAAAATTATATGCATGTGTTGAACAATAAAATGGATATTCGGTATTGCCAAACTGAGAGGAACTAGTAACATGACTACAACAGAACTGCAGCCTAGGGAGGAAATCGGTAAGGTGTAGTCTAAATGAAATGAAAATAGGTAGCCACTTTCTTGGGTGCAAATTATAGGACGATCATGATCAGTTATCAAACGTAATTCGCGCTCCATCTGATCACATTACCTCTTTAGCTTGGTGGACAGCTATTTGAGATGTTACGTTGATGCGGCTGGTCATATTCTGACATATCCTGCCATTGACCAAAGCGGACTTTTCCCAAGGTAAATTAACGTACAGGCTTTCAGCTTCTGCACGCTACAGATGACCTTTTCAGCAGCTAAAGGTTTTTTGTATATGCTCATCTTGATTGGTTGTGGTCAAGAAAACTACCCCAATTTACCTACCAGGATAATCAGGTTTTGCCGACTTGTGGTTTTAGTTTTTTATTCCCCTATCTGAGCTTCTGTTTTGCATGATGGACAACATGGGTTAGTTGGGTCGTATCCAAGCAGGAAAACGGACATAATTCCCGGTCACTGCACCGCCGGGACGATCCTAAGAGATTGAGCTCGACCGGCATGTCTCTGAAAAGTGGCGCACTTAAGTGCACAATTGCATTCTGCAGAGTACACCACTCAACCTCGCTACCCAGCTATTTCCAGTATGGACTGCTGACACGGCCCACCATGCCCTTATGAGGACAGGACAAACTGCAGCTACAGCTTATGCGTTGAGCTTGATGTTCCGCCGATGATATCTGTCATCCGCTTTCCAGTCTACTTCGTTTCTGGAAAAGGTAGTACATGGCCCTCTGCTATCATCCGACTGTGATCAATGTGAGCTGGATAGGATACCAGGTAAATGAGGATGTTTGGGTAGATATTACGGCAAAGGTAGTTCCACCGTTGCACAAGGATAAGCGGCACCTTACGCATGATCCTCAGTCGCAAGGACACGCACACTACTTATGGATAACCTTGTAGTCTCCTAAGATTTGATCCCCCTCAACGTATGGACGAAGCCGGATTAATGAAATACGGCCGAAGTAACATTAAAACCTATTGGAAACTACAAGGCAGAGTGCGGCCAGTCTAAACACAGTCTTTCGAGGACAAACAGTGACATCTCATTCAAATTGTACAAATGGGGCGTGGTACAACAGCCCACACTAACTCCTTGCTTCCCCAGGTAAACAGAGCCATCGTCTTTAAACCAAGTGACCGCTAAATGTGGACTAGTGGAATGGTTGAACACTGGTGGAGCAAGTTGATAAACAGACCGATGGTCATGCAGAAAGCACCGAGATGAATGCAATAGAACTGAAGAGATACGCATTCGATGTCGCAACCTTCAGTGAAACACGGCTTGCTGACCGAGGAGGATATCTTCAAGAAGCTCCTCAAGGTACACATTCTATTGGAACGACTGCCGACAGGAGAGAAACCGGAGCATGACATCGGTTTTGTCCTGAACAGTCGCATCAAAAAGACACGAATCAGAATCAATATACGTTGTTCCATACTATGCCTGAGATTGACAGGCGAAATCTATGTGACTGTGACCAATTCCAAAGTCGCGCATAACAGAGGACCACAAATATAAGTTCTACAGGGAAGTGAATACTATCCCCCGATCAGTTCTGAGAAGATTCTCTTGTAGCAAGACATCAATGCGCGTGTCGAACGAGATCGTTCCCTGCGGCTAAGCGTCCGCGGACCTCATGGTATCGGGACTGTGAGAGCCAATGGTGACCGATTTCTTCTACTTCGCAATCCACGCGCTTGGTATCACAAACATCACTTCGTCTCCAACGACAGCACATTGTCACATGGACAAATCAACGCAACTGCTGCCCTGATTTACTCGATTATGCCATCGTTCATATTAGTGAACGCTCTGGAACCATCGTTGTACAGACCCACCTGAAAGACGACTAGTACTAGCTAGCCCCGCATGTGTGCTCAGGATGCGGTCCACCAGATGACCCTCTGAATGAACTCCGGGGCTCAATTGTTCAGCTGTACCCATATGGATTGAGAATTCTGCACTAGTCGGACATGCTGATGAATTCAGGACAGTCTGTCCGGTTAACCTCCGATGTTGTTCCCTGAGATTTAGATCGATTACAAGACGTTCATGTGGATGCATATACGGTTCAACAGAAACAGATGAGGCATTGTATACGCGGGCCCGTCGACTTCCGTCAATCCAACAAGGGATGCCAGCCCAATACGTTTTGAACAATCTACTCGAAGTGGTCTATCAAGAGAACGTTTGCCAAATACCTCAGACTGAAACAGCACACGCAATCTAGAGAGAATGAGCAGTGAATCGCCAAAACGTCCCGAAAACCGTTTGTGATACGAAATCATTTTAACACACCAAAACGTCGCGTTTCTACAGAACCCATTTGTTTGGAGCAGAGGCATGATATAAAAAGATTTTCAAAAAGCAAACGTAGGAGTGAAACGGGTGACCCATTCAAAAGATATCTGTTCGATACATACAACATGCCAACCGAGCAGACTACTTTTAGCCATAAACAAACCGTGAACTAAAACACAAGAGAACAAAAAAAGTTATCTGATCTGTGGAACAGATATACGAACCTGGTTCGTGGCAGCCCTGTTGTTATGGTTAGCGCTCAGCCCGGTGCTCTTATTCGCGGTGTTCGGCGAGGTGTTAGTAACACATGTGGTGGCGCGGCCGTTCTCGGTGACCGTGCGGGTTACCTGTGACGCAGGCTTGAGGGACGTTTGTTTTACCTGGGGAGCAGACGCATGGTATCATCAATAGACAGCCGACAAACCGGAAAAAAAGGTCGACTTCGCAACTACTTCAGGACAACGGTCAGTCATTTGGCGAAAAACGTTTGGACACATTAACGGTTGCGGGTAGTAAGGAGATGAACTAATCAGCACCAAAGGCAAGAAAACACAGTAGAAACGACCTAAGATACCTGTACATCCATCCATTCCAAGTAATTGGACAGGGAGAGACAGTAACCGAAGGACCACCAGAAAATAATAAACGCACATGAAGATCAAACAGTACGAAACCTTTAGCGGTGTGAACAATCAAACATTGATGTGACAGGTAAATGAATACCTTGTGAGCCCACTGTCCGATAGTTGGAGGTGCTCGAGAAGAGGGAAGCTGTGTTGCTGTACCACGATTTCGCTCTGGATGTCCGTCTTTACCATGACAGTCTTCTGTCACATCACCAGCACTCCGCCAAGTAGACTGGTTAGTAGGGGAAGTATATGGCATTGGTTCAGTTGTTTGTACAGACTGAAACACGGCACCGTTAGAATGCTTCGATTTGCCCGTCGAAGTTCTGGTGCTTGTGGTTTGAACGGGCGTTTTGGATTGGTGTTGACGAGTCGGAAATCCGACCGGGACACGCGACTGTCCGTCTCGATGATCACCATGAGTCGAGGCATCACGACCACTTTTGGTAGGATACCGTCTAAGAGAATAGGCACAAGAGTGAAGCAATTAGTTCCTAGGTGAGCAAGACCACTAAAAACTTACACGAGGCGATAAAGAAAAAAGATAAACAAAACACCATCACTTAATATAACCGAATAATTCCTGGGCACGAACGCTTCTATCAACGCACCCATCTCCAAAGCGCGGTGAACTTCGGTTTGCACTGCTTGTGCTGAAAAGTGGAGGCCAATGGGACTGCTGGTCCTGTCGGGTATCATCGCCTGTGTGTGCAAGGGAGTGCGACCTTGCTGCCGATTCGTCATTGATAGACTTATCCAAACGACGGTCAATTGTATCAGTTTCGGGATCGTGACCAGAATCAGCTGTACCATCCTTCTTTGTATGAGCCGCCCACTGAGGATTGGATGCCTAAAACATATAGCAACCGGACTACTATCACTAGACAGTAGTGAACACAATGACATATAATCAGGTGGCTGAGTTGAGTTGGCGAGTGAATTTATCAGACCATTCAAATACTCGAAACTTTGGTTCTACGTCTATCCACGAAAAACAGGTTCAGTCAGATTAGAATCGAAGCGTATTCGAAACTAGGTGGAAATCTACATAACTAGCCGAAGAGTTTTCAGCAACCTCATGAGTAGTTTTTTAAGGACAACTGGTAATAACGCGTTTAAACTTCCCTTCTTTGACGTCAACTTGATTAATATACTGTGTAGTAGACAACTTGACTGGTCCGTTTGGAATTTGTAAGAAAAATCGTTCATCTGTAACACCTTTTCGGTGCTTAACTACCATGCCACCCAAAGGAAGCACAAGAGCTGGAATACTGCCAGGTTGCCCAAGCCTAGACAGGGGAAGTCGAGATGCAGAGGCCGAGTTCGAACCGTGGACCTTCTGGTAGGTACACTCGCGCTCTGACCATTGTATCGCGTTATGAGCTGATTAGTTCTTCAGCGTTTCTATTTCAGTAGTTCTGTTCCTTTTTCTCGGTTAGTCCGTTTTGCCATTCATGGGTTGCGTTCCAACCAGTCTTCAATCTCTGTTGTATTGTGGTGTAATTTTTTGGCTTTTGACCGGTTCATAAAGTACTTTCCTGCGTGGCGCAATTTCGATGTTAGGCCTTTTATAGTAAGGTTCTTTAAAAGGTTATGCAGCATACACCCTGCTCTGGGTTTAGGAAAGCCGGTATACAGAATGCGAAGTGTTTGGCCCTCACAATATAAAGTAGAAAACAAAAGACCAGCGATTGTTGATATTTCGCAGGACGCACAGAACCGGATTTTTGTGGCAAACGCGTCGGAGTGTTTGGCAATAACATTTGATAAAAAATATCGTATATTGTTGAGCATTATATTTGACTGAATAGTGAAAAATCCCTTGAAGAGGGCACCCAAGCGGGATTCATCGGGGTCCCTGCCTCAAAATGCAACAAATTCTCAGTAAACAGCGGGGCACCCAAGCAACACAGTTGTACCACTGTGTACCACAAGCACACATGGGCTGGGCAACATATGTTCCCACGGATCATCAAACAAACTAGAACGCCCTTCATTCGGCCACGCTGACTCTTTCGCAGAGGTGACAGAATTGTGAAGAGGCCATTAAGCTCCAAAAACCAACCAAACCAATATTTTTAGTAACAAAATCGAAGGTTTTATCTGATTGTATGACTTGACTGTGGCCAAAAGACAAACTTCAACTTACAGTTGACCGAACGTATCGAGCGGTTCGACGGATCCTGCTCTCAACAACGAAACGAACCAGTGTCCGAAGCGAAATACATAGTGTACCCAATGTCCCTCAATCACGTCTAGCTGTCTTGAAATCTACATTGGCAAGTCAGACAGCAGGGCCCTAGAAAATTTGTGGGTGACCAATAGAAAGACCTGTAAAATGCAAGCCGAAACCCCAGAACTTTCTCATCGATCGCTAAGCATACTGTGACCACCGGCTGAAAAAGAGGTTGATCCCAAAAATGCGTTTTTAGTTCTGCCCCGCAGTGTCACCCTAAAGTTGTTAGTGCTCAGTGAGATTACGTTAGTTAACCAATGCTGAACTAGCTTGCGTACGCAAAAAATTTTGCCTTGACTGACTGACGAAGTGATTGGCCTGGTTGTATCGTTTATTTGCAACTGCAGTAAAAATGGATTCCCACAGGTATTGCATATGAGCAAACAAAAATCTTGAGACCTTTGTCTTCTTTCTGCATCACTGAAATCGACTACAGGGATGCAGTGTTTTGAAATGCTTTCCGTAACTAGTCCTTCCGAGGCAGTTATAAGATAACCAGGAAACAGAGTATCAAATCTAAAGACGTCGTGCATATTCCCCAAAGTGTAGGAGGTAATGCGGCTGTGTTCTGGAAGCTGGGGCACGGTGAACAACAGTGCTTATTCCCCGGTATTGGTTGAATGCACATGCGTAACAGGCCCGCTTAACTCAAATATTATAAAGGCATATGAACAAAACTTTAAGGTCACCGTGTTTCCTGAGCACAGCATTTGAAATGTTGCCAGATCACTCAGGCAAGTAGTTACCCAAAAGCTGTGGCAGCTGAGTCTACGAAAAGCGGAAAAGTACTTCCGCCACCCCCGGGTCACCAACCGTCAGGGTGATCTACTGAATGACCGCTCGTAACAAACGTGAATACTCCACCAAAACAATGCCATAGAGACTAGAATAACGTGGAAAAGACTGAAAGGAAGCGAGTGACAGTTGGAGACTTAAAGATAAGAAGAACTCGACGATAAACCATTTGGTTAATAACGCGGAAGTAACTCGGATGATAGCGCATTCAACAGGTTAAGTATAGTTAGAATGGAGAACACACTGACTACCTGCGATATGACCAATTGGGCTAGAGCTAGTGCCTGTTCTGGCTGCATAGGTGTTTGGTCTGGACTGTGAGCACCTGCCAAGGCTGCCAACTGAGCCGCCAACTGTGCTGTCTCGGCCAGCTGCTGCATAGGAGAAGTTGGCTGATGGTTGGATGAGTGTGGCTGAACATTGAGGTATTGGGCCAGAGCCGAAAGAAATCCAGGTGAGAGAGCTGCTGCTGCAAGGTCCGGATTGTGTCCACCAGTTGAGTGACCGGAGAACGATAGTGCCAGAGAGGCGAGGGTAGGGTTCATGGACAACAAAGACGCCAAAGCCATAAATGCTGAAGTTCCATTGACCAAATGACCAGTGTTTCCTATCAAGTGTGAATCTGATTCGATGCTGGTGGTCAGACCGCTCAAAGCATTCGAAAGAGAATTCACTTGGGACCGTGACTGTAAAACGGGGAGACTGCTGTTGACGCACATTGAGGAAGTTCCTGGGATAGAAGTCGCCAAACGGCCAGTATCGGTCTGGTTCGACGATCCAGTAGATATTAGGTTGTTCTGCAATTTAATGAAAGCGAGAAATATAGGTGATTAGGTACGACATCGAGATCAGGAAGCTAATAAGTCAGGTGGTCTGTAACCACCAATCATACTGGTACGGAAAACTATACATTACAATCAACGGATGCACATCAGCACCGAAACTGGCAGAAGGAAGGGGTACTCAAATAGGATGGGAACAATTGAGACATAGATTATAGGGCAACGGGGCAAGGCGGTCAATGCTTCAAATTATTGACACAGAGTCTCAGGTCAGGCTAGAACAGCGCTGGGACGGTTTCTCAACGGTTTTCCATGGCGCAGAATTATCCATAACCATATTAAACAGAAAACCCAGCACCCAAAAGACAGATAGTCAGGCTGAGTTGGAAAAAGGCTAGACAAGGGCAACGACTGTTTCACAAGGTAAGAATCGGCTCGCGCGGACCCGAGAGGGGAAGGAGTACTCTACACATCCATTTGGAAGAAACTCCCTTAATATCATGTTGACTTACGCACCACGGAGTGTTTGCCAACAAGGCATGGCGAACAACGTATCTCGACAATAGCATCGTGCAAGCCTTTGTGGTCAAACGAAGTTCATCACTGAGAATTGTGTCTCGGAACGGCCCGTGAAAGAGCATAGCCGAGGCTACAGTCGTACCATGTAAACATTCCACGATGCTTCGGGACACCAAAAGTTGATAGTACGATGCTGATAAATAACTCTTGATAGCCTTTGGCGAGATCACGTAGCTCACAGAGACTGATGCGTCGCATTATTTTTGAAGTGTGTGCACGTGCACACGAGCCACTATCATGATAGAATCCACCACGCACCACATGCACTGACACATCGATCGGCAACGCGTGTAGGATGACTGTTTTACTGCGCACTTGGTCGTCTGTGGTTCACACAGTGCGTTGCTTAGCGAACAATTCATTATGACAGTGCGAATGAAAGCAGGCTGCTGTCAATACGTAATTCAAACCTAGTTAACTGTTTGATGGAAGGTTTATTCGGCATTGTCGGTATAAGCAAGTTGGGTTGTTTACGATTGATAATCCGGGCTGAACCATAAAGATTGATATAGAAGAGGAATTTGACAGTTCAGCTGGCGATTGGAGCGCTTGCTAAAATTGGCAACTTTCTTGTTTAACTTAGCGCTTATTGTGAACTTACATCGCTTCCTCGTGTAATTTACACGGTCGCTGATTCGGGTTCTGCTAGGTGTTGGGACTCAGGACAAAAAGGAATTCTGTCCCACTGTCGTTTAGGACTCGTACTGGATGTCAAATACAATTAGAGAATAATTTTACCACACTGCTTTTGCGAAGCTCATATTACGGAATTGTCTAACATCGGTCTGCGATAAGCGTTTGATAGAGGAATAGTCCTTTTCAGAGAACAAGGAGGGAATACAGAGTTTCGTATGTGGAAGCTAACCGACCTGAGAAGTTCTCCCAGTGTCGAACGCTCGAAAGGCTTGATAAAAAAGTGAGGGTTCTTAGCACCGGTCGTTACTTTGGTTACCAAGTTGTTCGCTGAGCCTAGTAATTTTGTTGCAATAAAACAACGCATCCATCAGAGATAAATTACCTGGTCCATTGGTGGACTGTAAGTTATTCCACGATGGGTTCACATATCCATGCCGGTCATGACACCAATGTGACGATAAGACTGACTACCTAGGTCAACCGTTTACTGCATGGGGTTGAATAACTCCGTCTGAATATGCGCGGAATTTCCACCTATGCAACAGTCAGTACTGATGTATTCGTTGGATCCTGTAATCTACATGCATCGCATTTGTCTCCGGATGCTACTGCTCACTGGAATATCGGACTGCGGTGTATGCGCATTCGTGCGACTGCCTCTAGACGTTCCTCATCTGCTGAGCCGCTTTGGCATGACGCACCCAGACGGCCAAACCACGAGAACACACATTTGTTCGACCAATTTCACGGCCTGAGCGATACCACCCAAATAAAAAGTTGAAAGAGAAAATGGAAAAGATAACGGCGACCGAACAGGAACCAACAACGATGTGCCAGACTTGAAAGTAAGAGTTTGACTTTCACTGGTGCGTTTGGTTAGACTAGACGGGTATCAGTCATATCGAAGGACTGCCGCGCACATAATCTGTGCACAACGACGGATAAAAAGATTCGCAACCTGTTGAAACTCAAGAGAACACTGACACCATTGCTCGAAGTTGGTTTGTCGAGGTGCGCCTAAAGAGTGGCAAGCAAACAGGCTATGTGGTGCAATCACCCGGCATGAGACACGGATTAGGCCTACAGTGGCAGTCATACCCAAGAATAAAGTACATTGTATATGAGAAAAGTTGGTTGAACGTAAGAGATTCTAGTAGAACTGGATGTACAACGTGTGAAACATAAAAGACTACTTGGTTTTTTCACTGGAGACCCAAGGGAATCTCTCGTTTATGATGTTCTTCAACTGAATAAGCTGCATAAAGGCCGCCTCATAATTCAGCTGGTACGACATTCAGACATCACAGTAGATTTTCATAAAGGAAACTACTCACAAGGCTGCTGAGTGTATTTGCCGCAATCAGTCAAATTCGGGTTCAGATAGAACATAAGGTTGACGTAAACTCGGGGACTGCGCCCCAAGAAGGGCGAAACCGGTCGTGGGCTGTCGAAGAGTTTTCAGCAACCTTGTAAGCAGTTTCCTTTATAAAAGTTTATGTTAATGTGAAGGAGTGGAATCCTTGGACAAACACGTCGTCTGTTGAGAAGCTTCAGCGCGTGAAGAAAACAACCAGATATTAAAGCACTGACATCGAGTGCGTTAAACAACAACCTATGGGCAAATGACAAACACTTACCGTCTGAACAAAGTGATACCGTTGACACCGTACTATAGCAAAACGTTAAGAGGTGCATTGTCTCAAATAATTGCACACTGTTTATCTAGGTATGGTTTACTAGCTTCTGAGCAAAAGGGAGAAGCCGCAGTCGAATCAACTGGAGGGGGTGAACTAAAGACAGTAAGTATCAAGCTATGATAATCGCTGAGTAACACTCTTTCGGTGCCTAGCCGCCATTCCACGCAGGGGTTCAGATACTGTTAAGTTGCCCAAGCCCAGACAACTGAATCAACGGGATGCCTAGATCAGGTTTTACGAAAAGTAGTGGTGAACAAAAACAGTCCGTCGCAAATTCGATAGATTTTCTTCATCATTTGCAATGTTGTATTGATAACGGCAATCACACATTTATGATAATATGTGAAGACAGCCTACAGCCTTAAATGGTTGACTAATAGTCTAGAGGTTATCCATGCAGGTACCATCTCTCCACACAGAGAAACCCTATGTGTCCTGGAAATGGCAGTTCTTGGTTAGGATAACAACGCGCACTGATGACGCCTCGTCGATTGGCCATGAAATACTTGCAAGCCAAGTACCAAGCTCGGCAGCTACCTGACCCACAAACAGTAAGAGCCACACTTGATTCAGAGATTGCTGATTCGAAAACACAGTATCATAACACTCCGTCACCGAATCAACTCAATGTGTTTGAAATGAGGTGCATGCTGTACATACACAGAGTTACTGTGTGCCTGCGATACACGATAGTCCGCATCCTGGGACTGGAAGAGAAAGTACGGCATACAGCACCTACTACCGGTGCCGGTATGTTTAACACATTTACGGTGGTCCCATTCAGGTGACTTGCAAACGGAAACAGAATGTACTCCAGTTCATCGAATCAGTAGTTCACACGTTAGCATAACTTCACGCCTTAGGTAAATAGTTTCAAATCCATCATATCCGACGTTCGATAATGATGTAGCGGAGATCATTTGGTCTCAACCTAAGCGAAACAAACGTCACGGTTATTCATGTCGCTGTATCTTTCAAACGCATCAATGTTCACTCTTTGTTAGTCAGCCAGCTCAGTTTATCAGGTATAAACCATGGGAAAGGTTGGCTTAAGTTACTACAGTTTCGGTCACCAGGAAAATCAATGAGTGGGGGAATATAGCCAAGCACTGAAAGCGATGGCGTAATCAGTCGGTCCTTACTGAATCGGTCCAGTCATTTAAAAGAACAGGAAACTGGGCAGCTACTCACTGAAGGCCACAGCTTTGACGCAGGTGAGCCATTACCGGGCGATTGAGCCATTCCCACCAGTGTCATTAAACACAGATAAGTTATGTCCCGAGGTCCCCATCCAGAGAGGCGATAGTTGCCAATCCGATTGAGTTTACTGCTTAGCGCTTTCATACTTCGTTGCCAGGTCAAAATGTCCATTCCTCAATCATTTCCGCTCAAGACAGGTTCGGTCGAAAAGAACTTTAAGAGGTAGATGGTTTTCTAGGATGCGAAGTAAATGTCGTAACGAGCGTAACCTATCAAGCGTGAGTAACTTATCCACCGTGGGAGAGTTCCTTCTTCCTAAAACCATGTGGCATACTTCAGCAAAGTTAATCCAATGTTCCCTCATTGTATAGCCTAGTGAATCGTCTGTATCAAAAGCTGAATACGCACCATCATGTGCAGAGATTTGCAGGCCTGAAACACACAGCCCAGATGGAAATTTCCCATTGGTCCTTTTGTTCCGTGAACTACTGCGGAAACCGGTTTGCAAACAAAGGTTTACTCCGGCCGATGACTCACATACCCATACCCGAGCAAGCAAATATGTTCACACACGTCACCTTACAGTCCACTTGTAAGGACCTAAAACCACGATCGATTGTCCTGACAACTGACCAGTTGATGCAACGGAACAGTTGGAAAGCACTGGACGAACGCTTGGCGACCTAATTTTAAGAGAAGTGAAACAGTGTGGCGAGCAGCAGAGCTCCAGCAACTCGAGGATAAAACGCCAAAAATGAAGGTAGGTAATATTCCTCTGATGCAGCTAAGACGGCGAATTAGGTCCTGTCTTGGCAAAAAACCATTCTCTGCACATTAAATGTTAGGTATTGATAAATTGCTAATATCGGCCAGCGATGGTGGACTCAAACATCAGTAGATCCATGATGTAGCGATTAGTGTAAACAGAAACATGAAGCAACGAAATTTCGATAGTTTTTAGAGAAAGCTCAATCACAAAGGGCATAGCTGTGATCTCCTCCTCAGAGGAGGAGTTTGATATAATTTATCAAAATGAAACTTCTCTGACGTTGAAGGATATAGTCAAAAGCATTCCAGCGCTAATTGATGAAGCCATCAGGGACGGTGATATTTTGTAGAACATTGAGAGTCTTTGTCGCGCTCAAAAGTAAAATGGGTGTTTCAGTCTTTCACACCAGTACGAGGTTAAAAGTGAAGATGACATAAACGAGTGTGACCAGCCGCATGGACATATTTAGCATGAACCTGGTCGGACATGTACGACAGTGCAATAGAGTTATCCAAAACGTCGCAAACCACAGGGAAGACATCCCAACAACTCATTCCAACTACCTAGAAGCGCTTCGTACAGAGACTATTTTTTTATTCCGAAGTAACTACCTTCATCTGGAAGATGAATTGCCTTTACGGACGTCGCGGGTCGCAAATCTAACGTGGGAGACATGAAGCATCGGCAGTTGTACCCTGCAAATTAACCTGATGATGGGCGACAACGTTTTTAGAGGCAACACAGGGGAATCAAATTACGGACCATGAAGAATGAACAAAGAAAACCTGTTATTAGTAACTCTCGACAAGGTCATGAAGAGATGGCTAGCAAAAGCTAGAAACTTGAAGGTGAAACACAATATAACGGCTCACAGGACGCTTATCTGCAGCCAGTATAAGCGCCATAGGTATAGATGTTGTGCAGAAAGTGTGATAAGATCGTGCGTGCAAAAATTGGCGCAATTTTAACCGAAATAGAAAGTTTATGAAACTAACTTGGAAATCGGGTGAATAATTGAGTTGTTGCGTTGCAATAGGTGGTACGCGCCCAGCCTGCCCGGACACACTCGGAATGGAGCTCTGGGAAGTCGAAGATAAACCTACGGAATGCTGGAGCCCTGAAGAGCTAACACCGTCCACAAGATCATTGGAGGATGGGTGCTCCACTGACACGGATTTGGGAAGCGCATTTAGGGTAGGTGGCGTTATGCCACCGCGAATTGGGGAAATACGCGGCCCCGGTACAAAGGGAATCCGACCAAAAAGACGGGTATAATCAGCTGTGAAAACAGAAAGAGCAGAATACTAGGAATAGAGGATGCGGATGTTAGCAGTGGAATAGATTCCCAAGGGGGTTAAACCAGAAAGCTGATAAAAGGTTGAAAACTGTAAAGAGTGCGACCATAAGGCGAAATGCAACAATCGACAAAATAATCGCTCCCTTTGGTTAACAGCTGCCATGCAACCCGAAGGATGCACGAATGCCGAGATACTTCCAGGTTGCGCGGGGGAGTCGAGGTGCTTAGGCTGGGTTTGTGCCTTTAACCACTGAGCTATTTTGAGCTCCGACACAAAATCGCCGGTGTAAGTGGGGCCGCCATGTCTGGGCTGGGCCGCATTTTGATTGGCACTGGAGAGTGTATAGAAGGTCCGGAGACGTTCATCGCGTTCATCTGCATACTCACAGCTTTGGTGATATTTGTGAGCATAATTATCCCGATATAAATGCGCTTTTCGGAAGCTCAAAATCCGAAGAATAAGCCTGACCATTGAATAGATCAGGGGCCGAATAACAGGACCCAATATTAGTGTGGCGTTATTGGCTGAAGCGACTGCACCATAACAGCTGCCGGAACAAAGTGATAGCAAACTAATCCAATACTTCCACCGGCCTGCTGCAGCAGCGGTGTTCGATCATAGTAGCTGAAACGAAACAGCAGAATATGGATCACGACCAGCAGAAAATATCAGTCACATCAGCATACAAAGAACTTGAGCAACGTGATATGGCCAGACCACTGCTAAGCGCAGCACTACAGAACGCGATACTTGCATTTCAAGACAATTCTACGAAGGGTACGGAATAAGTTGGGATACTTCATCTCCGCTGTTGAGTTGCGCAAACGGGCCTCAAGTCAATCCACTTGACTGCTTTTTACGGTCAACAATGAATGCCTACGGCAATGGTAAGCACAAAACGGAACAACTAATATTATAACCAGGGCAACCGGCACATGAATGGTGCGTATATTTCGGTGTGTCAGATGGGACGTAGGACAGTGGTTACGCAGGTTAAAAACATGAACATCAAGGACTACACACGAAATCAAGAATTAAGAAATTGCCAAGATGAAAAGTACTAGGAGCGCCCAACTCACAACTCAGCTCAAAACTAACAGGGTTACAATATATCGTTTATAGAAGCATCATAGGGTGCGGGCGTCACCCTCGATAATAATGGTGCCTAAATTTGATTGCACAATGTTTTGGCTTGCTGTCTTGCAGTGATATAACCTTAAATGGTAAAGCGCAGTTGGGCCACAAAGTAACTCGGTTTGGAACTGCCGGTTGTTGGAGCACATTGAAAATTTGACCAGCCAAGTGAAAGAGTACTTCTTGAGCATTTTCACTTGTGTTGGGCAAAAAAAGGCTTCGCTGTAATATATTCCGCCCACTGTACACGTGTGGAAGCTCACAAAAGAAGTTAAGATGTTCCGAAAAGACAGTGACTACAGAAAAACTTCTTGGACTTTGGGAAAGGTGACAACGGTAACGTGATGTTTTCAATCGTTCGATCGTCTCTGCAATCGTCTGTGATGTGAAGCTTAGCAAGCGAAGAGGAAATAACACAAACACGAGCTGGTCGTGCTTAAGGAAGCATGATCGTGTACCAAATCTCTAAAATGAAAAAGTTCCTGCATTCCGTGTCCCGTGCTTTTCAGCCGGCATGCATGTCAGTGATGCACCCATTTTTGTCGATAGTTTACATACATCCGGTGGTAGGAGGACAGTTCGATAAGGGTTGAGGGTGGTATACCCTGACTACAGGATTATCAACATAGAGTTCATTTGACGACAGCGATCCAACGAGTTGGTGAACATTGCAATGAAGTGGATTTGGTGTCGTATCTCTATAGAATTTAAAATCTAAGAAGGAATGTGATGACTAACAACTTATCCGTCCTAGAGCAGGCAGCAACCAGCAGTGCGGTCTAAGCGTCAGGTTAATAACCGATTATGCAGATGAGTGTATCTACCGCGCGGTAGATGGCATGCCCATAAAAGCAGGACCGCTATCCCACTTTACCTCAAAAAATATCACATGAACAAAGTGAACAACGGCGGGAAAAGAACAGCACACCCCGATTGTGCACTGCAGTGATTCAACAGTGAGAGGGGTGAACGTAGTATGCGGAAGCTGGAAGCGCCGATAGTAGAACACACAAACTCTTACTATGATGGTCAATTTGTTAAACTGTGTACTCGGGATGGAGGAGCAAGAGTCCGTAAGTCATTCGTATCGGTAGAGTTGGTTCAAGTGAATCATCAGTACCTAGTAAACGGGCAAACAAAGCATGATAGGTTCTTCTGAAGTAGACCAGCTATCCGTAAAAAAAGATCCGGATGTTAAACGCCAGTCGTCACTGTTAAGAACCAGGTTTCCCGCTGCCTTACCGCACGACAGCACCGTTCTGGAAAAGGAAATGATGCCAAAGATGGTATGGAGAGTTTGCGGGGGACGTGCCCAAATAATTCGAATCAGCGCTGCTGAAGTGACACAGAAGATTCTGAGGTAATTCTTAGCAGTCACTACATGCGGTCCACGGAATTCTGCGTAAACACTAGTAGAATCCACGAGACCTAGGTGGGATAAATAATCAAAATAATAGTTCAGCTGTAGCACCCTTTCGGTGCCTAGCTGCCATGCCAACGGAACGAGGCACGAGGGCTGGGATACTGCCAGGTTGCCCAACCCTAGACAGGAGCAGTCGAGATGCTGAGGTTGGGTTCGAACACGGTGCGTAAGCTGGCGCCTTAAGCACCGAGCTATCTTGAGCCCTAGGTGGAACAACAAGACTTGGGCAAGGAACTGGAGTTCGTGGTTCTTTTGAGAATGACGGGTCATGGAAGTCTAGTTTCTTAGAACTGCAGTGAAGAGTCTTCCATATCTGGCAAAGGCTTGTCGCATCCTGTCTTGTGAGGGGTTTCGTCATACTGCAAACTGTAGACATCCGAACAATGCGACTGAATCCGTTAAGTCCGGCTCTACTCAGATGGAAACCTGTGGACCTTCGCGCGAAATAATGACAACTAGCGATATGGTCATTGACTGTGATCCGTCCGGCATCACGTTCAACGTATTGTTCTGCGTCTCCTATTGGAAGTAAAAATTAGCACGTGATGCGATGGCTCTGCGCGTTTACGCACATGTAAGCGGAATTATTGATCCGGCAAGACGTGCACGTTTCCATTGCGTGCAAGGTTCTTATTCTGAACGAATGACCCGGTTGGTGGACTCGCTCGTAAGGTTCCAAAAACACTGAATTTTATCAAGAAAGTTTGAAGGAACATGACACGGACTCTACACAACGTAACTCCTCTTGCTTTGTGTGAGATTGAAGAACCGCGTAACAGATGGCGATGTATTGAGAGTTAAGGAAGATATGGTCAACGCATCAACAATTTGTAAAAAACCTTGACTGGGTTTCAGATTACTTCTGAGGAGTTGTAGTACGCTTAAGCGAGAGCAAAGGTTGGAAACGTAAGTCAACAAACTGATGTGCCTACCGTGAAAGCGAATGCCTTTATAAACACACCAGTTTGCAACTACATCTATTGTCATACAAAAAGCTCTGCGATGAACAAACCTTCCTCCATAGCCCTTACCGAAGACAGAAAGAAGTACCGTGTTATTGATGAGCTCGATTTACATGCAAATTTCACCCCTAGGTGAAACTGAAGAGGTTTCGCAATGCGAAGTAATCGTAATATTCAATGAAATTGGAGAGCACAGATTTAAATTAGTTGAAAGCACCGATGAGCCCAAGTTCGACTGCCCTACCATTTCTCGTGAGGAGTGAGAACCGGATGAATTTAATCAGTTCGTCGTTTTGTGGGCTATCAAGTTAGTCCACTGCGCTGCCTGTGAAACTTCCGTCAAAGACCAACACACACGGCTTCCCAAGCAAATGGTTCGGACAGTTTCTCTAGACCTACATCTGAAGTTTACAGACTGGGAATTCAGCGTGATGTGCGGATACGAAACACTGAGTAGAACAGGCGAACCTGTGTCGGAAGGATTTTTCACTTTCCCTCAGGATTGATGCAACATTCTACATACTCACACTGCAAATCCAAAGTATGAAAAGGAACAATAACGGATACTAACAGATGACGGTAGTCAGTTTATGAAAACAATTGGGAATGACTACAACTAGTAGATTTTGTACCAAAAGCGAAAAACCATTAACACGTATACAGGCACTACCTACCAGGCATAACCCACCGCTTGCAGTTGCTCAACCCATTGCGAATGACTCCAAAAAACTTTGACATGGTTGTAGTTTGGTTGGCAAGGCATAGAAGAGCGAAAAAATCATTATTGTGTATATTTGTGTAGTTGTTTAGTTCAGCAAAACGATGATCCGTGTGATCATACGCATGACATCCAAATAGGTACCCGTGCGCTTCCACGCAAACTGCCATCCGCGTGTACCTTCGCATGCCTGAAAAAAGTGCTTGGATCGAAGCGCTTGAGTATTTGGACCCGTATATTACTAAAGGATATTTGTTGTTATCTCAATACACCTGTTTGATAGTGAACGTCTTGCTGTCTGCAGCTATGCTCTCCACAGTCGCTGTAAGATGACTGCGAAGCTTTCCTGACCAGTACGCAACTTCATTAGGCAATGAAATCCAGTCGACAAAACCTGTCCCGACAACATAGTACCATCAACATGCAGGGACACTTCTGTACAAAGCCGTACCGAAATTTTTGTACGAACGCTATCGTAAAGTATAAAAGAACCTTATTGCCTTCCCAACACCGTAAGTAGGAAAGAGTTACTAATGCAGTCAAGTTACTTTCTGAACGTGGGAACCGACTGAGGACTTTTTTCTGAGTGACTGTTAAATCTATAGTCACTGGTTAGTATACGTTCACCGGGCCAACCCATGGTACTTGCTGTAAATTTGTGTACAGAAATCCCACAAGATAGGATCATTGCGTGAGAAAGGGCATGGCCTCTCCTCGGAGGGACCACATTGTAAATTGTTCCCCACAAGAAACGATGCGTCTTCCCAAGGAAGTCACCTACCTGGAAGGTGGGACATTGTCACAAGAGAAAAAGTGCTTTGTTTTATGCGTACTGGTTTCGCTATCAGTGTAATGTGCATAAAGTGAAGAGATTGAGGAGCTGAGGGCATGTGCTTAGAAATGTGAGAACAGCGATAAATAAATGTAAACCAGGACCAAGGGACAAAGTCCATTGAGGTCTTTCACATGGTCAAGTCATAAAACTGCTCTGCAAGACTGAGATATTCGCTCAGCGCTGTCTGTCAGGTGGCACCTAAACTCTGAATCAAGTAGCTGAATCCACATCCATAAAAGATGAACAATAGAGTTGTAGCATTCCATGCGAAAATGTCTTGAAGGTTGTTTGCATCGCTTTCATGGAAGCAAACCAACGAACAGCACCAGTCCACAGGGTGAGCATCCTTGTCATATCAAAGCTCCCATTGCAACGCAATCGACTGAAGAGACAAATAGGGGCAATTGTATCATCCAGGAGTTTTAATGCACCTGAGCTGAAATCCAGTACTTACGAACTACAGATGAGACATGCGGTGGGAAGTACAGCAGAGCTAAAGGATTCTTGCTCAGTAAGTTCGAGGTCCTTAAATCATTCATTCCAGGAGAAAGCGCACGGCCGCACGGTCAATGATCGTGTCCATTCACAAGTCACGAAGGTAAAGTGTTATATAGCGTTTGAATCAATCAATCAATTTATCAGCTATAAACCGTGTACCATAGGCACATTGGTTCCAGCTGCTACAGTTTCGATCACCGGAAATGTGGAACGTAAAAAGAAGCCTTGGAGGCGAAGGCATGTTCGGAAATTGAGTAGCTACGCATTGAAGGCTATAGCTTTGATGCACGAGCGCCACTGACTGCGCGATTGGGCCATTTCTGCCAGTGTCGTTAACCACTGGTGATTTGAGTCCCGGGGTCCCAATCCAGGGAGGCGGCAGTTGCCCGCCCGACTAAGTTTACTGGTTAGCGCTTTCGTACTTCGTTGCCAGGTCATACACTGTCCACCTCTCAGTCGCTTCCACTCAGCACAGGGCTGGGCGAAAAGAGCTCTGCGGGGCAGACGGTCTTCTGGCATGCGGAGTACATGTCCCAACCAGCGCAACCTATGAAGCGTGAGTAATTCATCTATCGCGGGAGAGTTCCTTCTTCCTAAGACCAACTGACGTACCTCAGCATTACTAATCCGATGTTCCCACCAGACCTGACCAATGCTGCGGAGACATCGATGATCAAACACTGACATCTTCCGTACGTCCTCTGCACGTAGGGGCCACGTCTCTGATCCATAAAGCAGTATGGATCGAACCACCGCACTGTAAACTCTTCCCTTGACAGACAAGCTCACGTCACGTCGGCGCCACAGGTGTCGGAGGTTGGCAAAAGCTGCCCTGGCCTTTCCGATTCGAGAAATGATCTCATCTCCAGCCAGTCCACCGGAACTTATACAGCTGCCCAGGTAAACAAATTTATCTACCACGTCGATTGGCTCACCTGCAAGCATGAGGTGCGGGTTTGATCCCACCCAGTCTTGTAGCAGCACTTTACACTTTGCGGGTGTGAAGCGCATGCCAAACCGTGCGGCAGAGTTAGTTAGGTTATTTAAGATCATTTGCATTTCGGAAGGGTCTGAACCAAGGAGAGCAATATCGTCCGCATACTCAATGTCTGCGAGGGAACGTCCCGGGAGCATTTCGACTCCCGAGGTTTCAGAGGCAGGCAGAGAAATTTCAAGCAGCATGTCAATAACAAAGTTGAAAAGGAAAGGGGAAAGAGGACAGCCTTGTCTTACACCACTGGACGTGGTGAACTCAGGCGAGAGCTTCCCGTATACTCGTACGCGCCCACAGGAGTCCGCATACAGTGCCTTGATAAGAGATAGAAATTTGGAAGGGACACCTTTGATCGCCAGACACTGCCAAAGTTGCTGACGATCGACAGAATCAAAGGCAGCTTTCAAATCCAGAAAAACGACCAACGTGGGACGTCTGAAGGAGTGGCGCTGTTCAAGAATTTGTCTCAAGGTGAAGATATGGTCGATGCATCCTCGACCGGGGCGAAACCCAGCTTGATTCTCACGAGTCTGTCTCTCGCGATAATCCATCAACCTGCGCAAAATAATGCCAGAGAGTACCTTAGATGCGACGGATACCAGACTGATACCACGATGGTTTTCACATGACGTTCTTGCTCCCTTTTTGAAAACTGGGATGACGGTCGAGGAGCTCCATTCGGCTGGTATTCTGTTTTCGTTCCAAATCTTCTGCAGTATGGTTGTCAGACTGTTCACCAGGACCTCGCCACCTTCTTTGAAGAGCGCGGGGTGTAGACCATCCGGGCCAGGTGCCTTGTCGCGCTTCAGAATTGAAATCTCACGCTGGATTTCGGTTGCTGATGGTGGGTTGGTGTCAATGTTCCATTCGGGCCTGCTTGGTTCTTCCAGTGGTTGTGTTGAAGGGGACCAGGTGAACTGTTCTTGGAAGTGCTCAGCCCACCGCTCAAGACGGCGATTGAGGGAGTGAATTGTTGTTCCGTCTTTTTCGCATATTGTCTCACTGACACCTGCCTTCTTTTGACCCGTTGATCGAATCAGTTGAAACAGGGCGCGGCTGTTGCCTGCAGCAAAGGCCTTCTCCATTTCCTGGGCCTTCGAAATCCACCAGCGTTCTCTGTCATTCTTCAAGCTCCTGATTATCCGGCGTTTGAGGGATCTGCGTGCGCCATCATAGTCGCTAGTTGCTGGTATGGACTTTCTGGCAGCAATAAGATCTGCTGATCTCGAAGATATCCAGTGTTCATTGAGTCGAATCAGATGGGCTGGACAAGCAGTTCTGAAAGCTGAGAGCATTGCTTCTTTAACTCGCCTCCATCCATCCTCCAAGCAATCTTCATCGTCCACATGACTGTGCGTTTCCAGCAGCTTTCTAGCCAGATCAGCTCGATACTCTTCAGCTACTGAAACTTGTCGGAGTTGATGAACGGAGCTGCCCTCTTTCGGCACGCGTAGTGCTGGCGGGAAACGAAGTGATAAGCGGGCTCGCACGATGGCGTGATCAGAGTCAAGTTGCGTACCCCAGAAGGAACGACAGTCCTTAACTGAGGCTCTCCATCGGTAACTGATAGCCATATGGTCCAATTGAGTCCACGGCTGTCTTGTGGTAGGTGGCCTCCAAGTAACTCGGTGTGAGCGTTTGTGTTGGAAGTTCGTACTGGCCAGGAACAGACGATGATCTGCACACAACTGAAGAAGCCGCTCTCCATTATCCGTACGCACAGCATCGACTCCAAATCTACCACCCAACTGTGCTTCTTCCGGACTTAGCCGTCCAACTTGGGCATTCATATCACCCGCCAGGATTACTATATCCGTCCTTCTTGCCGACCGAAGCAGTCGTGACAGATCTTGATAAAACTCGTCCTTCTCATTCTCAGAACTGCTGTCTGTTGGGGCGTATGCTGATACGACAAACAAACACCGTTTACCGCATCGACCTGCGTTAATCTTAATTGAGCCAGACAGCCGCACAGCGCAAAGGCGACTGTTTACTGGGATCCAGTCCAGTAAGGCGCTTTCAGCCTTGGGGCTGAGTGCAACTCCCACACCGTAGATACCACGAGCCATTGCGTTTGAGCCACAGAACAATGCAAATTTGTCCTCAGACCAACAGGCAATGCGACTTTTCGACCAAGGATGAGCCGAAGTGCTGCCTGATGTGTGTAGAAATGTTCTTTCAAAAACAGACTCTCAGCATTCTTGGGGGTTACTGCAAAAACTGTCGGACGAAGAGACAGCGTGACAGTAGACCCTACTGATCAGCACCAGCTCAGTAGCGACAGAGCAAGACAGGCAGAGTGAGGGCGAGGAAAGCAAGGTGGATATCGAGAAGCAAGAAGGTTGTAACTTTGTACAGGGGATAAGTCAAAAGGCCAAGAGACTTTGATTCTCGTTATCCCAAAAGGTATTGCTGAGTGGTAAAAAACGTCGTAGTTCGGAACTGAGTGATCGTCCGGTGAAAAATACCACAAAATAAGTGTTATCATTCAATCCAAACTTCCGCCTAGACAGAATGCACCGCAAAAGCGAGTCTTTCAAAGGATGGCTTAAGTACATTTTTCTATCGGGCTAGTGTTCCAGAAGATCAGATAATCCGCTTAACGAAGGCTTGTGACAATTTCCACAATGCCGCAAGCTTTGCGTCATCGTCAGTTATTTGGGATAACTTGACAGGAAGTCTTTTGAGAGCAGCTGATACCACCTGGGTATAATAAGCTTAGTATTGTAACCAGTTCAGCTAACATACACAACAGCATACGGCATAGTCCTATACATTCACCCATCTGAGTCGCTTGTAATCCGTAATCCGATGAGGATTGGCGAGTGAGTACACTCTCATCTTAGCCATAGAAGATGCTGCGTATTCCCAACCGCCACATTGGATTCGTTATCCCCAAGAATGGGCAGACTTCGCGTACACAGTACATGAAGATACTGTTACAATCGACTTTGGATTCATGTCCACACAGCCAGCTCGGTTTCTGAATCTATGGAGTCTATTATGAACTCTGAAAGATGTCACTTTATGATGAGTTAAGTCACGTGAAACTTGAGCACAATTATAGGGCCGAAATGGAAGTTCTAATCTTTTATCAGTAGTCCAGCAGTCAAATCAGCAGCAACGCTAGAGCCACTTTTGAAAAGACAATATCAGCACTTATGAGAAAAAACAAGCATCACGGTGTAAGGGGTGCAAAATTCGTACTGCTCAGAAGCGTGGTTTCCAAGAACTGGATACTTTCGTCTTAAGTCGAAGTACTTTCCTGACAGAAGTAGTGTCACACTCGTCCTTCCACTAGTGACCGTTCACTTCCATGGTTACTGTGGTGCATATTACCTTGGGTATGCTCACCAACAGATAATCACGAAGACGGCTGGGGTACTGTCCAACTATACCACAGTTTAGGTCACGCATTGGCCTACAGACACGGCTCAACTCACCAAACACCGTGTTTCGGCAAGACTTCAGCTGGTTAACGTACCAGTGTGGGAGCCCAGAATCGGGACACGATTTGGGACCATGGCCTGACTGTTTGGACGTGGGACCGCACCAAGTTGTGCAATCACGCTTTCGCAACTCAGGTTATCAAGAGCAAAAATCTCCTCATAGAAAACAAAGTAGAATGAAGTTCGTTAAGAAAACACTGAAAACCTACTTGTGCTCAAGGGTACCATGGTCAGGATGTTTGGACAAGGAATCGCACCAAGGGCTAATTTGCAATGGGCGTCGATACCTACGGCAGCAAGGGTTCTGTGTGGACTGGAACCACGGAACTCCCGGTCAGAAGCTTGTGGCTCACGCAATGGGTTGGCATCACACCACTGACACCATGTTTGAAGCTCATTAATCCTGAAAGGCAGGTGTCCAATCCTCCTCGTTAGGTCGTAAATTTTCTCAAAAGACTCAGGTACCCGCTGCCGTAGGCTGACAAGCTTTTGGACAAAACCGGATCAATTACTACTACTACTACTACATCATCATCATCATCGACAGCATGACATCAGTGTTGAACACCGATGCTTCGCTGCCGTACAACCATGATTTATTTGAAAGCCTTATTGTAAAGAAAAAGAATAAAGATGGACGGGGAGTGGACTTATTGCTGCCTTACTACAATCATTCCGAGGTGCCTACACCTCCAAACACTCATTCAGGCAATCTGGATAGAAACTGACAACAAGATCGCCACTGACATCGGTTGGCAGCCATATCTTGCAGGGGACGCGGTCCCCATCCTGGAAGGCGAGTAGCACCGACAGCACCCAAGCGTTTCGTATTTCTTTCATACCCTTCTGCCAGGTCAAGGGTTGGCCACCTCTTCTGCTTACGCCACTCTGAATTGGAAAATAGCACTCTCTTCGGCAAACGATGATTAGGCATGCGCAACACATGTCGCAACCAACGCGGTGTTGAACACATTCTTCAATGGAAGTACCCGTTGCACAACCCAAAACTCGCTTTCTAACTGCCTCGTTACGGATTCGCCGACACCATCCCACACGAGCTATGGTTCTGAGACAACGACTGCCGAACACCTGAAGACGTCTCAGTTCCGCTGCCCGAACAGGCTGATTCTCACAGCCATACAACAAAACAGCCCGCACTGTAGCTTGATACACGCGTCCCTTGAGATTCAGGGACACACCACTTTGACGCCATAGGTGTCTCAAATTAGCAAACGCGATCCGAGCTTGCAGATTCGTGCATTTACCTCATCTGTCACACTACAATCAGAACTTCCAAGATATGTAAAACGCTCCACAACTTCCAGTACCTCCCCATTGTAAGTGGCGTGTTCAGTGACTGCATGTCCAGGAACATGACCTTACAGGGTGCAAAGTGCATACCAAAGGACGGATGACCTTCATCTAAAAACACCTGCGCCTTCTCCTCCTCTTCAAAGATAAGAACGATGTCATCTGCACATTCCAGATCGACAAGGTTTTCGTCAGAGGCTATTTGAACACCGGGGTTTTGGAGACCTTCCAGCGTTCGTCTCATTATTTCGTCGATCACGAAGTTAAACAGGAATGGAGAATCCCTGACGGACGCCACTTTGTGTACGGAAGCTTTTGGAGTGCTTGCCGTATACTCTGACACGTCCGGAATACAAAGAGCTTATTATGTTCACAAACTTGGGGCACCGGGCAAGCGTGTCAAGTAGAACAGACCGGTCAACCGAGTCAAATGCGCCTTGGAAATCCAGGAATAGAATTGTGGGTCGCTTATACGTATGGCGTTGTTCTAGCACCTGACGAAGTGTGAAGATTTGGTCAACACAACCCCTACCAGGCCGGAATACCGCTTGCTGCTCGAGACAGTGTCTCACGAGCCATCGTAAGGCGACGAAGCACAAGTGACGCCAGTCTCGTTACGACCGGGTTGCTGATCCCCGGTTGCCACACTCACTAGCCCCTTTTTTGAAAATGGGCATGACTCTTTCCAGTTGTCTGGGACAGACTCCTTTTCCCAGATGCAAACAAACAGATCAAAGAGGCGTTGACTGGGATTTCACCCCCATCTTTGAACAATGCGGGTGAGAGGTCATCCGGACCAGAGGCTCGGTGGCGCTTGAGAGAACATATGCAGTCATAAAACCTGAGGTGGTTGCACGTTCACCGTCCAGGGTTCTACGTCACCTGTGGATTCCAGATGGGCGCCAGCGCCATCATTGCTCGAAGTATTCAGCCCATCGGTCGAGACGTTTTATTCGAAATGGTCACTCCATTCCGATCCATGATAGTTTCGCTCACAGGTGGTTTCCGCGGACCGGTCGCACGGATCAATTGAAATAATCTTCGGGCATTACCGGATTGGGCCTCTTCCATTTCCTTGGCTTTCTGTGTCCACACACTTCTGCGTCAGACTCACCTTCACTTGACGTCTGATAACTCGTCGCACCAAGTTATGTTCAGCCGGCTGGGATATTTCCCGAGATTTAAGCAGTGCCACCGTTCTGATATCCAGTGCTTGAGTGCCTGGTGGTGCCGTGCCACAGGCAAAGTTCCCAGCTGTATGCAAAGAGGTGGCAATCTCGTCCCAGTATGCGTTCACATCTGATGGTGGAGCATTTGGAAGAGACCCTAGAAGACGATTCTGGTAAGTTCGTCTAACATCCGGATCTGACAGTTTCTTTGCCAAGCGATTTGTCCGCACCTTACGCGGTCCTGGAAAACGTAGGAGAAGCGACTCCGGACGAGCGCGTGGTCGGAACTTCCAAAACGATCGGCAGTCGTTACATCCGCGCCATCGGTAACTGATGGCGATGTGGTCGATTTGAGTTTGTGGTTGGCGTGTCGTTGGAGGACACCATGTGGCCAGACGACTTCGGCTATTCGGAAGTTAGTACTGCATAGAAACAGCCTGCGATCAGCACACAGCTGAAGCAATCGTTCCTCACGTACGTACCGAGTCCAATCCATGTCGACCTCCTAGTTGAGTCTCAAATACGCTAAGCCTGCCCACTTGTGCATTCAAATCTCCAGCAACCACCACGATGTTTTAGCTCGCCGCAGGGCAGGCTTCAGGGCGTCATGTCTTTGACGGTGTCGGAGCTAAAGTCAGTTGGGGCGTACGCAGACACGATAAACAAACATCGATCAACATCCCGCTTGTGAGACTCCTTCACAGACGTTGCCAGACGAACCGCACAGAGGCGACTATCAACAGGTATCCAGTCAAGGATACTTCCGCCCGGGACGACGATACCAACCCCTACACATGCAGCAGCCTCTGGATCACCAGAGGTGCGCAGTCGGAAGCGAGTGGAGACTGATGGGGCGGTTAGTTCAATCACTGAGCTTGCATCTTGAATTCCCGAGACACAGCACACATCAATGCCAAGCGAGTCCAGTGTGAGAGTAAGAGCAGCTTGTTGTCCTGCTTGGCTTAGAGTGGCTAAGGCGGCTTGATAGGATGTCGATGTTTTGACCATGATGACGAGCAGATGCTGCACGCAAAGCCGATGCGAATGGAGTCATCAGTCCTAAGTGCTGGGCCTACAAGAGGAGAGTTATTAATGGGTGAGGGGGGGAAGAAAAGTATGTGAAAGAGAAAGAAGGAGGCGTCAGCAGTAGTGCGCTTACCCGCCCTGCTGTATGGTGCTTCCTTCGTGTGGCATGGCAGCTGGGCATCAAAAGGGTGCTACAGCTGAATGTGTACAGTTCATGGTTGCACCTGGGCTGGGATACTGTTAGGGCGCTCACACCTAGACAGGAGGACGATTAGGGTCCTCAACCAAAGCCTTTGGCTCAAAAGCCTAACCGCAAGGCAGCGGTGTTTGGCGGGAAATGCAAATGCATTACTGTTTCTACGGAACAATTCGCCACATGTTCCAACCCCCAACCTGGAGGACCAGGAAACTGTGTTCGTCAGACCTCTAGCCATTGACCCAGTATAGCTCAATGGGTCGCTGAGGTGCGCAAACCGCCACACCACGGTAAGGTCCAGTCTCTTCGTGACGGACTACTACTACACTGTCACTTTGGGTGGTTGGCGGTACTTGCTGAGCTTGCGAAATAGTGGGAGTCAGGGTTTGCACAGCCCGATATCAAATTATCCGTCACCATCGTTTCCGTTCAGTCCCGAACCTTTCAACGAACACAATTATCAGGTGGATAGCCATCACATAGTGTTCTCAGTGATTGACTGATTTTGAAAAGCCGAGAGCGCTCATCAGTAACCGATTTTTTAGTGGAAATAACCTGATATAACTTACAATTCGCTGCACACTACGGAATTTATACACTTTCTTGTGGTGTCAAACCTCACAATTTCAGATCACTAACGTTGGCGAGGCAGAAGTCGATCAAAAAGTTGGAAAACTGAGAGACAGATAAAGGAAACAATACGGAGGGATGTATAGGAAAAGTGAGGAAAAAACAGACATCCGAAGCTGTGACAGAAAGGGACCCGTAAGCCAGACAAGCACTCCGGCACTGTAACGGGCACCACAGAATTCCACTAAGCTGTTCATAACGTGCAAACTCAGGTAACTCAGGTTAAATGAGATGCGAGGTGCCTTCAGTAAAAAAAAAAGTCCTCCCTTACAGGTTACGCGATTACAATCCAATTATAGGAATCGGAAACTGTCGGTGGAAAGTAGCAAAGTCGAGGATAACTATGCACTGCAATTTAGACGAAGAGAGGCAGATAGATGGGGATTAGGGCAGCTAAAAGTGCTGCAACCTCTTGATAGGCACGCCTGAGACATAAACGAGAGTGACCATTGGCCAAGTAAAGTTGGACAAACATACAGACGCCTGTCTGATCCCGGATCAACGGATTGGTGTAGGTGTCACGACTGGATTTAAAAAAGGCGCTGACGTGACAGAAAACACGTGAAAAATGGGAAAAAGGAGCAGGATAGTGAAGAACCCACCAAATGTTTCAAACATTGGGACTCACCCAGTGTAGAAAATGTGTTATCACATTTCCGTCGTATGCGCAAGTTGGGAGTAAAGTAAATTCCAGCTAGCAGCCAATCATTCATTTGGGCATCACTGAAACTACCCTGTGTACGACCCTGTGGATCTTCGTACAACCACATGTGCTCATCAGGATCATCAGCCCCATCAGGACGATGTAGTCCTCGCTCCTCTTCTAGAGATGAATATGTGGATGGTCGTGCGCCGGACTGCAAGGAACAGAAAAAAAGGGTAAAAAAAAACTACTTTCGGAGTTACCACCAACTTTATGCTCAAAAAAGGTGTGGAAAGGTTAAGCTGCAAGCAAGAATTAAACACCCACGTACTGGACACTGGTGTTATTCAGTTACAGCCGTTAGACCATTCTCAGGAAAGTAACAATATTTGTGTATCTCAGTAACACATTGGAACGTGTATTGCCGACAAGCCCTAAGTAAAACAGGACTACCATTTCGCTCGCCCAATAAACTGTCAGTGCCATAACACTCTATTTTGCTTTCTTCCGTGGGTACTGAATTGTCGAAAGCAATTCAATACTGCATGGATATCTACGGATAAGCGCATGGTCTGAGGGTTCGGTGCAGTTGACCTCATGCAAATGTCCCCAAGGAGAGGCAACCAACCTCTGGCACTTGTGTAGCCATAATCTCATTCACGAAACTATCCAGATTTCCTTTCTCGAAGACCATTCCACACTTTGCCACGAATGGTCTGCTTGTTAAATAGACGTGGATCAGTTGATAGTCAAGCGATCTTGTTGAGACACCGAAGTAGCCCAGCCACTGGACGACGACTGATCCACTCAGCTTGGTCCACCAACAATACACTTGTATGATAGAACTAGCGACACTTTGGAAAGCCTATCGTTCAAACATGCTGAGTTTTGAAGCTAACATTTAAAGCTGGCAATCCTGTTTACTATAAGCGACTTGTAGCAACACAACAAATATTTAAATGATTGATTCGGTAAAACCGTACAATTTTAGCAAAGCATTTGCACAATGCGACCGAAGCCCCTCCAATAATGTGTACTTTTGTCTACCGCAGACTGCGTGAAAGGTCTACATTCAATCCAGTGTCACTACACAGGAAACATTGTCGGGTCCAGAGAAGTGGTACTAGCTGTAAGCTAAAAAGCCAAGTGGTCCTGCGATTGCATCACAAGTTTGGAAAACTGATCATCACGGACAGCATAACATCAAACGTTTAAAACTGATGCTTCAATGCTATGGTTTATTCGAAAGCCTAAACGTGGAAAAGAGAGTAAAAGTGGATGTGGAAGGGACTGAGTGGTAGCCTAACATAATCATTCAGAGTGTCTACACCTCCAGACACTCAGTCAAGCCGACAAGAACGCCATCGACACCGATTAGCAACCATATTTTGCAGCGTCCCCAACCAGCTGTGGTGCGGATCACACGGTCCTCCTCCTGGAAAGCGAGTAGCCGCACTCAGACATTTCATAATCTCTTTCATAACATTGCTAGGTCAAAGGTTGGTCACCCCTGTCCTTCCGCCACCTTGAATTGGACACGGAAAACAGCACTCCAATCGGCGAATGATGGTTCGGCAAGCACAATATATGGCCTAACCAACGTAATTTCTGGTGATAGACAAATTCTTCGATGGAAGTCCCCGTTTCACTCGCTTTGAAACTGTCTCGTTACGAACTCGACGACACCAACCTAACCGAAATATGGTTCTGAAGCAAAGGTACTCGAAGACCTGAAGATGTTTTAGTTTCGTTGCTCGAATGAGCCAGGTGTCACAACCATGATATACATGTCCCTTGAGATTCAGGAACACCAACCTTGCAGATTCGTGCACTGAGCTCAAATGTCACTGCAATCGAAAATATAACATCCAAGATACGTAAAACGCTCCACAACTTCGAGTTCTTTTACCTGGATTGTAATTGGTCTGCAGTGTGTGTTCAGTGACTGTACATCCAGAAGCACGACCTTACAATTTGTGGGTGCGAGGTGCATGTCGAAAGATGGGATGAGTGTAATCGGTTCAGCCAAGAACATTTGCGGTTTCTCCTCTTCGAATATGAGAACAATGTCGTCTGCATATTCCAGATCGACAAGGGCTTTGAAGGGCTTCCAGCGTTCGTCTCACTATTTCATCTAACGATAAATTAGATAGAAATGGTGAGAGTGGGCACCTGTAACGGACATCACTTTGTGTACGGGAGCGTTTGGAAGGTTCTGAGTATACTCAAACACGCTCAGAAGCCTGGGAAGACGAAGAATTTATTAGGTTCACAAACTTCCGGAGCATTTCCTGTTGGGCAAGCGTGTCAAGGGGAACATACCGGTCAACCCAGTCGAATGCGTCTTGGAAATTCAAGAATACTAAAATCGCAGGTCATTTGTACGTATGGTGTTGTTCAAAGCCCTTGACGGAGTGTAAAGATTGGGTCAGCGCAACGGCTTCCAGGCCGGAATCGCAATCCCCCTGTTAAGTTTGTTTCACGAAGTGATATCAGCAGTATGGTCATGATCAAGGACAAGCTGGTCCAGGTGTGATCAGCAAACTCCCTACGAGCTTCTTTTTGTAAGTAGGCACCGACGGTCTCCTTAGCACAAATGCAGGCAAACAGACTAGACAATCGCTGACCGAGGATTCCACCTCCAACTTTAAACCATGCGGGTGGGAGGTCATCCGGACAAGGAGCTCGGTGGCGCTTGAAATAACATACGCAGTCAAAAGCCTTCGGGACCGAGAGGGTTCCAGATTCACCATCCAGGGTTATAGTTCAGCTGTAGGATCTACATGGGTGGGAGTGGGTGGCCATGAGAATTGTCGTTCGAAGTATTCGAGGGATTCTTTATTGAAGATGGTCGAACCACTTAATATATTTGATAGTTTCACTCCCAGGCGGTTTCTGGTGGTCGGCTACACAGATCAACTGAAATAATCTTGGAATACTTGCTATTGTCGACACCGGTCAGTGTAAGCATAAGGCTACCTCGGTGTGGTACGCCAAATCAAAACTCCTAGATCCACTTGTCGCCTCCGCACTCACCTATCAGGCACAGTTATCCATTCCTCATCCGAAAATTCCCATCATGAACAGTAATTCCGGTTCGGTCAGTCAACTTTTATCTTCGCCAATCCTACTTGTCCTATTCTCCAAAGACTGCAATTTCCGGTTGCTGTGACTTCAGTCGTCCCAAATTAACTGTTTTGTTTGTTCACCAATACAGCTGTTAGAGGGATCACGCAAATCCAAGGATGAGACAACGATGGAATAAAACTCTTGACTACCCGTTCCGATTCCCAGAGTGTTACTCGCTCTCTGATGCTCTGGTGATACCTAATTACCTTCCAATTCTGCCGCTTTATCCAACATGGCGTAATCTTTCACGGATTCGGAAGTCAGGTTTCAATTATTTGTTCTGAGCCCTGGAAGGATGACGTTTTAAAATTTCGCGGCAGCACCGCAGCGAACCCAAAAATTGTAGCAACAAAAGCAGGTAGACGATGAAAGATGAAAACGAGACAGGTGGTTTAGAACACCTAAAAGTTATGGAAATGTTTCCCCGCGAACGCTGCACCTGAGGAGCAGAGAACTGTGAACACCATCTTTCACAGGCAGCAGGCTTCGGTTAACTTAAAATAGAGTCCAAGGTACTACCAGCTAGCACATCAGAATTATGCACTAAGTTCACTGAACTTCCTGGATGATGCCCTAGATAAGGATGTGTACTGAATAACGGGGTATTCACTATGGAACCAGGAAAATGAAACGTGACTTGTTGTTGCCAAATATAACCACATTCCGACCTTTAGAGCGGAACGTAAAGAGAACGTTCGAATACTAAACCAGATTAGAGGTACGGTTGAACTACATCATCCATGTTGGTGGAGTAGTGGAACGATTTGTACAGGTAGGAAAATGTTCTCTGAAGTACGGACACAACGTAGGCAGACAGAACGCTTCCATTTCTGGACAGACTGAGCCTAGGGGAACTGTAACTGGTAGAACGAAGGACTCATTCGAATACCACACAGGGAACAGGAGCAGTTTAACAGAAACAATAAGCCAAACCAACCGCATTGGCTATGATCGGTGTAGCGCATACTCCGGACTTCCGATCTATTTGCAGGACAAAAGTGATAGGTTATAAATATTCTGCTGATTCGGCGTTCATTAGTCGTGACTATCATCGGCTCGAGTTGGGAAAGCTAACTACTACACCTTCTTATGAACCGAGGTTGGAAAAAGTAGCTAGTTTTGCAGTGAATTCACTCAGGCGAAGCAAAGAGGTGAAAAGTAACCTGAAAATGCGGCCGAATAATTCGGAATTGGAGAGAGGGGGAGCGCAGTAAACAACGGATCACCCAAAGAAACAAAATAAACACATAGAAGGTGTGCCAAGGAGAAATGAATTCTTACACCGTCAGGTGATAACTGTTGCGTCTAACAAGAAAGCCAACTCCCCAAAGTTCAAGGGAGATCAACCGGATCAGTTAGAACGAGAAGTAATGCACAGAGACAAAACGGATCGACACGTGCTGACTTAATGAGAGACCGCCCAACGGTCAATCGGAACTCACGTTCATACTCAAAGGAACAGCAACCATAAAACAAGAGGCTTCGGGTGCAAAAATGAACACCGAGTGATGCGATGATTGCGTTTTCCAACAAAAATAATAAGGGGAACCGAAAGACAAAAAGATCGGACTAGACCAATCCGGTCAAGTAACGCTGGTTAAAGGTGATAGGACACTCACTGGGTTAAATAGGTCATTTGAATCGGCAGACTCAAATAACGCGGTTTGTTCAACCAAATTAGCTGATTTTTCCAGTTCAGGTACACTACAGCTGACATTTTGTCCCAACTGCGGAGTGGTTACAGAATCTAGTGCTTCCAAGCCATGCAAGTGCTGAGGAGTCGATTTCGACCACAACTGTTTTTGCTGATCCCATAGTGAATTCGTTTGCGGCAGAAGTCCGGAAACGCGCTGTAAGAAAGAGTGAGAAATAATAGTTTATGAAAATGACCACTGAAACTGACAAACGAATTTCAGAATGGAATGGGTGAGGGTGTGAAATAGTGGGTTGCATCAATTCAGCCAGGGGAGTGAACAACTCATTTCGGGATGCGTGCGTGAAACCCTCATTTTAACTCGCTATTATGTGAGACAGCTCAGGGCGTGCATACGGTGGGTAAGCTGAATCAAAATCGGCGAAACACAGCAAAATACGAAAGTCAACTTGACGCAACATGGATACTCCAGAGAAATCAGCGCAATCTTCGAACACAAAGATGCGCAATTACGGAAGCAGGTGCATACAGTTAGTGATTCAAGCCTCATAATGAGGATCTATACGCAGAAGTGACTTACATCACTTGGATATACATGGAAAGATATTTTTGTCAAATTATCAGACCGTGACATTTCTTCGGCACCAAACATGAGAAAAAGGATTGCTGCCATACTATCGGTCTGCTGGAATCCAGACAAGAACACCATTTTGAACCAAGTGGACTCCCGGGCGAATGTGCACTGGCACCACGTGCAGCGTCGCCACGCCGGTACTTGATAGTCAGCTCCATACCACTATCAAGAACAACTCATAGTGGATACAATTATTACGGGTAAACCTGCATGCTCGTTAGCAATTCTACGTTAATCTGACCAATCGCAGTGTTTAAGACGAAGACTGTTCAAACGAGTGATGTGGATGTTATTTGGACAAACACCGCAACCGTGTGCAACTTCTGCTTAATCAACTAGGCGACGGTCTCTGTCTCCTAAGGCCCTGCAAGGCTATGCGATACGTGCAGGACCGAGTATAGAGCCGAAGAACTGTACAGTACTACAAGACTGTTGATCAAAACTTTAGTACAAAAGCGTGATTTGTACTCCTGTGCACATGAGGGTTTGATGACAAGACATCTGTTCGTCATCAGCACTTTCAGCGTTGAGCTGTGCTGACTTTGAGTCGGATAAACCAGACGAAAAAAGCAAAAATCAGGGTGAGAGAGCAGAGGGAAGCTGCTAAATGTGGTTAAAAGGAGCGAAGGTGGAAAGTGGAGCATCATAGGCTAACCTTTCTTATACAGACCCAAACTGACTGCGACATGTCACCTTAGTGGAACGTGTCTCCAACTACTGATGAGCGTCGTCACCTCGTCCCAACCCGGTTGACATGCCCTTATACCATCAAACAGCACCAATAGTGCTTCCAAGCAGTGTGAACGTATCAGGCACCATTGGTTCGTTTCCAGACGTTCGCTGTGCAGTTGTTCTCTTGATACCCAAAAGCGAAAATTGGATATTTCCAGTGGACCGGCAACTGGGTGTAGATCTGGCTCACTACTCCACGCTTGTGAATGTGCCGTAAGATTGTTCATCCGATCGGCTAGTTTGATAGAAGCTAGTTGGCCCATGAGAACCTTTCAACCATATTCTTGGGTCTAGGCCTTCAAAGCGCACACATACACTTTACACCGTGGTAATGCAAACAACAGTGAATAATCGAAATAATCCTACCTCACGGTTTGGCATGCAAACCACACCTGCAAAGTACTACTGCAAGACTGGGTGGGCAAGTTTGTCTGCCTGGGCAGCTCTATCAGTCCATATAGTCCAGCCAAAAATATCTCCATCCGGATTGGGAAGGCCAAACAGGCTTTTGTGAACCTGCATCAAATGTGGTGTGGGCATAACATCAGCTTATCCGTTGAGTTGAGCTTACAATGCTGTAGTGCGCTCCGTATTAGTGTACGGGTCAGAAACCTGGCCGCTGCGCACTGAGGAGGTCGAGAGACTTTCAGTGTTTGACCATCGATGTCTTCGGAGCACTTTCCGAGCCTGGTGTTAACACCGGATAAGCAATGCTGAAGTATGTCGAATGGCATACGGCAGAAATAAATCATCTACGATAGCTGATCTGGTCACACTCCAGAGGTTGTGCTGGCTTGGCAAAGTGATCCGTATGCCAGTCGACCGACTTCCTTGAAGAGCTCTTTTCGCACAACCACGTGAAGGGTGGAAAAGAGTCTGGGGAGGTCAAACAATGACCTGGTAGCGAAGTATGAAAGCCATTAACAGAAAACCCAGTTGTGCTGCTCATTGCCATCTCACTTGATGAGGACCTCGAGGAAGGCACACGTCAATGGTTAGAGACATTGTCAGATATTTCCCGGTCGCACCGTCAATGGCGTCCGTGCATCCAAGCTATTACCTTCAGTGCATAGCTCCCCTCCCAATCGCCCCAATGAAAAACCCACTGACAGCCCGTATTTATGCGTCAATTATATCAACTACTGCCTCCAATGCGTAGCTACCTACCCTTCCCCTCTGAATCATTAGTGAACAAAACTGTGGCAGCTATGACCACTGTAGGACATGTACGCCGATGATGATGACGACCCCAATATTCGGTCGACAACCTGATATCGTTTTGACGCCACCATAGAAACTACCATGTAAAATCGGCATGCATTTGATGCGGTCTGAAGGTTCTAAGTGCACCGGTAAAGACTTTACCCTCGTTTCGCACATGGTCTCATCAATGTTCTGGCCGGAAGAAATATGAACATGGGTGCATACAGTACGGCTGTCTCCGAACAAGGAAGCCTTTTTCATTTTCTTTACTCGTTCAGTGTTAATCCCAAGGTCTCTCTGTAGGTGACTTTCCAGTTTGCGCATCAGCTCTTTTCGTCCTTCACGGCGTACTGCGTCAGGTGGAATAGATCGGCATTCTTTTGATGGCCATATTGATTTCAGAGAAGTCCATTCTTTTTGGGGATGGATTTCCACCTGTATTATCTATCGCTGCCGAAATTTCTTCCGACGTACGTCAACGTTAGACCTACTTTCGTGATGAGAGATGGAAGTTCTGAGCACCAGCCTGCTGGTCGGATGAAGAACCGGCTTTCAGTAGCTGTGAATGAATGTCCTTTGATCAAAGGAAATATGCGATCAGCGGCTAAAAACTGTAATCTGAAACCACATGTTTACTGCAAAACAACTGACAATCCATCATACGGTACCACCATTCGTAGCCAATTGCGAGACGATCTACTTGTGTCCATGATTAGTTCGGACGCGGTGAGCCCAAGATCGTATAAACCGTCTGAACACCATGCCGGATGATAATGTGAAGACCAGAAACATAACACGTCCCATTAGCATCAGTCGTGTGTCGTGCGCAGACACAGCACAAGCGCGTTAGTAGAACTATTTGTAGTCTTCAGAGACGGCTGCAGCACTGGACTGGACATGTCATTTGGCTACCAGCGCTATCATCATAATGTACAGCCGACACCCTCCAGTGCTTAAGTCCAGACAAATACGAATGAGGCTTGGAGGGAACAAGGGAAGAACTAACGCTGAGCATAGAGGAACAAGGTCACCTGTTATTACAAACTGATTAGGCGGCAAATGGGTAAAATGAAAAAGGTCAAATTTACGCGTCGAAGCATATTCTTGACTCACCGATAACGAGGTGTCACCTGCGGTGGGAATGGGAGAACGGGTTTGTTTCCACTTGGGTGCATCTGAAGAGGGGTTGACAGTATGTGGAAGCCGCCGCCAATTCTGGTCAGCAACTGTCTGGTCGGTTGACAATCAATACTTGACGGAAGCAGCGGCTATTCCCACTCTTCGGACCACCTCGTATCTATCTGTTCGTTGGAGCACAACAATCTGTCATGTTTCTAGTGTAGCTAAAACTGTAAAATGATGATCCTCCTCCTTGGGTAGATATAGGACCACCTCCTGGTGTCCTATGCGGTCTGAAAAAAAGAAAATCATCTTGAAAAAGAAATAGATACTCATAAAGTCGATTATCCTCAAGAGTTACTAGATGTGAAATTAGCAGCAGAGGTGCGATGAACGTAACACAACCCTCTCCCGAAACAAACACGACTTGTCCTGGTGCCTTCTTGTACATTCATTTCATGCAACCATAAGGAAAAACGCAGACTGAAACATTGCAACATTGTCTGAGAGCAGACAGGAGACGCAGAAATGGTGGGTGAGGGTTGAAGCCAAGAAAACTTCTGGTCAGGAGATCGAGCCCCAAGCGCTGGGGTAACCCGAGTCCAACAACTAGCCCAATACTTCGTGGGATGAGGTAACTAGTAAACGCAGTAAAAACTTTCGCCTCAATTACAGTTGCAATACGGCGTACAAGTCCTGCAGGCACAGTGCGCTCATTTTTAATTCGAAGTGACAAATGATAGTGCGCTTCCAGCCAGAGTAGAAAACCAGGTTTTACTTCAAATGTGATCCAATGAAAGGGTGACACAAACGATAAATGAATGGATTAGTAAGAACAACAGGGTTTGTAAGCCATCCCGTGGTGGAAGTGGACTCAAACGAACAATTTGAAATAATCCAACGGTTCGAATAACGGTAATTGGTCATGTCGCCACACCGTTATATCACAGGAACAACCACTGCAGTGTACATAACCGCGGTCATTGAACGCAAGCCCTATTCGTGATAATACATCATGTCAAAGGATGTAGATATGAAGCTTGCTGTGTGGACATAAGTAAATGAGATATTCACTAACAAACGGGAGTAAGGCATTACTGTCTGATTCCTAGTGCGGCTGCACACAACAGGTACCCTTTGAGAAGCACCGAACTCTGTGGTTTTAAAAGTATTTCGACCGTATTGAATGATGCGCCAATGGTTAACCGTCAGGCGATTGGAGTGTGCGGTGTTTAGGTCCGACCTTTTCTAACCCGTCCTTCCTCAAGGGAAGGCAGCATCGTTGCTTCCATAAATACAGACATGTTCATCGCCTGGGGTAAACACCTTACTGTTTTCACACTCCTGTCGCACAACTTTACCTCCAGACCGCCTCGTATTACGATTTCTAGCAGCACGGGGAATCACAATTCTTTATCGGGCTGCTCCACGTTGTGGAACCTTTAGGGACTGAGTTCCAGTCAGCATAGCCCACAGGGTTATTGCAGCACAGAAGTCCGACCACCACGACAAAGTGACAGCTTTAGGTCGGGAGTGAAGATTTGGAACAGAAACAGAAACCCCTTGAGATGGAGCGTTTCGACCGTGACACCAATCTTCCAAAAGAGCTTCAACTTTGTTATTGATGTCACACTGGAAATTTCTCTGCCTGCCACTGAAATCTCTGGGATCGAAACGCTCCCGATAATGCTCTCCTTGGTTCAGATTCTTCAAAAATACAAACTACTTTAATTAACCTAAATAATTCCGTCGCACGTCTCGGCATGCGCTTTACACATGAAAAGTGTAAAGTCCTGTTACGGTATTGGGTGGGATCAAACCCACATCTCATGCTTGCAGACGAGCCAACCAAGGTGATGGATAATTTTGTTTACCTGGGCAGTTGTGTAAGTTCCAGTGGACTGGCTCGAAATGAGATCACTTCTCGAGCCGATAAGGTCAGGGCAGCTTTCACCAACCTCCAAAACCTATGGGGCCTGCGCGACGTTAATTTGTTTTTTAAGGGCAGAGTTTACGCTGTGGCAGTGGGACCCATACCAGTTTATGGATCAGAAACGTGGCCTCCACGCGCAAAGGACATATGAAAGATGTCAGTGTTTGACCATCGGTGTCTTCGAAACACTGGTCGGGTCTGATGGGAACATCGGATTAGTAATGCTGAGGAACGTCAGATGATTTTAAGAACAGAGAACTCTCCAGCGGTAGATGAATTACTCAAGCTTGGTAGGTTACGCTGGTTAGGATATATACTCTGCATGCCACAGGACCGACTGCATTGCAGAACTCTTTTTGTCTATCCCTGTGCAGAATGGAAGCGACAAGGAGTTGGACAGTGTATGATCTAGCAAAGAATGATGAAAACATTAACCAGTAAACTGGATTATCAGATACCACCTCGCTAGATAGGAACCCTGGGAATCAACTAACCAATGGTTAATGACAGTGGCAAGAATAGCCCAGTCACGCAGTCAGTGGCGTCCAATGCTTAGCTGTATCTCTCAAGCTCTCCCACTTTCGGGGCCAATGTACTCATGGTAAATGGTTTATCTCTGATACATTGATTAAAGTGGTTGTATCCTTGGATTCCTATTTGAGTTTCCAGGCGACGTGCGATGCATTTTTGATGTTTGTGCAAACCCTGGGCTGATTAAAAATTATTCATGGTGAAAGTAAAATCCACTGATCGAATAGTGGCACTTTTCGCACAACCACGTGAAGGGTGGAAATAAGTTCAGGGAGGTCAAACAATGACTGGGCAGCGAAGTATGAAAGCCATTACCAGGAAAACCAGTTGGGCTGGGCATTGCCGTCTCACTTGGTCGGGACCTCGAGGAAGACACACGTCAATGTCATTGTCAGACATTGTCGGATATTTCCCGGCCGCGCCTACAATGGCGTCCGTGCATCCAAGCTATTACCTTCAGTGCATAGCTCCCCTCCCAATCTCCCCAATGAAAAACCCACTGACAGCCCGTATTTATGCGTCAATTACATCGACTAACGCTTCCAATGCGCGGCTACCTACATCATCTCCCCAAACTGGACTAAAAAGGTGGTCAGCTGTAGCACCATTCTGGTGACCAGCTGCCGTGACACCCGAAGTAAGCGTGAGGGATGGGATAGTGCCAAGTGTCCCTAGCCTAGTCAGGAGAAGTCGAGATGCAGAGGTCGGGTTCGAACTACAGACCTTCCGGTCAGTAAATTCGCGGTCTAACCACTGAGCCACCCCCCCCCCAAAATTATCGGCGAACGAAACTGTGGCAGTTATGACCACTGTAGGACAAGTACGCAGTTCTTACAGCTAATAATGTTGACAAAATAGGGACGTTTCGGTAGACGATTCATTTTTTGGAAAGTTCGTGGTTAGTACCTGGTTAAGACGCGAATGTACGGACCGGAAGGTCCGCGGTTCGAATCCAACCCCGGGATCTCAACTACTGCTATCTCGGCTTGAGAAATCTAGCAGTGTCCCTCCTCCTCCTCCGGCAGCTATGCATCGAAAGGTTGTTACAGCTGAACGACTATTATTACTGTCTGTAAAACCTTTGCTTAGAGCTTTTTGGTGCTGGGAAATGTCGTCCTTGTCTGTGCGTGGAGGTATTCAATCCGGTTGATCATATTCGACTCCCGATGAGCGTCTAAGCAATCTTCAATACATTCAGCACATACATGAGTTCTATGAGTTACTGATCCGGATATCCGGATGTCTTAAAGCAAATGGAGGCAGTAGGTTTTGAATCCAGGCTTCCTTCAGTGAGTCAAAAGACTCTCTCTATCTGACGGCGACAAAAACCAGACGGCTGAAATTAACCGCCTAATTTCTTCTGTAATTCATTCACTCTACACTCCGTGGGATTTCTTTCTGCAGCCCAAGAAGTTTCTTGGGAAGATAGGTTCACCGAGTTGATAAGATAAAATTGTCATTTTCTACAAACCGCTCACTCCATGCTGATTTCATCAGCCCAATAAACACCGGTAAAGCTTCATGGGAGTTGGCCCTAATTACAATCCAGTGGCCTCGGGAAAGTTGGTTCCGAAAGTCTCTCGGTTGGGGCCATTTGAAATTTCATGAAGCTGCCTGGCCTTCAAGGACTCTATATTCAGCTAGCTTGATCGCACTTCTCCAGGACTGTGTAATTTTTCGGAGGTGACGCACACATGTCAAGGAATGATCCTTATTGAATTCAGGGCCCCGAACCACATCCATAAGGTCCCCATACCTCCAGTACTGAAATCTTCCACTAGGAAAAGACTATTACCGGTGAGTATTGACTGGCGGACAATCGACAATTGAATACAGGGCCCACACCTTGCCTCTTCAGAATGAGACACTACGGGTGCGGGCGGTAAGGTGCGTGAGTTAAATTCGAGTCGTCATCAATGTTATTATTCTTTTACTCAAACGGTTGCGAAATTTCACCGTGAAGCTTGGATGAGTACAAGGTAGAAGGAATGAATGAATTTTTGCAATGGTTGACAGGGACGAGACGGCTCAAGTGGTTAGAGCGCGAATTTACTGACCGGAAGGTCCGTGGTTCGAATTGACCTCTGCATCTCGATTTTCCCGGTCTAGGATTGGACAACCTGGCAATATCCCAGCCCTCCTGCTTCCTTCGGGTAGCATGACAGCTAGACACCGGAAGGGTGTTACAGCTGGACGATTTTTTCATTTCTAATGGTTTACAGGAAGTACGATGCGATACGAGATAAAATGAAGTGGATAATAATTTTGACATTTTTCGCATCATTGGTTCAGCTGTCACATGAAAAGCCGTGCACGGCAAAACATTCACTTGTTAATTAGGACGTCTTCAGGCCAATACGACTACTGTGTCAAAATAAGCCAGGAAAGGGTTTAGAATAAATCAGTACACGTGCAGGAGCCCCCCACTTTTACAACAAAGATACGATCGAATTGTGAAATGCTGCGTTATATAATTCATGCCGTCCTTTTTTACTTATCCGACTAACGTAGAGCATCGAAGGAAGAAAACCTTGGTTAACAGCTGCCGACTACTTTGTGTGGGATCATCCACTCGCCTACCGACTTGCACCGCTGTGGAATTTAATGTAAGTACGAAACTTGGTTTCAACTGGCTTATAACTTATTCGAACGCTTCCCCGGATACCGGGAATACCGAACAGTCGACGATCCTCTCGGAGGACTGAATACTTATCAATTCATACGCTAAAAATTCACCCAACGACAAAACCATAGGACCACTGATGTTCTCAATGCATGGAACAGAAATCTGATTTGCACGGATTCAGCGATATCGATTGGCACATGTGTTATCCACCAGAGTAAATCCCACGAGAAATGCGTGTTCATGAACTAGTTCGTCGAACAATCAAAATACGTTCCTTTGTATCTGAAGTTGGAAAATGCGTAGTCGAAACAAGATGGACCTTTTTTGCATGAACACGCGGAGACTTGCTGAACCTGAGTTACAGCTAGTTCGCCGCATAGATTTTAAATGGTGTTGAGTTCCGTTTTTGTGAACGTAATGTAGATCCTTCCGTCTTCCACAGACCAAGCTATTTAGATCAGTCACTTTTATATGCGTAGGTGATATTTTTCGTTTCCAACGACATATGAACAGAGAAGGGTCGCCTTTCAAAAGATGCTAAATGTGTTATCTGATTGACATCTGGATTTCTAGGCGACAGTATACGATCCGGAATTGATGCTTGACCACAGGCATGGATCGTCGACTAAAAGACATGTTAGTGTAGCGGCTAAACGTTTACTAGCTGATCATAAGGGAAACTATAGACGCCAGGCGAACGAAATTGCAGGTCCAGTTGTAGGTGACCTGAGGTAGTGGTGGCGCCCAAAACCAAAAATGAAGAAGACCAGAGCCTCCAAACAAACCAAACAATAAGACCTCCAAATTCCAGTTTCTAAATTCCCAGTTCCATTATTTGCGAATTTATTTAGTTCTGTCGGACTTTTCGTTGCTGGCTGAACGGAATGGAGACCAGATGAACCAAACGCCAACAACCCAACAATGATTCCTACCCCATTCCGGCTGCCGAGGGCAGGGCTTGTCGCAATTATGAACCTAAAACGGCAAAATGTTGGACTCAGGGAGGAAAGAAACAAATTCAATGACCAACTGTCGAACCCGAACAGATTCATATCTTCACACGACGTCTATCCTGTTAGGTGATATCAGTGTTCGGGTGGGCAGTGAACCGGAGGTCTGGGAAGTAATGGGTCTTTGGAATCAGACCAGTAAATGACGATGAGCTGAAAACTGGCCCCATCAGCCCAAGATCTGGAATTACAGAAACCTTGGTGGGACCACTAGGCCAGTTCTTCATTAATAGCAGAAACACGGTGTACAACGGTTTATATCTTGCACACTTCGAAAGTGGTAAATCCCCTAGCCTCATGACCTTATTATCTCGAAAGACAGGATGGAGCGTTCGACCGTGATAACAATATTGAAAAATGGTGCAAGAGCATCAAACGTAAACCGCTGAAGCAGCAGTAGTCGTAGTTTCCAAGGTGCTCCTACACAGACTGGTGGTTATCCACTTACTTTACTTTAACAACCTTCAGAGTGAGGATGAACAGGCTTTTTGGTTGTCTCCAATCTCAGCTATCAAGCGGAGAAGGTCGGCAGCAGAGATGGAATCAGTGGTAGTTGCAGATGTGTGAGCCATTCAACCTGTGGACGTAGACGTTCAGCAGCGCTCTCAACATTGCCGAGCAGTCTTTTCAGCTGACCAACTGGACGACGGCAGTCTTGGTGCCGTTTAGGAGCAAGAACAGATCTGACGACGTCCAAAGAAGAACATGCTAAAACCGTTGTTGTATACATGCTCTCGTTTTCAATCGTTTTATCGTTTGCTAAATCACTTTTCTCGTTTCAGCTATCAGTGTCAAAGTTTTGGATGAATAAAGCCCAGCTTCTGAGCCTTTAGTCTTCTCCGTACTCATTCCGATTTTCGCTGAATTCCATCCCTCGTCGAACGCAACAATTTATTCATCCAAAAATTTTCACCGAACAATGGATCGACTCTTACGTCCTGAACGGTCCGATACTGATCCCAATAGTCAAGACTCGGCAGATATTTAGGAGCACTGGTTTTGTAATTCCACGAACTTCCTAGGGTCAATTGCTTCTCATTCACCAGTTGGACCACTCCATACAACCCAAGGGGGAATGGTCAGGTGGGACGATTGAATAAAACTTCGTGGAAATCTATGACGCTTTCGTTACGATGGAGGGTCTTCAAATCAGTCATCGGGAAACCGTTTTGCATGACGCGCTCCATTAGATCTGCTCATTGTTGTGCATTACCAGCAATGGCACTCCACACGAGCGAACATTTCAGAACTTTCGAAAATTTACAGTCGGTACATCGTTGTCGCAGTGGTTGCTTTCGCCAAGAGCAGTTCTGATGTGTGAAATACACTATCTCGGAAGTATAATGCCGCAGTCGAAGAGGTTGAGCTCCTGGTGGTCCTATTAGCTCCTCCGGACCAGCGACGGCACAGGAACAACGGCGGACTTTATTCGACAAAGGATTCTGTAAATACTTCCCAAACGTTAATGGTCGAAAATCCCCAACTTATGAGTATATGTTATGGTATATGTTTCGGCCACGGTCCACAGGCACAGAATGAAACAGACTGGACGACAGACCTTTAGATATGAACCTTATCCTTCAGACTAATTCCGTTTGTATGCCGCAGTACACGCCTCAGTTGAAGGAACGTCATGCGGAAGTTTTCCAAGCGGGTTATGGCTTCGTTCTTGGCCTGACAGTCCTTAGGGATAGTTGAGTTGAGGTAACTGAAACAGCAAGTAGTCAGTAGGGTCGCTCCGTTTGATACAAATGGTTCGACAGGACTGCTGATACAGGAGAAAACTTCAAAGCGTTTAACTGAAGCTCGACGGAAGAAACGTACTGGTAGATTCATTGAAAACAGTGTAGACTCCGCCGATCTGCAGGAGGGACATATGTGTCGTCCGGGAATTCGAGTTCCGTGATCGACACAACCTGTTTAGCCTTCAACCAAAGATATGCGTTGATACCCTGAAACATTACCCAATCAACCAGAGTCGAACAATAAACGGGACGGAGGACAGTCATGTCGAACTCCAGATGAAAATTCAAAGGTTAAGGACACCGCCACAGGTACGGACACGTGCTCACGTATCCACCTTATCAACATTATCATCAGAGACAGCAACACCGGTTCTGACACTGATGGTTCACTGCCATAAAACCACAAAGTTTACCTAATTATTTTTGAAGCCTTAGAATGAAAACACAGGGTGATGGACAGGACCTGTTGCTAGCCTACCACAAGCATTCTCAGGTGCCTACACCTCCAAAAAACAAATCAAACAATCTGGAAAGAACATGACAGCGCGAACGTCGCTGACATTGATCAGCCGCCATTTCCTGCAATGTCTCCAGTCAAGCGCGGGAGGGGTCACAGGGACCCCAATCTGAAGGCAGTACCGAAGCAACAACACCCAAACTCTTCATAATTTCTTCCACACCCTTCTGACATGTCATACGTTGTCAACCTGGGGGATGGGGGCGGTGTCGTCTGCACACTCCAAACCGACAAGCTTCTCACCAGTAACAACCTGAAGGCTTTCACATTATTTTATCAGTGACGGTGAACAGGAGTGGAGAGAGTTGTCATACTTGTCGGATACCATTTTTGTAAGGAAGCTTTTGGAGAGCTCGCCATATACTCACACGCTTAGATGTGAATATACGGACCGGATTATGTCCACAAACTTCTCGGGCACACCCTGTTGAGCAAATGTGATTAACAGCAGTATCCGATCGACAGAATCGAAAGCACCCTTGAAGTCAGGGAATCATCATCATCATCGACAACATGACATCAGAGTTCAACACCGATGCTGCGCTGCCGTACAAGTAAGGGAATACGAAGATTTTGTGTTATCTGTTTATATGAAGTTGTTCTAACATCCAAAGGAAGGTGAAGGTGTGGTCGACGCAGCCTCTACCCGGTCGAAATACTGCTCGATGCTCATGGGTCATGGATTCGCGTGCAGCCGTAAGACGCCTAAGAATGGGTGAAGCCAGAAGCCTTGTTACAACAGGAGTCAAACTAACACCTTTACAGTTACAACATTCACTGCACCATTTCTGAAAATGGACACTATTATCGACTCACCCCCAGTAATCCAGAACGGTCCAGATAGACACGAATAGGCTAGACAGGCACTGACTGGGGAATTGGCCACCATCCTTGAACAGACCAGGTGGAAGGTCGTCAGGGTCAGGTGTACAATGGCGCTTGAGTAGAGATATAGACTCGGACACTTCTGAGGATGAGGGGTTTTCCACTTTCACAGTCCACCCATCTGTTGAAGGCCGGTCTTCCGAATTGGAGGTAGCAGATGGCCCCATACTAATACAACATCCTGACTACCTTCATAGACACGCCGTTCGAACGCAATACTTCACAATGCTTCTGGGTTCACAAAGGCGAACACCGTCAGGAATTAGATGAAATACAGTGAAGATTTGGGAAGCGTAACCTTTTATTGAAGGAAAACCTCTGGTCAGGTTCGTGCCCTTCGCTAAGAAACCGATTCATAAGGAGGATGAAAAACAATATAGAACCTCCAAGCAGTAAGCCTACACCACAAAAGTTGTCGCAGTTTATTTTAAGGCAGAAGTAATAAGGTGTTTTAAACGGATGGAAACACTTCACTGTCCAAGACTGAACAGAATAAATTATGGTGACTTGAGGGTTGCGGTAGTGCACGCCTTGTAAAGATGCCATCTTTACCAGGGAATGAGCTCTTTCTCCGATGGGGAATTTTGGTTAGTTCTTTCGTCGGAGTGCGATAGTCAGCATCGTACGACGAAGGAGGTTAAATGGTGAGTAGAGATGCGTGCTGATCCGTGTAATAAAGAAGTTTGAAATGATCGAACAATAGGGCAGGTTTCTGGATTTCCGTCGGTCCCAGCAGACTGGATCTCTTCGTGTTGGTAGTTGGGCACGTTCGCCTCCTTGGCCTGGTTTGACAACCAAATGATGCTCTCTGAGATCTAATTCATCTAGCGACGCCGCATAGTTCGTAGGTGGCTAGTAGCAGCATCATGAATCGCGAAACTGCACGCGACCATTGTGTAATGACACTGTTGAGCACCACAGGAGCAGCTACCAATTTTTCGCGGGTGCCGCCGGATGGACACTGTAGAAAGGGAGTGCAGCAACTCTGAAAAGGACCAGTTTTTAAACGAGTTGTCAGGCTGGTCTCAGCTACTCAGAGAGGACAATAAACCTCCACACACGAGATCTCACTGGGATGTAGACCGCCTGGTAAGTTGTGATATCATTTGAGCATAGAATTTACACGCGCTTTTTAGGGTACTGAAGAAAAATGTTGGTGACGCACAACCGATTGAAGCCTACCACTATTTTCAAATTTTCGTACTGCTTCGAGAACGTAAATTCCAAGAATTTGGCGAGAGGTATCGTATAATCGAGTGCAAGCATTCCAATCACCAGACGCGCCTCGGTATTTTGCCAAAACCTGTTTGGAATGTGGGAAAACTCGTCTTTGATGTGCTATTCTCAGCCAAGTATCAGTGACTAAGACGGCTACGAATGTGATGCTGAATGGTGAGCTTTCCAACCCTGTAAGTACAATTGCCCACCTAATCGGTTCCAATGACAGCACATTCAAATTCCGGCTATTAAGAGCAAAGAATACGTCACACTGACCAGAGCAACGGTTCTGGTTGCGTGATAGAACCAGCAGGAGCATTGTTCCAAGAACTTACATTCGACAGAGCAGCACTCAAGTATCCGGGTTCCGGACAAACAAGTTATATCAACTAAATGGTAATTGCTTCGAACTCACAAAGCGCAGTCATGTTGAAAAAAGTACAGTCTTTTGAAATACCCCAAAGAATTCAAAGGGACTGGGAGTTGTGAAGCGCTATATATATCTCGGATGTTGCATTGGCTCTGACGGTTGTGACAGAAACCAAATCTCAATGACCAGAATTGCTTGGAAATTTGCGGCACTTGTGGCATCAAAAAGGCAAATCGCTGGGTCTCAAAGGATGTGTGAAGCATACTACAGTACGGACTGTATTGTTGTGCGGCTGTGAGACTGAGCAACTTCGGGAGGAGGATTTGAGACACCTTCAGGTCTTTGACAACAGATGTCTCAGAACTATAGGTGCAATGGGTTGAAACCAGTGAATTTGGAATGAGGTGATCAGGAGACGGGCTTTGGTGAGCCAGACGGTAATCTACTCAAGCAACGCAACCAGCACTGCAATGTAATGTAGATGGGCCAATTTACCGCATACCAACAGCACTCCGTGCCTTAACCGGACTGGGAGAAACCTAGAGGTGGACACACGACATGGTACGAAAAGTATGGGAGCTGTTTTCCTTCCAAGGCGGGGTCAACGTGGCCTCCTTGTGCTCGGTTAAAGACCTGGAAATTATGGTGGTTGTGATTCTGTGGGTGATACTCTGATGACCCAAAGTTCATCCGTGAATACCGGTGAATTATCTCATTAGTTGTCTAGTGAGGCGTCGTAGTCAAGATGTCAAAATGGTGTACAAACAGCAGCCCTTCCTTCGCACGGACGACCCGGAAGTATTGATTATTCACAAAACGCCGGTCGAAATGAAGATCGTAGCCTATTTCTGTGTTTCAAATGCTCCTTCTTACACATATCAATTCTACAAGTCTGGATTTCGGCACGATTCTTCAACCCAGAAACAATGAGGATGTTTTCCTAAGCCTAATCAATCGCTTCACACAACCGCGTTCGTCCGAAACTGAAAATATCAGAAAAGTGCCCACGAGAGTTCATCACAATGGTACATTTCCAAACGGCTCAGGCGAACTCCACTTTTCACGCTCGGTCATTCGGTGTTCCTGAGACCACAGCTAAAGGTACCCACTGCGCAAGGTGGGCCCGAAGGTTGTAGACGTCTTTTTGGACTAGATTCCTGTGAAGTACGAGTACTTTTCCGAAGGTCCTAGCCACTCTGAACAAATCCTAGGTACTTCTTTACGGTTCTGTGAAGTTGAATGTCAATATTAGAGTGGGGAAATCAATAACATGTCAGATGCATAGCACATGAGAGGAAGCCTTCAATACCTTATTTAGATACCCTCTGCAAGTTATACTATAGCAGGACAGTCTTATGTTCGTATAAGTCACCAGTCTGTTGACATCTGCAAACAGCAGGGTACCACTGGAGAAAGACCACTGATAAAAACCAAGACAACGGCTCTAGCGCTGACACCTGTGGTACACCAGACGGCACTGTAATCGACTTTATGGAGCCCTCCACCTACCCGAAGACCCACCGACCGTCCCATAACTTTGGGCGCCTGAAGCAATTAGTCCCCGATGCCACCGGACACCAGCTTTCGCAAGAGGATACCATCATAGACTCTACCTGCTTTGGGGAAGTTCAGGTAGACGACACAAGTATCTGACTCTTGATCAACTAAAACCGTCCGATCCCGTTGCGCACGCAGCAGTTTCTATATGCAGCGACGCTCCATTGATAAGCTCAGTTGGATGTCAGAAAACGGGCTCTGCTGCTCCATATGTGCGATTAGACGTGAATTCTATAACCTTATATAAGACCAGGAGCCATATGGGTCGATAGTTTGAGGGATCAAACTGCAAACCTCTTTTCTGGACAAGTCATACCCGTCCCTGTTTCCACGTCATTGACATTGTTCCCCTATCGAATGAGTTTTAAATGAACAAGGGAGGCTCGAATAGTTGTTCTACAAGAGACGTAAAAACTTTTATGGCGAATAGGATCGACGGCCGGAGATCTAATTGATTTGACTGTTTGAAGCATTTTCGCCATTTTCCCGGTGTAAAACAATTCTGACTGGGAGCAACGTGCAGAAACTGAACTGTTCAGCTGTAACACACCCTTTCGGTGCCTAGCTGCCATGCCACCCGGGGGAAGCACGAGGGCTGGGATACTGCCAGGTTGCCCAAGCCTAGACAGGGGAAGTCGAGAGGCAGAGGTGGGGTTCGAACCACGGACCTTCCGGTCAGGAGACTCGCGCTCTAACCACTTGAGCTATCTCGCCCCCGTGCAGTATCCGAAGGGAGACATCCAACGTACATGAGATGATACTGTGGCACACTGCAACCCAAGGACGTTGATAATAGCTGAGTGTTACTGAGCTCTCTAACTGTTTGGAGACGAGGAATTCCGAGGTGTACCCGTCAGTCTTCGTTAATACGTATATACATTGACTCAAGTCTGACAAGGAATTGCGCGGTCGTTTTCCTGATGATGGTGGTTATCCTGTTTTGAGATAAACATAGTCATTGCGCAGGCAAGTGCCTTGTGTACCCGTCATGGCGGGTTAAAAGCTCATATCATTGTGGCTTCCGGGGATCCGAATGCATAAGTGGGGAGAGTTAGTGCATTTGGGTGGTCAATTTGGGATGGATTCGGTGCACATAGACAACGGTAAACGACCGCAGACTGCTTTTATGCGGTACCAAGTTCCGAAGTAACCAACGTCATCTGACCATTTGGTGCATCTAAGCCGTTATCTTCAGTGCATAGCTCCCCTTCAAATCTCCTCAACGAAGGGCCCGCTGACACTAGGATTTATGCAGCACTTATATCAGCTGCCGTCTTCAAGGGGTAGCTATCTACCCATCGCCCAAAATCAACGGCGAACAAAGCTATGGCAGCCATAACGAATGTCAGGCAAGTACGTGGTTTTTGCAGCTGATGATGAAATCGGCATCAGTTCCTGGTAACTCGGATCACTAAGGCTCGTTTTGAAAAACTTGTGGATTCTGACCACGCACTCGTCCGGAGTCGCTTCTCTCTTCAATTTCCAAGGCCGCGTACAACCCCATTAGCAACTGAGGCTGAGAGATTCCGAAATTAAACGAACGTATCAGAACCATATTCTGGACTATTAAAACTACTCTGTCGTCGGATGTCAATTCTTACTAAAACAAGATCGCCGTCTTGCAAAATGCTGGGAGTTGCACCTCTAACGCGGCACTACCACGCCCCTAAAACACATGATATCAGAGGGCAGTGTTGTTTGAATCTCGGTGGGATGAGTGCTCCAGCCGGTCAGGGACAAAATTCAGCCTGACGAATTTCCAGAGAGACCAAGGGACCTGGTGAGCACGAAAAGCTAAGGGAATGGAAGGGGTTCAGAAAGCCGGCAGTTGCCGAGGCGTATTTCTACTGATCTAAGTCCCCGGGGACGAGATGGCTCACGTGCTTAGAGTGCAAATTTACTGAGCGGCAGGTCCGTGGTGCGAACCCGACCTCTGGCTCTCGACTTCCCCTGTCTAGGCTTGGGCAATCTGGCGGTATCCCAGCCCTCGTGCTTCCATCGGGTGGCACGGCAGTCAGGTATCGAAAGGGTACTACAGCTGAACGAATTCCCAGGAAACCTCCGGTGTGCGGAATGATCAAGGATCGGTGGTGTATGACCGCATACGTTCTCTCAAACGCCACCGAGCTAATGGTCCGGATGACCACCTACCAGCACTGTTCAAAGACAGGTGTGAAGTCTGGTCAGTGTTTGTGATCTATTCGCCTCCATCTGGGGAATCATCATCACTCTACTTACCGCTAAGTGCTTCTAGATTCTCCACCTGGGGAAAGAGGACTGCCCACAGAAGACTAGAGAATACCGGAGAATGTGTCCATTTTCAAGAGGCTCGTATTGAGACTGGACGTCGCTTGTCCTTCGTCGCGCTACGGTGACCCGTGAGCAGCTAGCGGACTCTGGCCTGGTAGGGGCGGCGTTAAACAAATCTTCGCACTCCGTCACATATTAGGGAAAATCGGAATTATCAGCTAATAATGTGTTGCGTTCTGATGTTTTTGAATGAATTCCCACTCGAAGCTGTTACGTCCCTGCTTGTTTGAATCAAGAAATACCTCAGGGAAACCTGAAGTAAATTCACCGCCTGTGGATCCTTCTGTCGATAGGTCACAGGGAAAATAGGAACAAGATTGCTTGAATTAGCTTGTGGGACAATAACACCGACTCAACAGCGGGAGATCTGAGATCTACTCCAAAGAGTCGAGATCCTCCAACATGCGGAGAGAAGTGCCGGCGGGGTAGTCTTGTCAGGGTGACATGGAATATTGCCAAGTTCATCGATTGGCAGGTCCGCCAATGCGTCAGCTCTTCCTCGTGACTTGTTTCCCACGACGGTACGCGCGACTACAGAATATTGGCACACACATCTGAGGTCCAGATCTCCAGTGGTTTCGATTTCCTTTGAAGCTGCTTCAGAATTACCTGAATGCAAGATGGTGTCATTTTTTATGTCGAGAGTGCCAAAGTTGGTAGTGGGATCGTGTCGGGGGTTAATTAGTTATCGTATCTCAGGGTACCCATTAAGGATCAGTGTGTCAGTGTCAATGTGTTCCCCGCATTTAGTTTGCACGGAGGCATTTAAAGTGGCCTTATCAACGACTTAATTACCGGAGCCGTTGCAAGGAATATGGGGACAGTATCTGCAAAACCAGGAATCCTCATTTACTAAAAAACATTTCCGAAGACAAACTAGCACAGTGACGCCGAAATCATCGATCATCTAGTGCCCCGTCCACATTTCGACATTAACTGAAACCAGACTGAGGTCGCGACCGAAATAAATAGCGGATATTTCAAGTTTAGGCCTGGACGGGACTGGAGCACGTCCGTATTGCCTTCCTTTATAAGACCCTGGATTTTGGTAGTGCGGAGAAATTTCTCGAACGGAAAGCAGGACTTGCTGCAAGCCTCAATATCCGCTGCATTTTGAGTTTCGTTGCAGCTGTCAGCAATTTTTCGCACTAGCTAGCTCCAGATGTTTAATCAGCGAGGCCTTGGGGCTATGGGTTGGAATAGTGCTTCAGCCGTGATTCAACTGCCACCCCTGCGCGATCTAGTGATCGAAACTCGTAAAAACTATGTACCACACAAAGTTCAAACTTTACTGTGACAGTAAGGCACCTGCTCACATTCGTGCGTGGAACCGCCGAAAAAAGTGGCAACACCGAGGCATAAAGCACTAGTTGACGTAAAAACTTCTACGCTCACTAACCTTTGAATGGCAGCGTCTTTTCCCTCAACAAACGAAGCAGAACAAATGGAGTCCCAGGAAGCCTCTGTGCCTAAATGTTACGAAAATTACGAAACTACTACGAAGACCTTCAAGACGATCCACAGTCCTATCATCTCTTGCAGATGGCATGTGTCTCGGATCGTCTCCAACAATCTCATTGGTAATTCCGATGAGACCAGTAGACGAATTGTCGGTGGGACTTCTCACTGATGAACGCCGGGAACTGAAAGTGCAATCAGACAATTTCCTAATCCACTGGGGGCCGAACTTCAGAGTCTCAGGTTGTGCAGCCATTTGAAGTATGTATAGAGTATTGCTGTAGTCAGTCTGGGCTACAATACTTATCTAAATGACCCAAGCTTGGTTGACAAACAAGGCGTTGGGCCAGCTGTGTCTAGAGCGATCAAATCTCCCTCCTGAATACAATGTCGGCCATTAATACCCGGTGGTGTTCAGGTCGAGTTGCCCTTCGAACCGCGACGTGGTAGGTCCAACAACAGCGTATACTTCAGTAACAGGCTATAGCCCCGTAGATACGGGATGGCGGTTATCCAACACTGCTCGCAGTAAGGGCGAGGGAAATTGGATGAAAATGGGGGAAGCAGCTGAGTTCCACCACTGGTAGTGATGGGAATAAGAGGATTCTTGGTGCATAATGGGTACAATATAAAAAGAACTACGCCTTAATACACCGGCTTGCAAAATGACCCGTGTGTGAACGTCGGCAGGTAGTGAGAAAATGAGGAACGGTGCGTAAATGGACCTAATAGGCATATACGTGATTGCCCGACCAAGGACGATGGCCATGTGTACCAGGACTAACATTATTCGAATTTACAACTGCATGCTTCTTAGCTTTTCCCACAAGCTGACAAAGTTGTCCTCATAGCATAGTGATCGATCTGATTAGTTTGAACGCATTACTCCTCAAGGTCACACGAAATCCCATTGCTGCACTGTGGCAGTTGCGCACTGCGCCCTTCTGGAATGAACATAGCGGTAAAATAAATTCTGAAACACTTGATGGACGCGGACTTCCCACTGACGCCATCGAGGTGCGCGACAATAACTCAAACTACGTCATTCTTCGCTACAAAGCAATTCCAACGGGGGTTTGGGGCAGGTGATTGGGGATCGACCTAGATCCCCAGATCCAGAGGCCATTTCTGTCAAGACGACTTGGACTTTCTTTAGGATTGCTTCTCACAACCGTGAATTTGCCTGCGTCTCTTCAGGATTGTGCTCCCGTTCCACAGGCTTCCGAGGAAACGCGAGGTTCATGAGGACTGGATGGAGTTAAAGACCTTGTAAGATGGAGTGATTTCTCAGCCATTATTGACACCCCCGGTTGGCTGAAACTTTGTTCATGCTAGGCACCGAAATTGCCGTGGTAGCCATACCACAACAAATTCTGCAAACTCAATGGCACTTTAAATCGACGAATCGTCAGGTAGATTGGTGACCACAAACAACGTCTCAAGCAACCAGTGAAATGAGTTCTTGTTAAAAGGATCCTGTATAAATAATTCACTAACTAGGGGTTTAGACACTGCGACATGAAACCATTAACACTGACGGAAACCAAATTAGGGGTTTCTCCCCAAACAACCATACCAGTAATTTGAATGATGACTTTTTTTGGGAGAAAAGAAAACATCTGTGGTATAGGACCAGGGGTTAGCTTATAACAAACACCAGCACGCCTTCTCCCGAAGTTGCCCTATCTCACAGCCACACAACAATACAGTCCGTAATGAAGTGGGATTCACATATCCTTTGAAACCCAGCGATTCGCCTTTTAGATTCCACAAGTGGCCCAACTTGGCGAAGCAATTCCGGTCATTGAGATCTGGCTTCTGACAAAACCGTCAGAGCCAATGCAACTTCCACAACTTCCAGTGCCTTTAAATTCTTGGGGGTATTTCAAAAGACTTTACTTACCGCAGAATGAATCTGGACTTTGAGGGTCCAAGGTAGTGGCGGTTTGGTTGGATGACCCCACACATCCGCACACGTTCGTCAAGTACCAGTTAAATGGCATTTTCGGCGGTAGGCATCATCTGAGGATTTATGTCTCCGGTGAACTCGACCACGCAGGAAATTAGGAATAAAACTGTACACTTGGGTCAAAGACTTTTGACTGAAAACCCCGACTTTCATCGAATGATCACCTTAAATTTTCTTTAATTAGTTTCACCTTGGCATTTCTGGACCACTCCTGAGGATCAACTTCCGAGCTGGTCATTCACGCTAGGAATGAGCTGCCTCATCCACTTTATTGGTGCAACCGTAAAATTAATGTCCAGGCGAATAAACCCGGAGAACGCGCACTGAATACGCCCGGTAATATTATTTAAAAAACACAGACTTTGTTGACAACTTATCCCGCAAGAAAGTCGTGTCACATCCCCAACTAACGTGTTGACAACCTCATACTTAGAGTTTTCTCGACAAGGGATGCACTCCACGCGAATTCAGTAGCCACATCGGCGTAGCATTGATGGTTGCTGGCTTTTTCGCCATGAGAGACTATTTGACCGGAAACGCTTCATCATCAACTCAGGTGATGCGATCAGTGCCTTATTGGGGTTCATACTGGGGCATAGCAACGGGTCGGTGATTTTGCACCTTACATAAATGCCTCCCAAGTGCCTGGCAAATTACGGTGGATCGGCTGGCTGAAAACCACAAACGTTTTGATCGCGATTTTACGAGCCGCATGCCCAAACCTTTGCGCCTCCAATCCAGGTACTTGAACGATTACAGAACGAGCTGTGAAGTTGGATGCACATCATTTAGCTGTTGCGCGTTCTTCATACTAACGCACGGTCACACCTGTTCACATCACACGCATGTTGCTCCTTCTTCTTAGTTCTCCATGAGTATTGAATACCGTTTTTGACATTGACCGATGTGTTCTTACTACATTCACTAGAAATTTTAACCACCCTCAGCTGTCTGTTATTTTGGCCTAAACCATAAAATAACGCTCTCTGGTGAACCTGTGCAACCTTTTCCCCGCGTTGATTCCGCAATACAGATACGGTCTTCTTAGTGCCTCTTCTGAATGACGGAAATCAATCACTTTGTACACCCAGTGGGCCAGAAAATCTCCTCGATCCATGCTGGTTTCAATCACTTTGTACACCCAGTGGGCCAGAGAACCTCCTCGATCCATGCTGGTGTTATTTGTCACGATTTCCTCGCGAATCCTAACCACCCCAACAATCTTAAATGCCTCATCCATGGCGCTCGTGTTCGAGGCTGCCTGTGAGCCCAAGAATGACATCGCGAGGGCGGCACCGGGACTGCTATACCCAGTTTAGTGGTTTGTCCGTAGCTCACCTTTCCCCTAATATTTGCGGATTGAGCGTATTACAGGGGCCGTCTCATTCCGGTAAACTTGCGGTGAAACCCCAAAGCGTTTACCACCTTATCGTGACGTCTGTTCGTTCTGCCCAGTAACCTAGCAATCACTCCCATGGCACCGGTAAAAATATAACCTCACCGGGCATCCGATACAGCGTGCGTTAACTGTCATACAATGTCCTGGAAGCTTACTAGCTGCGATGAATTTCTTGACTTTTTCTAGCGGAACGTTTCCCGCGACGATAGAGAAATTTTTTCTACATCAATCCCAAATGGCTGTTTTATTTTTAGTTTGTGCGGACATAGACGATGTATTTATTGTTTACTTCTTTTTAAAAATATTTCTGAATCCAGTAAGTGGCAAAACACGTAGAGGAACCGTATCCACAAAATATATCACCATCTCCACTAAAAATCACGCTGGTCCGTAGCACCTATTGAAAATATGTGTTCCGCGCCCAATGTGGACCTTGAGTAGGCTTAAGATGGCATTACCAAACCCAGGACTATTTAACGGGATTTCAAGCTTTGGGTGATAAAACTTTATTTGACTATTCTGTAGTTCAAACTACGGCCTCAGGGCGGTTTTCTAGTGCGTCTATACAGCCTGATTCCTCGTTTTTACCGGCATGCGCCCAAATAGCCTTCCTTGCTCTTCACCTGAACGTAAACTGCTCTTCAGACTCATCATTGCGTGTCTAGTTTAAGTCAGACGTATGAGTTTCTTTATTTAGTGGCCATGTTGTCTTGGGTCGGTTTGAATTTACGTAATATAATTCGCGTATATTTCTTGGCCACGTATTCGTACAGGATCTCACTTGGAATTGGAAGTTCCTAAACCTGTGTACAGAAGTTACACGATTTGTGGTTTGTACAACTAATAATTTATTATACACATAGTACCACATTCACGGACAAACCTCCATTTGAATGATTTGACTCTTGGTGTTTTGTGCGAAACTCAGCATGGCCCACCGGATTGCTGGACATATTCAACAGGTGCTACGTGCTCTAAGGATGAGGTGATTTCAAAGTGGTGCAATCGCTGTCTAGGGAATGGTTGTAGTTTACGTAGAACTAGTTGCGTCAGAGTCGCACAACCACGTGCCTTTGGTAAGTTTCTGTCAAATTGCACAGGACAGAGCCTTTTCAATTGCGAAGATTGTTTTTTGGATCCATAATAACGTTTACTGGTATATAGGATATCACCGCCCGTCTAAGGCCCAGGCCACAGATAGTTGACAACGGCTCTTTCCTTTTTAATGTTCTGTAAGTAAAGAGCAGTCCCAGAAATCCGGCACTAGGTAAATCACACATGCAACTGGAAAGGTGGAGCATACACATGCATCTGGCTTCAAAGCAACAAAATATTTTCCCCTGTCGGACGTCACAACCGCAATATAGTTTCATTAACCCCGCGAATTCTACCTGATCCGTATGCTGGTGAATCATCTGGCTGTTTTATTCTCGGCCTGTGAACGGCTGAACTCAATCACAAAGCATTTTATCCCATCGAAGGAAAAGCGAAGCCAGTGCTACTGCTCAATCGGATCACATAGACACAGCAGGCAACCGCAGCCTAAGCCAGCACTGGATACTTAAAGTCACAGGATGGTGGAAGTTGAAAGACAACTGGGCTGAGAGCCACAAGTAAAATCTTGACGCCGCAACAGTTGATCAGGCAACGTGTTGTTGTTGTGGTATTCTGATGTTTGTGAGCAAAATGGGGAGTGTATACTTATAGCGTTAATGTACGTGAACCGGGAATCGGGAAGACAGGATAGAATTTAATTAGTCCAACAGAAACTCGAGAGAGAAGTCAGTTCAGCTTCATGTGAATAAAAAATGCAGGAAATCAGAGCAGTGAGTGGCGAATTTTGTTGAACGCAGTTAGTCTATTACTGCAGTGCGAAGTAGGGGAGGGAAATGGGAGACAAGATAAGCACGAAACCGTTTTAGACCCGACCCGCGAGAGAGATCAGGGGTAGCTCAGTAGGATTTACGGTGGCAACAGCGACACAAGCAGGAAAGCTACCTCCAGAATGCTAGAAGTTACGGTTGTGTATATTATTTTGAACCTGTCCAGGAGGAATATTCCAGATGCAATATCAGCCAACCAAAAATTATTGGGCTTTGCTTGTACGAGCAGGAAAGTACGATAACGTTTCGATCGCAGAGTGTTTGCTGAGGGCAGGAATTTAGACTGGGTCTGGCCTCCTCTACAAAGGCACTTCAGTATAATAGACGGTGTAGGGGAGTTGGGCTTGACTGAAGCCATCTAGACCACAACCGATCGGAGCCCAAGGCTGTGCACAGGGAGCCGCGGAAGAGAAGGCTAGATTGTGGAGGCAACTACTCTGTGAACGCAGGTTGGATGTTTTCAAGTGCCAGCATGTTACTTTTGGTGAAAAAATAATGAATGTAGGATAGAATTCCACAATAACTAACGCACAATGCCAGTAAGATTTGATGTTTTCTTCTCTAAAATGAAAGGGGCCTGGTGATTGGGCGAAACCCGAAAGCGGACTTGGTTGAAAAAGATAAAGTCAAAATAGTGCTTGACACCAGATCTCCTATCTCAGTAGAATAGGTGGCAGGATTGCTATAAAATATGGGCACATCAGCGCAGAAGGTGAAAATGCAGGGGCAAATGCGGAAGCTTGGACCGGGTATAGTTGACCGACGTGTCAGAGAGTCTAAATGTTGTAGGATCTGGTGGAAATAATGAATTTTAATAAGGGAAAGAAATGCGAAGATGATCTACGCATTATTCGTAAAGGCAAAGGAACAACCAGAGAGCATGACGCCAAAGATATCGTCGATATAGAGTAGAAAGAAAATGCTCATATCACATCCAATCAATGGCTCCATCGGTAACGGAAAGGACTGTTTGTCATCACTTCGTGTAGGTTGGGTCCTGCCGGTCAGGCTGGGAGTAAACCTCTGAAGCACGGATAGAGTGAAGCCATCAAAACTACGTTTCTGTGGCAGAATTGCATTAAACTTGGTCCGGAGCCTCTTAAACATCCAGGTAGTGCACACCTTTTTATACACTGCTGCATTGGTCTTAAAAAAGTAAATTTATCACTCACGGCTAGATGTGAGTCAGATATACGTACTGCCGAGCATCTACAGCGTTTGTCTCGGGGAAATATGGCCAGTAAGGCTTTAATCAATTGTTTTGTGGTTTTTATTGAAGCTTGAGGTTGCCGGAATCTGAACCTGATATAAAGGGTTGACTAAAACCCTTTATCACTTGTAGGGAAAGACCCAAGTTTAAACAAAATATCCAGTGTAAGAATTGAGAGATTTGACCACTCTCTCAAAACACGAGATTGGAGGCCCTCGGCCGCCCGCACGACAGAGTCCTCAAGATTTTGAAGAAGGGCTGAAGCATCATCTGGATGAGCGTTGACGTTGCTCCAAGGGGAAGAATTTACTGAACTCAGCCAGCTGTGGAATGGTCGGTAGTGGTTCTGAGTTGAGGTTTAGGGGGAATGAATAAGTAGCGGCTGGCAAGGCATATATTCCGACGGTCGGCAATAGGGACAGAATCGGTGGTGGAATAACTATAGGCGGAATTTAGCGAATGAATTGATTGATCTAGTGGGGAATAACAACATCGTATCACGCGGCCGAGTAACTTGGGACAGTAAGTTTCAATTCGTGCGGAACTTTTTTCACGGACCTCAAGGGAAAGTCTCTGGATCATTCGAGTTGATCGGATGTACTAATCAGAAATAATGGGATCTCCAATATTTACTACTGGCTCGGTGTCTTTTAGTGAGCTTTACAAGGGTAAAGGCGCTAGGGTGAAATGGTTTTGGGATTCACGGCGAATTGCGCCTCGTGGTTTGTGGTTAAAAGTGTCAGAGATGCACTATGTTGTTTGTTCGCGAAAAAACCAGCGAAAGGAGAGGAGCTACCAGAACATTTATCGACTGAAAGTAGGAAGTTATCAGAGATGCAGAAGGGCCACAAATTACTGCGCTGTATCCAGAAGACACTCTCTCGAGTATAATAGATTTAGGTTGGCACCACGTGCATTGGGTGACTAATATTATGATCTAAGTTAGTGATCAGGGTAGCGTAGTAGTTAAGGATCGTATTAGGAGACCAGGAGATGTCCGGCAAGTCGAATTTGCCCAGCAAAGATTTAAACGGATGAGTGAGATCTTTCATGGGGGCTCTTGTACGAGGCATTTCGGAAATAGAAGTAGAGGAGGAGGCTGGTGGGGTAAACGAAACGCACCGGTCACCCCTATATCGCATATCCTACAGATGCCCATGGATTAGAAACTTCAATAGAAATCATACAGACATCGAGGTTGGAATAGGGACACAACCTGCGCCACTTGAATTTATCTTATAAAAATAATGCTTATTCCGCACTGATATGTGGCATAACGTCAGGCATGGTCATAACGTTACGGTCAGTGGGTACAGAGGATTGCGCGGAAGAGGGACAGTGCTATTAACAGTAGAAGACATCCAACGATGGAATTTGAAGACGGCAGGCAAAAACAAAACGAGTGTAGGCAGACTAACAGGCGCCCTGCCCGCCACGTGACAAGAAAACTGTAAATTGCGAAAAATGAAGGACCAGAACAACGGATCCGGTGGAGCAGCAGAGTTGGCGTAATCCAACCGGTCAATTTGAACTAAAACCCAAAGCCACCGCTGAGACCTCGTGGCCTCGGACTGTTGGGCTTATGGCCAGGATCACGAAATTTGTAAGTGAGGATAATGAAGCGGAGGGATTAGAAGAGCGGACGAATGGTAGCAGGAATCTCAGAAGCATGCTGTACAGTGAAATTGTAGCGACTCACTTGTGTCGCCGATACGTTGAAGTCAGGTGTTAACGTTCCTTGGAAGAGTGAGTTGGTGACAACACACAAGCCGGAACGCAAACTGCACAGAAAATTATTGGCTTCGTGGAGAGCACAGACTGAAAGTCAGCCGAACTGGTTAAATACGAACGAAATTTCCTAGTGGCTGCTGGTGCCGGGTGAAGAGTTTGTTCGTGTGTACCATAAGCTGAACGAGCGGGTGCGTTTATGATAGATTTTGTTTTGATGTACATCAAAAGGCTGTGCTTAGTGGAGGGGGAATGCGAGCTGTCATTTAGCCCATTTCACTGATCTAATTGATAAATCTCCGTAGGCTGCAGTTACCAGACATTATGTTCAGGGTTCAAACATCGGAGCTGAGAGACCACCGTAAGAGTCTTTTGCATAATTATCAACGAGTCTACTCTCTGTACGCGCAACAAAAACGTTCATTTCACTCCAATCAATCGGTAGTAGATGGGGAAACCGTGTGGTTGCACCGAAGTGCTGCCATTAGCAACAGATGACTCACAACGGAAATTGCTTGAGCGAAATTCTTGCTGAACACTTTACTGACCAGTCGCTCCGAATAAGGCGTCCATCGTGCCAGGAGTTTACCGCAGACGGCCATCCAAACAAGCACCGGGAAAAAAAGCAGTTTGCACAGGTTGCGTGAGCATTTTCCCAGTTGTCCTGTGCTTTCATTAACCCCTTGAGTGAAGCCTATGAAGCACAGAGTCTCATAAGCAGGATGCCATATCTGAGTTAGTCGCAAATGGACTAAAATGGTTTTCGGTTAAGTTGAAAATAATCTGAGCAGTTTAAACTGGTGGATTGGTAAAATGGGGGGAAATTCCCAATAATAGACGCTAGGATACAGGTTTTTATGATGTTCTGATTTCCATTCCCGAGGTAAATCAATGTCATGTGGGTTAAGCAGACATAAGGATCACTCTAGCTCCTCACAAAAAACACTTAAAAATCTGCTCTTTTCTTTTCTTCTTCGAGTGAAAAAATGATACTTTAATGCTTCGATCATACTGCCTAATTAACGAGAACATCATTGTTCCTTTCCCGGATATATGATTGTGGAACTGTCCTGCACAAATCCGGTCAGAAACCTGTGGAACACTACGACAACGTCGGTCTAGAGCTAAAACAAGCCCTTCCATAGCGTGAATGGGACCAACAGATGAATTGTAATTATACGATGGAATTTGAAGACGGCAGGCAAAAACAAAACGAGTGTAGGCAGACTAACAGGCGCCCTGCCCGCCACGTGACAAGAAAACTGTAAATTGCGAAAAATGAAGGACCAGAACAACGGATCCGGTGGAGCAGCAGAGTTGGCGTAATCCAACCGGTCAATTTGAACTAAAACCCAAAGCCACCGCTGAGACCTCGTGGCCTCGGACTGTTGGGCTTATGGCCAGGATCACGAAATTTGTAAGTGAGGATAATGAAGCGGAGGGATTAGAAGAGCGGACGAATGGTAGCAGGAATCTCAGAAGCATGCTGTACAGTGAAATTGTAGCGACTCACTTGTGTCGCCGATACGTTGAAGTCAGGTGTTAACGTTCCTTGGAAGAGTGAGTTGGTGACAACACACAAGCCCGAACGCAAACTGCACAGAAAATTATTGGCTTCGTGGAGAGCACAGACTGAAAGTCAGCCGAACTGGTTAAATACGAACGAAATTTCCTAGTGGCTGCTGGTGCCGGGTGAAGAGTTTGTTCGTGTGTACCATAAGCTGAACGAGCGGGCTAGAGGGTACGGACAAGAGTAGGAAGGGAATAGTTGCGGGTGTGCTATCATTCTTGGTATGGCCGTGCCGTTCCATCACTGCAGAGACATACCTCGGTTTCTGGCAGCCCCATAACGGACGCCGTGTTGGAGATGATCGACCTGGGGGTGTGCAGTTCTGTGGGCAGAGGATTTTGAGATGGCAAGAGAGATTTACAAAGGTAGACGAAGCCGATTCATGAACAGTTCGGCTGAATATCCATTTGGACGCAAACCACAGACCAGGCGGATTGTGTGCCAGTTTGGGTTTACGAAGCCTGAGAAGATGAGGTAATGTCATGAGATCAGCGAGGCTTAGTGGGTCTGAGAATGTATTAGATGGGATGGAGTGTATTAATGATAAAACAGCTTAAAGAGTATCACCGTTAGGGTTGTTACAGCAGGTGACTATATGAGATAGGGGTGGATTTGTGGTTAGTAGCCCAGCAATCAAGGGCTTGCTAGGCTGGCCTGTACAATACTCTTTTATCAAAAGAGGAGTAGAAAAAACAGTATAAGTATGCAGAAAGAGACAGCAAACACAAGGACTGTTAATGATTAAACCTACAAAACGGTGAATTAGCTTATCGCTGCGTTTTTTTTTAACAGTAGCACACACTGAGTGGGAGAGTTGATGTAAGAGAGTGGGTCACCGGTCCCCGGAGCACTGCTGACAGCTTCAATCAACAGGTGGTCCACGGCGAAAAAGTCCATACTCGCTAGCCTTGAATGCTAGCGGTGGAGGATTGGGGAATTTATCATCCAATTATTTATTCACTATGTGCGGTTACTCCTGGGAACAGTAGAGCGGAGTGTTTTTAGCTGACGAATTGGGATTTGGTGTGGTGCAACCCTAAGTGAGACGAAGGTGGCTACAGCTTTGCATGTAAATGCAAGCCATATGGACCCCAGAGTGTCTTCAGGGAATTTAAAGAGTATTTTTCAGAGGATAATTCAGGTTTATTAAGTTAGTGCACGAAATCAGGTAAGGCGACTGGTGCACCAGTTCCTCGTATTTCACGGGACGACCGAAGAGGTTGTCCATCTTGGAACGGAAAAAGATGACGAATATAATGTCACAGCTTCCTGAGTAAATTGCAAAGTTTCTTGCGATTGTAAAAAATTAACAATTTTTCCATCAGTAAGCGGGTGTTTTGCTGAGCTCTACCACTCATTGCTTTTGGAAGAATTTGTATAAAACTCAGTCAAATGATTTTGGATTTTTCACAGGTCGGCGGGGTTTGTATAAGAGTCGGTGTAAAATGCAGTTCGGGCTGCGTTCACCAGTTTGTAGTTACAAACACTTTCCGGACAACTCGGCTTAAAGGTTTGTTTATTCACTAACTGGCTACTAGATATGGCTGCTCTTTGCGCTATGAGCGCACTCGCCTATTGGATGCGAGTGCAATCTTTATACAGCGGACAGATTACATCAAACCTACTTTCACTGGGAATGTACTACCTGATGTGAGTACTTTAATCTAGCGTTGAATGATCCTTTGAAGTCCATAAGACTGGAGCCTGTGGAGCGCCCGGATGGGCGAGTTCGAGCAAATGCTTCTGAGTCATTGCTCCTTACCTTGGATTGGGCCGTCCAGAAATACGGACATTTTTGTCCAGCTTGAACGTTTGGAAGAAACTGGTGTTGCGCTGAGGAAATCAAGTTTTTATTGATGAGGCGATTTTTGCGTGTGCTCTCTTCAGAAGGTGATCCATCACCTTGCAGGATGCGTCAGGGATTCTAACAAGTTTGCAGCTACCGGACCATAATGGGTCAACAGACGAGGCTCCTTCGGAGCCTCTGACGCATACACGTTTGCTTCCTGGCTTGGTTGTTTCGAGGGCTGCTTTTCATTTGCAGGTTTTTTCACCCCGTGGGAGCCTGGTTCGCGCTTCCTTTCATCTTTGGGGGGGGGGAATTTTTTCACTGTGCTTTCCATTCTTTTTACCTTGGATTTAGTTGTGCTGCACTGTGTTTCAGTTCGCCTGAACACTGTTCAAACACGGCTATGTCCGTGTGCGTGGCCTTTCACTAGGCCTCCGTTTTCATTTGCTGGTTTGGTAATCCAGTACTCTTAGGTACATTTAAATCGATCGGTTACAATCTTGCAATCGGATGATGAACAAGGACCTCTCGCTAATAAAGGTGCAAGTTGTCTTGACCGACAATGTTTGTTTTTTTTCGAAGTAGTTGTTCCACTGACAATGGGAAAGAGGTTTACCCCTTACATATTCGCCTCTTTGTAATCTTATCTCAGGGCGTACAAAAACCAAATTTTGTTGGCCACAAAGGCAACCAAAAATTACTCTTGTGATTGGTTCTTATTTGGGATCAAACTGTTATCCTCTATACCCCCCCTTCTGAAATGGCTTTCGAGTTCGGCATACTTCTGTGTGTGTGTTCCCAAAATGGGATGAGCTTATTGCAAGAGTACGATATCGTCCTGTTAGACTGATTCATAGCAGCTCAGACGTTTTTAACTTGCATATATAGCCATACTTATGAATCTGTAATAGCCAGACGACCTTTTTATGCCTGTCTGTATTGGTTCAGACCCGAATTTATCGACTATATTAGTCCAAAAGCTAAGGTATGTCATGATCATCATCAACATAATAACCGCCTTTAAAATCTTACGGGCGTTAACGGCGACCACTCTAGGGTGGATGGTCACTCAGGTTGAAAGCATAGAACCTATCCATCTCAGAATGAGCAAAGCTTGAGCAAGCTGACGCTTCCTATCCAAATATTTCCCTCTAAAGCAACCAACCAAAAGTGGTCTTCTGTGAGAAATGGCCTGTTCTGAGACAGATTCAACCTTATAGGGACCAGAAAACGACGATCCCTACTTTGGCCGCAAATGTAAGCTTTGCGATCAGAAAACTCCACCTGGCAGACTATAAGTGCGCAGACTCTGTTTCAAGTGAGATGGCTGATGACATAAACTTCATTGGTTTGTTCACTTCCTCCAGATGGCGCTTCCTACTCTCTAGAGATGTCCCCGTTTAGATTTGGTCACGACGGTAATTGCTTAAAGCTTTCGTTGATCTTTGGGATCCACAGTCTTTAGTCATTTTAGGAGTTATTTTCCTTTAGTACGGAAACCGCTTTTGAATGCCTTCGCAACCTCAAGGGCTAAGTTGGTTACGGCAGTGTGGATCATTTGTATACATAATAGGAGGATGTAAAACCACAGCATGAGTTTTTCATCTGTCTATTTTTTTTGTCTGGGGGAGGGGAATCGCATCCCCAGGACACGTTGGTGGTCTGTTTTGACAATAGAGGACACCGGTTTCCATCTAAATTATATAGGGCCCACTCGGTTTTGTTCGTAAATAGTCTTTCTCTGGAGAATCTTACTGGCAGATCACATTTGTTCAATCCTTTGCAGTAGTATCCACTCATATCATCTACGCTTCCCTTCCGCTCTGACTAGGCGGTAGCCTGATACCCAGACAAGATGGTTTGCACACATCCCGCCTGCGTCAACTGAAATGCATCATCATCATCATCATCATCATCATCATCATCATCATCATCATCTGAAAGGAAAATGTATAATCAATTACGACTCGTACACACTCCGTACACATCCTTTAAACAAAGTTGTAGTGGCCAACTCACCAAGTCCTCACCAAATCACTTTGTCCACAATTCCAAATGGGTGTCCACGCTGAAGCTGCAGTCTTACTGTTATAAGGGTAAACCCACCACTTGCTCAATTAGTCCCGTGTGTGCATCGATTATTCAATAGCGGTATTCGGCAACCATATGCATTATTGGGCGCAGCAACGTTAAAGCTAAAGAGGGGTACATACATGTCAGCCATAGACCGGGTGGTATAGACTAGAGCCCTGGGATCCAACGAACACGTGCGTCATCATACGTGCACCCATGGATGCAGGAAGGTAGAAGACCTATTGAGTGGGCGGGTACTTGGTGTCAAGTCTGCTCAACACCTGGCAATAACCGGTTTGGACGCCCTGTTCGCTGTGTCCCATCCCACCTGGTCAGGGACTTACATCCCCAGAGATCCCCAAACGGACCAGAAAAATACCTGCGATCTTACACTGGCTTCGTTCTTTCTCTGCAAATTCCCTTGGCCAACTCAAAACCCCGCTGCTCACAGAATTGCACTTCCCAGCCCCATCATCTCAAACGTGACGTCCGTTACGGGGCTGTCCAGAAACCGAAGTACGGCAGTGCAATGATGGCACGGCACTGCCATACCCAGTTTGATAGCACACCCGCAACTAATCCCTTCCTACTCTCGACTGTACCATTTCGCCCACTCGGTCCATTACCTGCAACTACGAAGAAACTCATGCTTAATTCTGAATGTAATCTTATGATCGTGCCTGCATGCTGGTCTCAATTTGTGACAATTCCTTGGCGAATCGTAACTACAACAACAGCCCTAAACGACTAACCCAAGATGTTCATGTACGGGCTGACCACGGACCCAAGTACGGCTTTGCGATGACGGTACCGCGACTACCATACCCGGTCTGATGGACTGCCCGTAGTTCAGCATATCCACAATATTTACCGGATGAGGGTGTTACGTGCACCCACAAGATGGTTTCATTCCTTCTAACTTGTGCCAGGACTTGAAAGCACTGGCCACCTTCTTGTGCAGGCTGCTTGTTCTGCCCATAAACACACTAATTCTACCAATATCACTCTTGATAGTTCGGTATAGCCTTGCACCTGATATAGCATGTAATGACCACCATAAAAAACAAATAAAGTTACTAGCTGCGACGAATTCCTTGGCTTGGTTTTGCAGGACACCTGTCACAAGGATAGGGGCTTTTTCATACACAGATCGTGAAATGCTGCTCAATTTTGAGTTTGCTGCGACACAGAGGGCGAAATTATTGTCCTTGTCGTTTCGAGATTATTTCCAAACGCAATGCAAAATAAAACACGTGAAGAAACCGGCTCTTCCACAGATTTATCACCGTCATCAGATGCACATCACGCGAAGCCGTTGGCAGCCATTAAAATCTAAATTCCGCGCCCACGGTGGACCTGGATTACGTTTAAACAATTTTCAACAAAACTGCACCCGCTTTGAAAGATTTTAAGAGACCGAATAAATGCCATAAAATGCTGAAACTTTATGTGAAAGTTCTCTCCTCCGAACTATGGTTTAAGAGATATTTTGGGTGTGTATCTAAGGCTCGGCCTTTAAAACCGCCTTATGGGCGACCAGATTTTCTGTTCAAGGACTTGGAGCAAACTTGAGTCTTTTTGGCTTCTTGGATATTTTGGCGCAGCTCGATCGGAAAGGTGTTCCTGTGCGGCCCTGAGCGCTGGGCGGCAGCAGTGAGAGGTAGTTTATTTGGTGGCGCTCCCATGAGACTCGCTGAGTGCACCTTGAAACCAGCCAGCAGATTTCTGTGTGTGCTTACTTGGCTGCAGTCGCCTTTCTTTCGTACGTGTGTAGACACCCGAGCCGCCCGCGATCAGCGGGCCAGCTGTGACGAGGGATTTTCCGGTTTGCTGTGGTCAGGTTTGATGCTTTGGCTATCAGGGTCCTGGGCGACAAATGTGTCCGCAATCAAAGAGGCCACTTTTGACGGAGTGAAGCTGGAGATTGGCAGTTTCACGTTCTCAGTGGTCGTACGGTTCTCGCAGCATTCAATGATGTGGAGGTTAACGCATGTGGTTGGTTTGCCGGTAGGCTTCGCCGCTTGACTCCGCTCGTCTGACCCAGTCCAGCTCAGAAGTTGTGACTTGGCTGTTAAGTTCACTACTGCACCTTTGTCGTCTGTTACTGAAAGAAGCGCTGATAACTCTACGTACTTTGTGCGCTCTGTCTACGTGAGGCTTGCCTTTTCCAGAACATCGCTGCATTTGAAAGTCGAGGGGCCTGGGGTGGTGGAGTAGAAACTGATATCGAGAGTCGGTCGGTTGCCACGGCGTGCTTTCAGGAGCACACGTGGCTATAACTACAATCGGTTTGGCCGTAAAGTTGGGGTTGGCTAAACTGGCGCCATCCGGAAGCCTGTTTCACACCTCCCCACTACAACTGCCGTGGCCCAGCTTTTGTGCCTCTAGAGGGCAATCCTCATATAGACGCCTGATCGTTCGGTAGGTCATTTGAATTTTGACAGCCTGATCCAAGATGTTTTGTATGGCAGATGGGGTGGATAGGGTGACTAGTAGCCCGATTGTTCGCTTACCTACCTTCAGGCATAACCAATCTGCATGAAGCAGTTTGTGGTCAGGCTTTGTGAAACTATGAAGGAGCGACTGTGCCTTCTTCGTGGACGTGATTTTTTTTGAGAATGGTCCCCAGATGATTAGCCTGGTCTCTGTTAATGCTATCTGCCTTTCGAGCTTGAGTGACGCTTGCCAGTTCACATAAATGGACCAAGAAATCCAATTTCTGGGATGACGGTACTACAAGATAATAATATACACATTTTCAACAAACCTCAACAGATTCTCCACTGTATATACCGTAAGAGTTACAAAATAAGGCGGTACAACCACCAGACTGAGGATAAATCATAAGTCACCTCGCCGCAAATTCGATATCGTCACAAGGAAACAGATATCGACGGCGAGTCACCACAAAAAACAATATCCGACCGAAATCCGTAAAAGTTATAAAAATAGTCCATTAAAACAACAGGGATTCAGTTCATCGGGCGAAGGGGAATAGGTATGGGGAGTGGCTGTCGCATATGATGGGGAACGGGAGCACATTTCTGGTAAGTTTCCTTCTACAGTCTGCCTTAGGCGCCTGTCCACCAAATACGCCGTGGCGGTCTTTATTACCGCATCAGAAAGATGGAGAACCTTCTTCGCAGCCAGCTGGCCTGGCATGGATTGCGCAACGTACTTGTTCAGCGAAGAATGTTCCTTGTGTTTGCATCCTCTAGAGCTCTAGAAAGAAGCTCCAGTTTCACGTCGAGTATCCCGATGAAAGCGGAACATTTACGTCGGTCTTTCTGATATAAGAGTGCGGATTTGGTTTCGTTTTTGGTGGCTCTATTCTTAGTTGACGAAGGTCACGCTAGACGAACTGGAAGCATCCCCAAGGAGAGAGCCATCTTGCAAGCAGTTATCGCATTGCTTTCGGCAACAGAATCCACCTCTGTTTTTTTGTTCGGTGGTCTCGAATGCAGCAGAACGTGATGTTTAGCTCGGCATTCATCTGCCCCACTTCGATACTGTGGGTTGCAATCCTTTGCTATGCGGGCCCCTTTGAGACCCAGGAAACAAGCACCAAGAGATCTCAAGGTGGACCGTCTTCCTGCTAGCTCGAAAGACAGAAAGCATTCTCAGTTAGCGATACGGTGTTCACAACCGCAAATTTTACAACGCCTCTCGCTCAGTATTGGGACCTGCTCTGTGCGAACTTTTGCATGACTCCATTTGTTCTGCTCTCGCCTGCATTTCTAGTCGATTGACCACGCACACTTGCATCCCTTTGCGCAACGGAACCTGCCAGAATGCCTTAACGACTGCTCAGCACTTTCGCCGTTTGGGCGACGAAATATGTGACGTCGGCAAAGGTCGGCTTCCTTCGATCATAGATGGCTTGGTGAACGAATTCCACCCATTTGTGTTGTAAAGTGTAAGGCGAGCATCTTACTAACCTGTTCAAATTTTCCGGAGAAATTAGTTCTGCACTGCAGTTTATCTGAGTCAAAGCTATTTCGCAACGCCGCATCTTGAAGGCCAACTGAGTCGGATCTCTCGCCTTGCGCGATGTAAGGCAAAAACATTCTATGAGACCATCGGTCAGGGCTCTAGCAACCACATGAGACCTTCCGAAAGATTCATACGGAATTCAGCGGGCTCTTTCATATACTTCTGCGAGCAAAAACATGAGAAAACCTTCAACAGCCCCCTGGTTACACCGGAGCACGTGTTCACTTATTGAACGAGCCTGTTTCCATCGTCTTGGGTCTTTCTTTCGACCTAATAATAATAAGTTTCATTCCCTACTAGGGTGGTATACCCTCAGGCATGATCACGCAGTTACAGTCCCAATAAAGCGCCAGTGGGTGAGATTGGGTAGTGCTGGGGATTGGGCGAAAAGTGGGCAGTCACAAACAGTGAACAGTAGACTTGGTCACGCCTAAATAGGCATGGGACATGAAGCCCAGTTACCAGGAGTTAATAATAATAATAGGATTACTTCCCAACTTGTTGGGAGCATGCCGATTGAGGCATGATCTGGTCTTTACAACCTGAACGCCGCAGGCAAGTACACAACGGAGAGGAAGTTACAATCAGAGGCGTGTTTATTACGGGAAGAGTCACCGCAGTTATGGGGACCGAAAAAAACGAGGATAGTGGACATGAGGTACGACTGGTTCAAAGGTGAAGTTGGCTGACATGAACTAAAACTGAAAAGCGTTGCTGACCATGAGTGACCTTGAACTGTCGGGTAAGTGGCTAAGGTCACAAAAAACGAAAATGGAGATGAGGATGAAAAGACGCGATTTGGAGACAAATAGCAAGTTTTGTCTCAAGGGTATGGTTCAAAATGGAATTCGAGCAGACCCACTGGTGTTACTGTTACAGCGAAATCAGGCGTCAAGGATAGTTTTGATGGAGACATAGCACCAATACATAGGACCAAACGAAAGCCCTAAAGGGAATTGAACTTGTGGAAGAAGAAACCCGAAATTATGGCGGGAGAGTAGGTTAGTTAATTCCGAACGATGGTTCAACGGTTTAGAACGAGGCAGTTGGGGCCAGAGCTGGAAATGACGCACAAACCTCCAATGGCGCATGGGGTGACAATCAAACTGCGTAAGGCCGTTTTTCAGTAGCTCCACGCCCTCTGTAGTAGACTCCAGCTGCCGAAGGTCACCTAACCTACTATACTGTCGTTTAGCTAACCCGAAACTGTTGATTTTCAGAATTCATTGACGACAAAGTCTTTCTGCAAGTTTTAACATAGCCTTCAGTGCACTCTTTTGAGGACTGTAAAAACTTGTCCGGTTGCTTTGCGCTAATACGTCTTTGCCCCCAGTCAAAGATGCTTCAAGCTCCGCCAACTCCACCTCAGTTTTAGCCTTCAGGAGTTGCTTTTTATGATTGGCCTTCATGGCCTCTGACCTTAGCCCTAGTTCCTCTTGTATTTATACCTCTATAAGCTGCGCTAACAACAGAGCGGTCTTGGACCCCGAATTCCCCAAACTAATCTTGAGACCTATATTTGCCCTAGAGCTCATCGCTGAAAACAATCCCTTTTCGACTTGCCTGATTTTTTTCTGAACTTCTTCGTCCCGTTTTGAAGTGATCGACATTGACCTGGCGATTGGCATCCAGAGAACCACGATTGTCAACGTTGTGTACTGTAACGGCCGTTTCGATTTCTTGAGCAGCAAGCAAGAAAGGTTACAACCACACAGGGAAAATTCCTGGTGAATGGTTGCGCAAGTGTGCTGTACTATAAAAATTAAAGTAGCTTCAGGGATACAAAGCTACAAGCCTCAACGGTTTTCGACAAACGGTGCAGTACTCCAAGAAGCAAGTAAAGTTGATATGGATCAACAGGCAACGCGTAATCGAAACCGGGTCGCAAACTGATGCAAATAAAACAAATTGATAGCTGACAAAGATTTTGGTACAGAAGTGGTAAACAGAAGCGGTAAAACCGATTTGCGTGGCAAGAAAAACGGATAATATAAATGTCCTCGTCAGACTGGAATAGAGTTCTTTTAAACCGGAAACTAAAAGGGTGTTCCATTTGAATTATCAACCGGGAAAGCAGTCATTCAAGATGGGAGGCAATTTTAAAGATATGAAAATTTGAAACACCGCGCGCGATTGTAGCGCTTTCTCGAAAAAGACGGTGTTTCAAAGATTAGCACTTGATAGTTAAACTGCTTATACGTTATATCAGAATGACTTGAGGTAAAAAGCGAATCCTTCGCAATGGGAAGAATTGGCAGGTGGAGGAAAAATATGAGAGTTTTCCTCCTGTAACTAAATTTGACATTATGTCGACGCCATTTTATCTGGTGCCTTTCAAAACTCACGAGACGCTACAGCTTTCATTCTTTTCATTCTTCATTCCTCCCTCATCCAAGGCTACAAACTCTGGTAGTAGGTGTTACAGACAACCTGTATGACAGTCATTCGTTTAATCTGGCTGGTCCCCGGTTTACGCTAAACATGGTCTCCCAAATGAAATTGAAATTACTCGTGACTCTAAATGGGTCTGGCTCTATCTGTGTGAATACAATCGTCTAACCCAGATGCAGCCGCCACAGGAATGCATGTCCCATGTCCGATTACTGCAAATTTGACGTTACAGGGCTGTCCAGAAGCCGACGTATGTCAGTGCAATGATTGCAGGGCACTGCCACAATTGTGACGGGCAAACGGTATCTTCGAGCGACGCACAATACCAGAACCCCTGCGAGGGCAAAACAAAGTCGGAGCTAAGCTTCTATACGGTACTATTATTGTAAGAAATAGATTCACAAATTATACAACATCGACAGTACATACTCATCCAAAACAAATGGTTCAAATGGACTACAATAGCACGAAACAAAGGAGCAAACAGGCTCCCATGTGAGACAGTCACACGTGCATAAAGTCGGCCACAAATGGCCGCATGGCCTCAAAGCCAAATGAGTGAAGTGTTAAGGACAAACAAATGCCAGTTCCTATACACGCACCGAACACAAAAGTGGAGCTGTGGTTATAAATAGGGACAGGATGAACGTGGGAAATTTCAGATGTCAACGCAAGAAACGATACACCAAGTCTGATGGCAGTCCCGCAACTATTTTCTTCCTACCGTCGGCCATAACCTCCCGCCTACTCAAGCTTGCGATTGCAACCTACAACAGCTCGTTCATTTGGCTCCAACTGCCTTTCAGACGAGTTTGTTCTAACCCATGGAACCCTTTGTTTGGATTTGCTACTCTTGTTTCCCGCTGCAATTTCACTTTGTCCCATTCTCAAGTGCGACGATTTGATTTACAGTGTTCCTGCGGCCTTGCACTTTGGTACTGTCATTTCGTCGCAACTATTCTTTACACCCTACTTCAATACAACAGCGACGGCAGCGCGTTTATACAGTTTCAAGGTGAACCATATTTTTTAGCCGAAACTTGCCGTTTGTCTCCACTTTGAACACTAGCAATTTCACTTCCATTTTTACTTTTTGTGACCCTGGCCATTTACTAAACCGTCCAAGGTCCCTCAGGGCCAGCAACAATTTTTCAGTTTCAGTTTTCGACTTCATCATTGAACTAGTCCTACCTCATGTCCTACAACTTAGGTGACTTTTCACGTACTAAGCGTGTCTCCTTGGTTTCCCCCCGTCGTGTGGTTGCCCGACACTATCACGCCCCAGTTAACATGTCTCCTACAATTTGGGAAATAAACCAAGTATTAATCATGTTTTCGGACGACGTGAATAGCTGTAATGGGTAATTACCGCAACAGAAACAATCCTTATATTCGGATTACCAGATATAATGAATGTAAGGCTTGAGTTGATAGGGAACCTTGGCCTCAGGCCGGTTTCTGGCGCATTGCTTGATATCCGTGTAAAAGTATATAGACCGATGATGCCCAGTCATTTAGCTACATGGAGCTTAAGCCGACACGGAACCATCCACATCTCTCGGAAAAAGTTGAAGGTTTCAACCGTGTTCAGTTTTGATGGTCACTTTTCTTAACACATATGGCCTGCCGTGAAGCGTAAGGCCTTCTTGGTGCGCAGTGTCCATTAAGATATTGACGTTCTGAAATAAAGGAGGTATGAGTCAGGTTATCGAAATATCACTTTGAGGCAGGCGGCTGACAAAATCTGAGCAATGCTTACACTGTAATCGGAACACTTCGGCGGCGACAATTTCGTGGGGGCTGGCTTACACATAGCTGTCACGGATTCACGGATTGATACACAGGATCGACGCTTTCGCCCAAGTTTCCCGGGTTCGTTTTGTTCTTTGGAAATGGGTTGCCAGTGTGTACGACGTTTCCTTCAGGATCCTTGGGTGGACTTCGTCGGGCCCCAACGCGCAGAATGGGTTGATCTTGTGCAGGAGTTGACGAATGTCCTCCACCGTGAATACCAAGTCGGTTAGAGGCCGTTCGTAGGTACGCCTTGACAACGTTGGGTGTGACGAGGACGCTGGGACTGAATACAGACCTGCATAGTGATCTCTGTAGAACTCAGATACCACTATTGGGTCACTCGTGGGTTCCCCGTTCCTGTCCTTCAGGGAGAACGCGGATGGTTTGTTTCTTCGGCGATGCCGCATGTGTTTGAACAGCACATTTCTGTTCTTCCGGGCGAGGTCTAGAATGGTGGCTTGTTTTCGTATGTTCCATTGGCGGATTTCCGATTTACAGCGGTTCCGCATTTTACGAAATGCCAGCTCATCTTCTGTGTCTCCTGTAGTCAACTTTTTGAGAAATAGTTGTGACCTCTTTTCCAGAAGACGCCGGATCCTTTTGGGTAGTTTACGGCTCATCCGACTGCGTGCTGTTTTTTTGGGACGAACATCGCGTCAGCCTCGTGAACTTTCTGGACAATAGTCCTATATAAGTCTTCCACTGAGGCTGGCCCCAGTTTAACTTGGTTAAGAGAGATGCGCATTCCCGAAAAGTCTGCACGGTCGTTATGTCCCAGTGGAGCGTTAATTGTCATCTGATCAACGAAATGTCTTTCGTTGGTGATGACTAAATCCAGGAGGGACGGTTGTTGGCCCGCGCGGTATCTGGTGGGTGCAACGACATGTTGAGTCCAAGCGCTCTGTTGAACGACTTCGGTCAACGCCGCTGTAAAGGGTCCACTTGATCCGACGCACTGGAGCTCCGTCCAGGGGGCCTTTGGAGCGTTGAAGTCACCTACCAGCAGGAGATGTGTGAAGTGGTAGCTGGAGGAGAGCTGCCCAAGGGTTCGTATGAGGAAGTGGTCATCTTCCGGAGGACTCGAGGGGCTACGGTAGACCACACCGAGAAGGAGAGAATCGGACCCGCGCAGCGGGACTTGAATCCACAGTGCATCGTCAAAGGCTCCAGGAGTAGTATCAGAGAGGACAATCAGAATGGGCAGGACCGCGTGCAATTAAAAACAGCCCCACCGGCCTTCCCTCGTTTTGAGTCAGCTCGAAAAACAAAGTAGCCGTCTATCGAGATCTCCGTATCAGAGACATATGGTGTGAGCCAGGTTTCTGTGAGTGCGGTAATGGACGGCTGTTCAAGACAAACTGACTGTTTAATATCGCAAAGTTTGTTGAAAAGGCTGAGGCAGTTTGTGAACGAGCATTTCAACGGCTGATTTGTATTGTGTTATTTCTAGACTATTAAACCTCAAGAAATACGAGACACACATGAAATCCATCACGTCTTATTAACGGACGAACTGTCTGGAGTTGATGAGCCTTGTATGAGTCAATCAAAATCCTCGTCGTCTTTTTCCCCTAACTGGGACTCTACAGCAATAATCGTCAAATCACGGGACACATTGTGCTGGGATTCTCTGCTTCGGTCCAGGTTAACATCATAATATGCTTTCTTTGTGGACCGTTTAGCAGGCACGCCTGTGCGTTTTCTGGAGGGTTCTGGGGCTAGGCACCGAGGATAAGTTAATCATCTGCGGAATCACCCTTGGGATAAGCCTGAAGAGCGTCACCGCGCAGCGAGCAAGTGTCACCATCAGAACAGTTGATGTGCTATGATACGTGACCGTTGCATATCGGGAGTAACTGCTACTGGTCGGTTGATCACAAGGCACAGAAAATCCCAAGTCTGTGTCCCTAGACCTCCATCTGGTTTGAATTGCAGTAGATTTAGCGCAGCGGAACTCGCCCCTTAACAGTCAACTGCTCCATGACGGCGGTGGGCCCCAGGGTTCCAGCCCGTGAAGTTAATCCATCACTCGCTTCAGCTGGTTACGCAGACCGTTGAAAATTCTACGGTGGTGGCTTGGGAACGGGTGTAAGTGGTATACCCGGTTCCGGCAGCCAGTGTTGGCGGATGGGGAGGCATCGCAAGTAAATATCTATGAATGACATTTCTTACTGTTTAGAACCGCCTGGTCTTTAAATTCGGAGAACAAGTGGATGCATGGGAATCACATCGCCGGTAGAGGAGGCGGTCTCATTTACAAGCATAGGCACCAACCGTCTGGGAGCACCTGGGTGTTTGCATCAGGTACCATAAGTTAGTTAACATGGCCTAACGTCATCTGGTTTGCTTTAACACTATATTAATACGGTCTTGAGGGTCGCGTTCCCAAAGGGCTTAAATCAAGGGAACTCACATACGTGGACATTCGACAGACCAAGTTCTGAAGGTAGCCTCATGAGTTCCCGTCGGTCGCGTCGAAACGACACATATACCCTAGTCTAGCATGAGCCATTGGGAATAGCGGAACACCATCTGTATGAAATGCGCCAGTGTATCTGAGTAGTGCACCCGGTTTTTCAGGCGATCGTTCGTGTGCTGCAGACGGTTGTTGGTAACATTACCAAAAAGCACCATTCCAGAGTGTGTTTAATAATCCATTTACGGGTGATTTACAGCCGTGGGTCCGTGCGTCACAGCAGTTGTATATCTTGTCGGAACATGTGCGCCAGTATTATGCTAAACTAAATGCCTACTCTGCGGCATTGTCCAAGCGAGCCATATGGTGGAATATAAGCCGCCTGTTCGCAGAGTGTGCCTGTGACTAAAATATATTGATGTTGTACGACAAATAAGTGATATCACATATACCTGATATCTTTTCGAATTTGGAGGCAACACATGAGGACATCGCTACAGAACACTATTCCGCTGCCCACATATATGCAACCAGCTAGCCCATCAATAAAGTCTTCACGGTACACTGTTCGCCCATTGTTTTCCTGAACAAGTCAAGCAGCATACGTGCGTTAGAAAACTGTTCGCTCTCCACGACAGCATATGTAGCTGGCTGTCCGGTACATATGCCATTCGTGATCAGAAAGGCGAAAGTTGTATCGACGGGCCACATATACGTTGGTTTAAAAATACTCACCCAAAACTGATTGTCGCCTTATTTTACCGACATTTTGGACATCCGGAAAGTGTCGGATCGGCGTTATCTGTTGCCATCTGGCAAAGCATATGTGGCTGTAATGATCTTCCAATGACTTCAACACAAGTACAATCCTGGACTCGCGAAGCCTTGTCAAGACCGAGGACATACCATCAAGATGGACAACAGCAGAATAATTTATTTTTTATACAATGGCTTGACTATCTGCTCACCTTCTGTGCAGTACCGGGACCCAGTAACGCAACCGCACCTAAGTTCCAAAGGCATACGTTTGTTTTGCATATTTGAATACGCCATAGGATGTTTCACCTTTCACTCAGTTGGACTTGGATTTCAGGTACACGTTTCCGGCTGCAAAATATTGGACTTCTAAGAAAACTGCGAAATTGTGGTGGTGCCGGCGCGTCAACCACTACAACGAAAATGTAGGCACGCATGTAACAGCCGACAGAATAGGGCCAAAAGATTTGGCTTCAGAGACTGCTGGTCACATCCGACCGAAATTGCCAAAAAAGTACGTTACTAGATCAAATCGGGAAGACAAACAAAAAGCAAAACGATGTAGGGAGCAAGACAAGAGCGCAGTAGTACGAATTGTTAGGCGTAATTTGGCGAAGCAAGAATATTTACTCACGCTGGCCAGTTAGATGACTACAGGGACTTTTCACTGTAATGAAACTGCTCTCAGGATTTCACGCGAAATATTTCGCTTTATGTAACCTATCTCAACAGCGTACTCGGCTAATTGGGAGAGGTTTCAAAATGTGTAAGAGCTAGCTAGGGGAACAATTTGGAGGGATAAAATAGTGGCGAAACTAACTTAGTAAGAACAAGCAGGAGCATGGACTATAGAATGAATCTGTAGATTCCATTGATAATTGATTAATATTAAGTATATCTTGGATATTTACACAGGGTAAACGAAACTTGGCAGCTATCGGCTGTGTATTTTAACGGCCAGTAGTGAAAAACCAGTACGCGGTAGTGGTGACTGACGGAGCAGAAAGCAAAGGCGAACGTTTCCTTATTGGTGGTGGACTCATCAAAATAGTAAGATGTGCTCTATTAGCAATAACATGAAACGAAATTTGATGCCCCGACAAATGGGGATAAGTGGAGCTAAACGAAAACCAGTGGTCAAGGTGAATGTAAGTAAAACGTTGGGTGACCTTATGGGAGTAGGATGACTGAAATAAGGGCAAGTGGCATTTATGTATGTAAAACGTGGCCTCAGTATAATGCAACGTGTGCATAATAACTTCAAGGTCTCATTGAAGTGGAGATACATGTTTACAGGTTAACTTAGGGAATAGGCCGGCAAGATGACCATGGCTGACAGGAGCAACTGCCAGGGAGTTGTCACGAATAATCAACACAAGGCATAGAATATTCAACAGATTGAAAAGAGCCACAAAGCAATAATACCACGGGGTTTCAACCGGGCAGTGAACAACTGACAAAGAATATCTTGTTGACCATAGGACAGAGCAGCTCAGTGACGTTCGTCGCTCTCATGGCTACCTTACCAGCTCGATGACTCTGTATCTAGACAGACCATTACGTCTGCCATTCTCAAATGAAAAACCTGTGTTTGAATTGATGTGTATGTGTTGTCATTGCGTTCTCAAATGACGTGCTGTTTTATCTAAACATTTCTTATGTGTCTGTCATCGCGAATTCCCTCATACAGGCTCGTTGACTATAGCAGTCGCCTTGCATACAATGGTACGTTTTTTGACTGTGTAGCTACTGCGGTTCTCTGGTGCTACATAGTTTTACGGTTTCACCCGTTTACGTGTGAAATCATCTCCGCTCACCGTATTAAAATTGTTCACACATTGCCTTCTGAAGTTGATATCGATTTAATAATCCTGAAATGGTTGTGTGCACATCAGCTGGAGGATCGTTGTACGGGCTGAATCACTGTCGGCCCGGAATCTTCTAGGCGCTTTTCCTAGATGTACAAACCTGCACCATCCACGTTATGACCATCCTGCTTGATAAGGTTTTCGAAGAAATGTACTCTACAAACCGGGATTGACACTAGGGTCCTCACTGACTTCTTGCGACAATTGCCACTTGTTGTCGCGATAAGCCGCAGCAACTTGAAGGCCACCGTTTGTTGCTGCATAAAAGAAACTGTGGGACTCACAACCGTAGATTTAGCTGCGTATTCTACACACCGTAGCTCGTAACAAGCTCCAGTGAGTTGGTCGCGGCATCTCACTCCATTAAGAGGAAGAGCCACTCTATGGGTGGTTACGAGTTACTTGCCCATCAGTAGAAAACACAAGACCCGAGATTTGACAGTGTGACCAGCTATGGGTGGTTACGAGTTACTTGCCCATCGGTAGAAAACACAAGAAACGAGATTTGACAGTGTGACCAATCGCTCTGCATATCCCAGAAAATCTGCAGTGTTCCCATCGCACCGTCTAAGTTTACTAATCCTATGTAATTTAGAGTTGCCCAGGCACTTACTAGCTGGATATTGGCAGAGAACTACTGCTAGCACTTAGTGCCTCGTGTAGTTGAACGACAAAACCTCATTTACATAAGCAAAGAATTGTCTGGGTCATGCTCCATGCAGGCACTGTCGTCAGTGCCGAAAATCCGCGAGATCCAAGGTGACGTAACCTCTGCTAAAAAGCTCTTGGCAATATCATCGTTGTTGTTCTAGACCCATACGCTTCCCTGTCCCACCAGAATCCTAGACTACCATGAAAATCCACATGTCAAGGGTCCATATCAGTCCGCTTAGACAAGACATTCTCCGGGAGTTGAGACATTGCCTCTGATTTGTTCGCGTCTTATTTTGTAAGATCGCGTCTAACTTTCTGCAGGCTGTCTTGCAGCTATGCTGACAAATTTAACTCTTAATTTTGCGTATACTGAAGAAATATTTCTTTAATTCAAAATTTATAACGTACAATTGGTTTGCAAGAGAAGGGCAATTGGGTATCGTTATAAGAGTCTAGGTTGTGCACTAAATTTAGGCGGGCATATGTGAAGCCGGTAGATTTTAAAGTCAGACGCATATAAGAAACTAGTGAACTCGGTTCATTTTTGGTTAGTCTCGCTTGATTGCAAAGCATCTGAAGACACCTCATTCATGTACATGGTACTTCTGTAATTGGTACAGAATAAGTGTGTGTTGATACCCAGAGCCTCGCAATAAATCACGGCGCGTCACTTATCATGAGATTTAAAATAAAGGGTTAGGTTGGACTAAAATTAGCACGCGACAACAGTTTTGCTATGAATGGTGTGTGTCAACGTCGTTTGCGTTTACTCCGAGCCTTGATTACTACTTGTGTGTTTTTAAAACGATACATTATCACCACATAGTTGCCAGAAGATAAATGACCCATGCACCGTAAAAACGTAAGACCATAATTGAGTTCTGTCATCGCCTCGATGGTAGCCAATTCCTAACTATATTTGGTGAATAACCACTTCCTTTCTAGGATAGTATGTCTGAAAACTAATTCGTAACTCTCTGAACAAACCAAAAAAAGTTTTATTTCACCCACTCACAACTCAGATTAACTTTTCAACGACGACGACAAGAACCTAGCCGGTGAAGAAAGCATCCATCTTTCACTGTGTTTGTTTGAATTCCAAACCTCTAATTAATTTCACAAAACTAAAAAGATAGTTGTTTCTATCAAACTGGGGTGAAACGCATGTGTTTGTAAACTAACTGGTAAACAAAACTGGGAACATTCGGGAAGAAAGTCGTTCACCTCAATCGCCACTACTGAGCGGAATGTCATGTTACGATTACTGTTCTGGCCCCTGAGCTTAGTAATTAAGTTACCACTTCTTAAATTACTGGGCTATTTTTAACAAGTTTGTTGGGATAACTTGCTCGTTAAATATTCTGTACTCTGTGGTTGGTTATTCTGATTCTGCTTGTATTCACTGCGAATGTGAAAAGCATTAAACTAAACTTAGCTGAAATGTTGTTTTTTCCATCGCTTGATTTGTGTTTTGTGCACTTCAGCGGTTTTGATGAGAAGGAGTTGAAAATATGTCTACAAAATATTTTCCTCACGGAATTTGTTGATTCAAATTCAACGATGTTCGTGTGCTTTGCACTAAGGATAGGAAATTCTGTCCAATGCAATTTTGCAGATCGTTTTTATCAACAGTGTTTGTTCAGGATTAAAACTCCTCTGGAATTGGGATACTTATGAAGCGGGTATGTGGTGGATCTGTTTCCATTGTGTGAGGTAAAGCTTGTAGGTCTGTTGTGGAACGCCAAGTCTAAATAACCCCTGATATGATAAGTTGGGTGCATGTACGTAAGTGCAAAGCTCACCAACTTTCTTCCTTCCTTAGTTGGCGTAATAATCGAAATTTTGTTTGTCACTGTTTTTAACCTCTTTTTACGTAGTTCTTTTTCAAAAAAATAATAACTTTTTACCTGAAAAGTTTGGCCTATTTTTTACCAATGTTTTTACTGACAGCAGTTCAACTGCCTCATAACTAAACTCGCTCTCCCAGTACGTTTTTATTCAGTACTGTTTCTTTCCCACACCATACTCATTGTAAGAGAAATAGTGGGCCTGCTTAAAGGCGACATCAGAATAATAGCTGAGAAATAATGTGACTGAAAGAATGGTTCACACAGAATTGTTTGACTTTTCAGTCGCAGACACAAGCTAGGAGTTCATCGTATCCGTTGTTGACATACGAATTCGCAGTTTGCTGACTTCCATGGACAGTTCAGTCAGAAGTATACCCATAATCTTGTCGGGAGAAGATTTTATGCACGTAATCAGATGAAAAACAAGGCCTGGCAGATTCTTATCCTTTAACCGCAGGTGGGTCCCACTGCAGATAAACCCGAGACAGACTGATGTAAGAACCAACTTGGACCAGGTATTTGCATGAGTTCACACACTTAAGATTGATGACGATAATACAACTATCTGATATAAATAACTAAATACTGTGATTTGAGGCGTTGTGTAATTTATGGCTTTTTTCCGGGGAAACGTAACGTATGCTGTGCACAAAATTATGTTCACCTCTGTAGATGGTGTGCTAGTGTCCTTTGAGAAGGGCATCGCGTATTCAAGAATGATTGTTGGCCGTCAAGCCTCCCCTTGACATAATGGATTTACTTTTTTAATGCAATGACAGCAAAGATACGAGATATGGGGTGTGACACTAAAAGAACTTTCGTTGTGAATTACGTTTGTATCCAAAAAATGGGCAGCATAATTTTGAGGTTAAACTCGACTTCCTTTCACATTTAGTTTACCACACTTAATTTGACTCATCATTGAGTCCTTGGAATAACCAGCGTCATATATCCTAGTAGATTTCTGTGGTGACGTAATATCTTGTGTGCTTTTTTGATGGTGAAAAATCTTTTGCTGGATGTCTGACACACTGTACTCATTCTTAGTCACGGGCAGTTCGAATATCCCGTTTAGATCCAAATACTGGTGGTTGATCAGATGGCAATTGATCTGTTCGCCGAGCTTGGCAATTGACTTGCAAACGTTTCGTCCCCAGTCGAGGAGACATCGTCAGTGCGCAGTTGAGTAGTTCACCTACTCAGTTGACCTACTCAACTAAGCACTGACGATGTCTCCTCGACTGGGGACGAAACGTTTGCAAGTCAATTGCCAAGCTCGGCGAACAGATCAACTGCCATCTGATAAACCACCAGTAAACACACCCGAGCTACCTATATTTCGACAAAGATCCAAATAGCCGTAAACACAAAGAGATGAAATGTTTGAGTTATTTCAGAAAATAGGTATCTGACAGTTTTAAAAAACAAAAACCCTAGTAGCCGAGGTTTAGACACAACTCAAAGTGGGACGAATAATTAATATTTCCTCAATGATTGAAAGGGATGATTTGGGTTCGCGGTTTTCTACAGCAATTTGTAGCGACAGAATGCGACTTTTTTGTCTTTGCAATTACACCCCAAAAAGACAGAATTCATTCCCGCGCTGTTTTACATCACTCTTAACATGATTCCTTAAATTTCAGATAGATTGTCAAAAACTTCAAATGTTTTTCACGTGATCCACACCATACCATTTTGTGTTAAGTGTGTGCCAGCCAACTGCACTTAAACTATGTTATGCAAGTATCTAAGAGCCATGAATTACAAGTTTGATTTGGACTCTGACTTGCACAACAAAAAGAACGGTAGCATTAGTCGTATATTTTCGACCAAATTCGTAGGTTTAATTGAATATGCAACATTGCATATGGTCAATCCATTGGTTTCATCATCCATAACGCATAATATTTTTAGCCAATCGAGATTTCTGTTCCGGTTGCCATTGTGTTTGTCGTTGTCCACTGATTGCACGAACAAAATCTTCTAGGTTGTCAAGGTCGTAGTTGGAAGTGATGAAATTACGTTTTTCAACTGGATCCCAGCGTGCGCGGTAGCCGATGGAGATTACTGCCAAACATCCCAAAACTAATGTGAAAATGAAAAGTATCCTGGAAGATCCAAACATTCTGAAAACGGAAAACAAGATGTCAGAAAATGTCGGGCCAAAAAGCTAGCTTATCAATGATATTTCACCGGTTCAATGTACGTGGTTTAAGTGTGCCTTGGATTAACTAAGCACCCCTCCGATTTGCATTTGAAGCTTAAAGTAATATGTGGATACATATGCAAAACGCCTGATTTTGAGACTTTGCCATGTAACACCTGTCATACTAGGATGGCACAACAGCAATCACTGGAAGTTGATTGGTGCGGCACAATATTTTTACTATGTGTGAGAAAACCATCATATAAGGTTTGGTCTAAATATTATGCCCATCCTGTTTTAGACGTCTGGAGAGATAAAAACTGCGGCACAATAAGTGAGGCAACTTCTGCGCATTATTAAGTCTACATGTATGACAGCTTAGGAGAATATTGGTGGATGGAGTAAAGACAGAGGTTGATCCAGCGATACAATGGCGGAAAGCAACCGTCTGACTAAAGAGGTGGGAAGAAGGGGATACACAGTCTATGAGACTAATGTCACTATAACGCTGGTTGCATATCTTTCAAGTGCGCTTGTCATTGACTTGATTCCGAAAATGTGTGATTCGATCCTACGTAATAGGCCCCAGTCGTGTAACGTTCAGAAAGTCGCTTGAAGATTTGCTTACAGTAGACAAACCGGGACAATCTATGTTAGCTTACTGTGTATGGAATATTGGCACCTATCTTCTTGCTCTTGGGAATTCCAAACCAACCGATTAGTTAAGTCTCTAGTGAAAAACAGATAAACATGCAAATGAGTGTATTTGCTGCAACCAATCCACACTTTTGGACGGTGATATTGTTATGACCATCCTACACAGGAATCCGTAAAGATGAATTTGATCATGATGCTTGTTTTCGTAATGAATGAGATTACACAAATGTGAGGGTTAAAATGAATGGAAGATATTTTGTTGGTCTTCAGGTTCGCTCTTTGTTAATGAAGTTGACCTTGAGCTAAAAATTAGCCCTCTTTGTACCAGCACTGACTTATTCAAATCAGCCTTAGTCAATTATGCTGCTTAGTTTGGCATTGGATCTCCTAACCATGTTAACTTATGGCGTAGAAATCGTGCAGGCCAATTTACTGAAGTATGTTAGAACAAAATAGAGTTGTAGATTGCTTCAAAGCCGTCCAGATTTGTTAGTAATTATTCACTTGAGTGCTACTCTTGACAAAATAGCTCAGTAACCATAGGAACACAAACGCTATTCGCACACAGTTTTACTTAGAGCAAAATAAATTTGGGTTTATATGCGGATTTCACTATCCTAAAACAAATAAAAACTCCTGGAAGCAAAGAAGCTGGGTTCGCCAAAAGTGTGTCGATTTGGCTGTGGTCGATGCGAACAGAAAGCGAAGTAGTATGTACTAAAATAAATTTCCTTCACCGTGAGTCGATTTCCTTTAAAGCAATTAGTTTTTTACACTACTCGATCGAGATCCTAAAAGTTTGGTTAATTTTGGGGAGAAAAATACCTTCAGTTAATACGGCGCAATCAGCGCGACATCAGGCGCTTTTGTGATCTTAGTTTCTAATAAACAGAAGAATTCCTAAACCCTAACTCTGAAAGAACTTTAAGCACGCGCAAATGAACTAGCTTAAAATAGCTGTTTACCATCTAATTGTACAAGAGTGACAGCAACATCTGGATAGAATGAAGATTCACCAAACATGATTCGCATTGGATGCTTACAGATAAAACTTTGAAAGAAATGAGTAGAAATCTATGCTTTGTTTATGTGTATTTCCCCATTGTCAACCGCTGTTAATTGTTTCTGAAGTCCACAAATGACAAACGAGGATCTTTTAACTTTGGATATGTGGTTTCGTGAGGAAATAAAATCAATAACTGCCATTCCTGCAAGAAGATATAGTTACGTAAGTGCAAGTATTTTTAAGGTCGAAAATGATGTACTTATTCCGATAATTAGAAAAATCTTAAAGTAATGCATTTCTCATGAGAAGTCACAACTTTAGTGGCTCGTGTGTAGGAGGCCACATGAACCAAAGCTGCGCAGTTGAAAGACAACCGGAGTAGGATCGCCAGACCACGATTAGTACGTGAATGGCTGGTAGTTGAGAAAATAAAATATGCATATTTCGGATTTCTAATGAGCAACAAATTAAGCGCAAACGGTCCGTAATTCATGCCTTTGCTGAAGCAACTGCACAGAGTTTCTCGGATGTTCAGACTGAGCTTGGGATTTGATAATTTCAAGTCAGTTCACCTCTGGTTTAAAAACGTGGATATTTCATTAGAGGTGCAAGCTTGTTCTGCCTACTTACTCCAGCAGTTCCATTTACAATAAAAGACTATAAATGTAAATCCGTTTATTACAGCGAATCCTATTAAAATAGGAAATCAGTGTTATCGCGGCGTTTCGCTAGGCCCAAAAATAGTTCGCACAAAGCAGTTTTTGAATGTACAACAAGGCTGTTGCACAAACTATCGATGAATGCACCTTATGACTATAAGTTTGGTTTACAAAGTGTACTTGTGAACTTCAGTTGTGTTTACTAAAGTAAGGCAGTGTTTTGTGTTCTCGGCTACCCGTTGATAAACATCTCAGCTACCTAACTACTCCAAGTGTAGATCTTGGAACAGCCAATATTGAGGTTTACTTCGACAGCCACATTTATCTTCAATTTGTGGAGCACAGGATTATTGTAATGCAATGCTTTGTGCTTGTGGATTATTTTCAATTCAGTGTCCTATAAACTCGATGATAAATGACACTCCAATTGTGAATATATAACCTTTCAACTTCTTACCGTTTCGCACAGCCCGACTAGGTAAACTTCTTCCCTCAGCGTTCGACACTTCTGCCATTGTTTTGAGCGCTTATCAGCGTGATAAAATGCTGAGATGGAGTAAGTATGTAGCGTATTGCATTCGTCAATCCCAATAACCCACAGAAATCTCACTGTAAACTAGTTCAGTTGCACATTTTTCGACAGTAGAAATTTCATACTATGCGTGCCTATACAAAGCGGATGTATGCGACGTAGGTTTACCAGGTATTCGGCAGTTATTTGGGCAATCAGTTTAGATGACATTTTTTCACTTATAGTGCTGCAGATTTTGAGCCGGCTTGCATGCAGCAAATGTTATCAAACTGCACTTGGAATAGTTCCTTAAATGCACATTGTTAATTTTCATCTGTTTCGAACATTTCTATGGGACTGGATAAAAGTAGTATAAAAATAACAATGCAGCAGCGCCATTCTTCTCGTTTGGGATCGTTTGAGTTGAACGAGTGTTTGTGCCTTAGGAAGGATGAATTTTGCTTTCATCTCGAAGGATGTTTTATTGATCAAATTTGTTGTCAGGACGTTGGTTTTGTTGTTCTACAATATCCACATTAAAAGAGAGGAAATTGCTCCAAGTCAATCTTTTTTCTTTTACAGAGATAGATATTTTGTAAATCCTTTAGCGCCATAAACGTATTTTAACCGTTCTCAGAAACACCGCGTGTTGTATGACATTATAAACCATCAGAACACAAAAAGGAGCGAATATATCACGGAGTCATCGGCCGTACACAAAGTTGAGCTGAGTCAGTTACTGCAATACGTACACTGTCAGTCAGTTTGGAGTGGGATAATTTACCCTGTGCAAACAAAGCACTTGTGTAAAGATACAGTATCTCCTCAGATGTTTGCTACAGATTTGAGTCGCCTTCAGTATGAAATATAAGCCAAGGTTTTATTGTTGTAAGCACAGTCACTGCGTTGCGTGAGAGCTGTTGATTTTTTGTTACACTGTACAGTAAGAGGACGTATTATGTGTGCTATCAGCTGAAAAAAAGGCAACTAACGTCGTTCCAACTTGTGGTGAAGCTAATCCATAATCCTAAATGACAATGAATTTGCGTGGTCCCAGGTCTACTCAGAAGCACATGGGAATTTGCTTTGACTAGTTCAGGTTCGGTCGTTTTTGTGCTCTCTGAGCTGCACAATTTGACTGGATTGCATTTAGTTTAGTGCAAACAAAATATGCAGCTTGGTGAACTAACCAACAACTATCTATGCTGGCTGAGCTACCAACATTTCAGATTTACATCCTGAAAATCTGAAGTTTCAAAAATTATGAATTTTACCTCATTATTAACCGTTGGAATTTTGCTACACATCAACTGACAGGCCGAAACGTCGTTCGATTTTTAAGAAACTACTGTCTCCCTAGAAGGTTGCAAGACATCCACTGGATGACCAATGCCCATTGGTTTAAACCCGGTTCGATGAAAGCAAATAATTTCTCCAAATAAACTTGGAGTAGCTGCAATTTGTAGCAAGTATGAAACAACGCATGTAAGCTGTCTGTGCTAATTTTTAGGGAAAAAGAGTTTATGAGATATAAAAGATAATGCAAGGCTAATTGTTACCGTAAATCTATTCAGTTAAATTAGATACGTATTACTTCGGAGAGGAAAAGGACCTGGCACCCTCGGTTATTGTGCTCACAGTCAAAAAGCAGATTCAACCCCTGAGTCATCCATTCTATAAAATGCACCTCTAACAAATTTCATCTTTGTTAGGACAGATGAGAATCTTCCATGGACGCCTTTGTGGAAAGACGGCTTGATCGTACAGTAACGCTTTTTTGAAGGTTTGCAATGATTTACTAATATAGTTTATGGATTATCTGACATGATCAACTTGTGTTTACCTTCAAGACCCAGAAACTTATCCCGATAGCAACGAAGGCACGGGGTTGCAAAGGTGAATTTCGACATACATTGAAGTGTATGGCAGTTGTACTGCAGCTGTTTTTATACGTGAAATAAATCTGAATCGTTGTAATAGGGGAATTACTTATTGTCATCTATTGTTATTTAATGTTAATTTCACTAAAATCAACAACCTAATGAAGAAAATTCCAAAGTCGCACTTTATTAGCATTTAAATCAGGCTGCTTTGGCATTCATTTCTTTAGTTCCATAAAATAAGCCAACATGTACCGTCTTCGATGCGTAAATTTGAGAACATTAATTGAGTGATATAGGCCCATTCAAGCTGAAACTAACGGAGAGGAGGTCAACACAGGGCAAGGCACATGGCCTGTACCTTACCCACTCTGGCAAACTAGCTGCATACAGTTATACCGGAAAAGTATTTGAGGGACATTGTCGGGTTGGGCTGAGCGCAACTCGAGTGTGTAACGTAATCAAATTGATACAAAGCTGGTGGAGCTCTGAACTGCCCCCTTCATCCTAACGCATTCAGATTGTTCTTCCTTGCTCACTTGTCTATCTAAAACCCTTTAATACTTAAAACGGTAAAAAGGCCCACACTGATCCAGTAATTTGAACTTATTTGCGAGAGGATGTATAAGTTACAAATTACTCGTCAGGGACTGACACATTTGTTTCACTGAAGGAAGCATATAATGGCAATGCAGAATACACACCAATGGTTTTTTAAACCTAAATCGGTAATACTGTGAGCTAACGCAGTAAGTACGCACTTCTAAATGCAACATATTACTGAAATAAAGCATACGGGTATTGTAGTAGACACATTGGTAACAGGAATTTACATGTGCGTACACTAATTCAAGAAAAATTTGGCCCCTAAAGTTTTTTACCCAACTGCCACAGAGCGGTCTCACGTTGTTTAAAAGTGACCTGCATTACTTCTGATCCGACTTCAGCTGAGAGAATAAAAAACACACCAACTAAGTTAGCCCAGTTTTCTGCAGAACACAATTCCAAAACAGTCATCGTGCGGAATTATTGCAGACAGTTACCAATATGATTGTTTTGGGGACGCATAAGACCTAACAACCGAAGCACCTTTAACACAAATCAGCCAGGACGTAGTGAGAACGTGTATATTAAATGAGAAAGTGGGCACCGTCTTGGAGATTGTTACCGGCAAAAGGCATTGCTTGAAACGTCCTCCATGTTTGGATATTTTTTGGCCACAGATTTTATAACGGTGTAAAACCGGTTACAGAATAACTTTTTTAGAAAGTTATTGAGAGCACAGTCACTAATGTTTCTTGAACGCTAGAAAGTTCCAGACAGTAGATGGCTATGCGAAATCCAAGCACAAGTTTGGCTGGTTTAAAATTCCACGTTCACTGCGAAGGTTATATAATGGCAACATTTGTACTGGAATGTATAGCTCTGCACATGGATCTACTTAAGTGTTTTTGAAAATTTCTCCAATGCAAGCTCTCTTCTAGAGACGTTTTTTTAACTGTAATCTTCAGAGGAGCAACTAAAATCGTTTGCTTTAGAAAAAAGTCCCTAGATGGGATGAATTCGCTCACCTTGTTTTGAACAATGCCGCTTTTGTATAGTTTATCCACGACCTTTTACTATTTTTCAGAAAGTGGACTTGAAGAACAAACTAAAGGCGATTGTTTTTTCATCGGCCTCACTTATATCCATCAAAGACTGCAATCATCATTTCGCTTCCGATTCAGAGTCTCACTCACATAATAATAATACTGTTTGGTTGATTTTTATCAGTTGTGAATTTATTAAATATAAATATATGTGGACAATGAACAGGAATGATCACAATGACAGCAGCTAGCCAGTACTTTTGGACTATCTAAAATACGTCATATCTTTTTTCGTGTACAGAAAAAATGAAAATGGCTGGCGTAAATCATGCTCATAGCATATCAACAAAACGGACGGAATGATGTGATTAATATTCGTGGAAAACATATATGCATCGCTTGTAAAGTGACTGACTCCGTACGTTTGTAATAGGTTTGGTGATTGGGTCATACCTAATTCCGACCGGCAAACGCTTCAACGTTTCGATGAAGGTAAAAATCAATAAAACGTTCAAGCTCACGTTGGAAGAACATTTCGGATGAACATCAAACCATAACTGGCCAGTTAAATTACACAGAACTTGAGAAGTAGACTTGAGGCGAACTTTCGGTTCCGTTTTAATCAGTCTTTAGGAAACACTGAACACAATGACTACTTGCAAGTAGCCAGATTCTCATGTAGCTATCTATCGAACAGCCAACGGACAAGAAGACTTGAAGTTAACGGGATATCTGACGTAATAATGGATCGAGTCACACGAATGATCGATCCTAGGACCGTCCACATGAAAAACCGCAACAATTAAGAGAGTCATTCTGTTGGGTGCTTCTCGGGATCTGTACGCATCCATGGTTTACTAGCACGTAATATATTAAATTGCAGTTTTCAAGTGCTCTTTTCAAAAGTATTGTCATCGAAGTTACTGGCTAGTTTGAGTACGTTTGGTGGTTTTCTTCGAAAACAAGAAGCAACCAGTATCAGTTGGGGAGTTCTATTTAATAACCGTAAAACTCAACCAAATGAATCCTCTTTTTCATAATAAAACAGCAGAGAACGAGGAAGTAAATTCTTTTAAAGGGGGTTTTGCCACTATAGAAAGTGTCTCTTTTCATGGAATAGGCTTTGTTGAGTAGTGTACGTAGTTTAGAAGGGTGCCGAGTCCTGAAATGTGCGGCGGCACAGACGATGACTGCCTTATTGCACATTTTGATGAGTTTTTCGGCGACTTTTTTCTTCAGATGACCATAAGATCTGAAGAGATCAAATGACAACCATGAAAAATAGTGCTTTTTTCAGCAAACGAGAAAGTGTAAATATTTCAACTACCAAAAGCTTGAAAAGCATACCTCCAATCTGACCAATTTTTAAAGTATCACTATGCGGTTGTTTATGGTTTTTGGATATCTGTAATACAAAGCCACAATAGTCGAACAACAATTTTTGTGACCATTATTGTGACTCATTGAATCGGCGAGTTACAAACGTTTACCGGACTACTGAGGAATACTGTACCAAAACTCTTGGACAGAATGTCTGGTCCCGTTATGCATGTCTGTGACTCCAGTGGTGGCTAGAATTCTTGAAGTTGTCGCATTGGACCCCATACATGCGTGTGCAATCTATAGTCGCGTTCATGTGGTACGGTGTATTCGGAAGATGGGCCGCAACAGAACTATTTAGGACACGCCGTTTTCCTTTATTAAGCATGCCAGGCATTTGCTGAACTGTTCACTAATAATGGATCCGTAAATCTTTTCAATAGGACTGGCAAACTGATAAACCTACATGAGGATAATCCATTTGGTCGTCGACACCTCGGCTACCCACAGCGATTCAAACAAGTTGATCATCATTTTAAGGCAAAATTAAATTTATCGGCTTGAATAGTTTGTCTAGCTCACTGCGTGTTACAGTGCTGTATCACTGGTGATTTCCCAAAAACTAGAGCGAGCTCTCGATTCCTCGAAGCGTATTAGTTAGGAATTGGTGCACTACGGCAAGGATGATTGTGAACGAATCTTCCTAGTTCTCCAGTATGAGAGACGAATTTTACTGTGCCTGACTTTCATCCCATAAGCAATCGCGGCGTTTATGTTAGTATTGGCAGTAAAATTATTCAACATACGATTCAAATCAGTAGGAGGATTACGTACAATAGAGATCGTTCAGACCGCTGCTAAAATTCTAAAGATGGAAATGTTATTTACTAATACAATGTCCATATATCTTGAGTGTAAAATCGCATGGACTAAACCAGAGGAATTGCTCTTGGTTACCCCACCCTTTTGTCTGTAACAAACTATACTGAACGGAAATCGCGCATTTGGATTGCAGTGCGAAGAACGTTATCAGGATTATCCGCGGGGGAACTGTTAGATGTCTGATGTCTGCCTTTCAACGCTGTCGCACATGCACTGTAATTTCTGTAATAAGGGTAAACTGGTAAAAATAATGTGAATCTAACGGGAACATTATCTTACGTACAATTTCCGGGACACAGCACGAAGCTGCGAGTGGAGTTTCAGTTCTCAGCGATAAGATCAACAAGGGTGGTCTTAATCGAAGCCTAATGAAAAAACATTATATAGACAAAATTACGTAATTTGCCCTGATCAACTATAAGATGAATGTTTTGGTCACTCTCTGGTGTGTAAAACTTGTCTGGGCTGAGCCTGAGGCCGCCGCCTTGGCATGTTTTCACGTGATGTGGGAAACTCGGGGACAGAGAATAAATGAGTGGTGTCCTTCGCTCCAATCTGCGTATCATCTCAGATTCACCCCCGCAATAATTAGTTTCTGTGAGATCACAATTACTTGTTTGACTCGTTCATGTACAAACATTATGATGATTTTGTCAAGTGTGCCATTTCCAACCAAAAAACCTCAAAACGATCTTAATAACGAACAAGGTCGCTTAAAAAAGTTGAAATGACCGGAACTGAGCGTATTGATGCATCACTCCTGTTCACATAAGAGAGGCCATTGAAACAAGGAGTGTGTATATTCGAGCTGATCAAACTTGAATACCTTCTTCCAATCAACTGAATCAAATAAATAATTGAAACATTAATAGAATGAGATCTAAAAGTGCATTTTTGTAGAAGTTCTTGCATTGCTATTTGAGTAGAGACGAGAGCGGTATGACCTATAGCATTCTTGACCTTAAATGAATACAGTGCTTTTATACACCTTGCCAAGTCTGCAGCTCTTTTACGCAGTTACATCTGTGCGGCATTTGCCACAAGTTATCTTAACTTGAAGTTTCTTGCAGAAAAGTTCTAAGGTGTTAGGTGATAACCCTAAACTGTTCCAATGGATAACTTTAGAAGAAATATTGAGAATATGAGGCAATTCAAAACAAACATTGGCGAGAATCTCACAGTATTGTAACTGACTCAAATTGCATTGGTCATCATGGCGTTAAACCCTGGATTACTACCATTATACTAAAACACATATATACACACTAAAACATTAAACTAAGCGTCACGTTAACCGTCCTAACGTATTTTGTGCCGCGGAAAGCACTTTAAGTTGATAGTATGTCAAAGGAACTTACTTCAGCCGAGATACTGCTTTAGTGCGAAAAGGGTCTGGATACCCAACTACGTGAGAACTTGAAGCTGGCAAATTTATTTTTGTCCATAAGTGAATCGGAGTCCACCAATCATGAAGCTCCAGTTGACAAAAATATGATTGGTTCTTGCGCTGACTGCAACTGGCCATCATATGGCTATAAGGTATCATCCTCAGTGACAATCTAAGGCAAATCATCGCTTTTTAAGCCGTATTTTGTGATGTGAAAATAATGCTAGGAAGCAAAACATGTTTGCTTTACAGCTAGCGGCCAACGGGTTGATGAAAACACGTTTCAGCGCGTTACTAATTTGTAGTTTCGTATTCACAAATCAAACGATCACTGTTAAAGTCAAGGAGCCAAAACTAGTTTCTTAGAATTGTCCACAAGTAAGTTGTTCACAACGCTACGCAGATAATATCGGTATTTAATGCAGATTTTTCTACTTGGGTACAGTTGCATGAATCCCTTGGAAAATGTTCGAAGAACGGTCAGCCGTTTTGAACTTCCTAGCAGCTACTGTGTCCAGAATCGTAGCAAGGTAAAGGAATAAACTTTCACTAAAAGGTAATGTGTATAGTGAAGTTAGTTAAACATTAGAAATTACAGTCCATCTAACTCAGACGCATTTTGATCACTTTCAGTACATCAGTTTGATTGCTTGTCTTCAGATATTAAGTTCGAAATAGTTGTCTTTTCTTTTTCGGGTCTACTACTGCAGGTCCATCTTTTTTTTACTTTCTTTACCTAAACATGGCAATTGTTGGATCATTCCCACCATATATCTAACAGCGATCAAACACAGTCTACATAAATCTGCCATAGGTCCATTGGAACCAGCAGCGCATCAGTCTCCAATGGTTTTAGATTCATGGTGGAACTGCTTTAAGCAGTGCTCTATTTGAAACTTGACCCCATTAGTTTACGCTGCAGCCCAGAAAACATAGGATGGAATATTGTATGCCATGGTGTAAGGTTAGATTTAATTTTATTCTAGCTCTAACTCGCTGCAAAATGCTGTCTATTAGGACGGCCACGTCTGTCTCGTAAGTAAAGCCAAACTATACTGAAAAACCGACCAGCACTCTAGAATCTGATCGCGGGTTATCAGCAATGTGCATCGCAGGAAATTCCGGTGCACGCAACTTCCCGGTTAGTAGTCTAAACACTCATTCACGCGGTCACAAGCGGCTGGTCAGCGCTGTGAATAACCCGCACTTAGACTGGATATAGGGCTGCTCACATCTCACTCACGGGATCCACATCACCTGGTCACATATGTTGATCAGCTCCTTGATAATCAATTTCTCAGATGGACGTTTCACTCATAGGATGAATTTTATTCTTCCCCTGGGCTAGGTTTAGAATCTATACATTCGATCTACGGAATCAGCACATTAATCAGCAACAAGCAATATATCTATCGGTATCTTGAACATCATTAAAAAAACACAAGCGGTCTTTTTGCGTCAGATTCAGTTGAAGAATATAACGGACAGACGGGCAGCTGAGATTCATATGAGTCTCCCGTCAAAACCAAGTTGTTTTGTCATCATCGTAGCAACTGGTTTGAAGGTACGATTCAAGAGTGAGCTTTTGGGTATAAAATTTTGGACACAGTAAACATCCGGATCATTGTACCGTGTTTTGCACTTACCCACTGAGCAGAAAATCATTGGGGCAACTTCGACGCAATTCCGATGAGTTTTGACCGTTCCAACGTGCACCTTTGAGTGCGAAACGTTTAAATCGAGTTTACAATTTTCTTTACAGGACTGCACTGCAGAATAAGCTATATTTGAATAAGCCAGCAAAGTATCCCGAATATCTAGATAATTTTGGTAAACAAAGGGTGACACCGAAGTGTTGTTGTTCTTCTGCTTTACGTTAATAGACACCAAACGATTATTGCAAAAATTCACCTCCGTAAACAATGAACAATAATCACGAAGAAAAGACTGTTACTGGGAAGCCCTTGTGGTTCTGGTTTCAGCAAACAAATGACCGCCGAATTTATGCACCACAAACTCCTATTAAGAACATTGTTCATTACTCAGCGTGGATGCCAATAAAATCGTTCCTTGTAATTAACTCTGCACCGCTGTTGGTATATCGCGTATGATTTAATTGTGCATACAGTTTACGAAGATTTTAAGTTTGCGGTCAAGCCATTTATTGCGAAAACTTCCCGACTTCTGTCGTAGTTGGGAAATTCGGGAAACCAGTAGACGCTTGAATTAATTTTGCGTTAGGTGAGTTAATGGTTTATTTCGCCCCTTTTCATTCCAAAAAATCAGGAATTATGCAAAACTAATATCTGATGCGAATCAGTTTTTTTATTTTCTAGCCAGCTTTACCAGCAAAGGACTTCGAAAATGACCTCTGTCTACCAGTGGTCGTTATACTGCTTTATTCTTCACTTTTTGCATCAATCAACGCCGCATTTTTCGGAAACTTGTCCATACTTACTGATCGCATGATTAATTTGAGATATTCGAATGGGCCTAATGACGAGTACAATCCCTTACAAAATGCTGATATATAATATTGTGCTGAACAAGGCGCATTTGGCAAAGGCACACATGATCAAAGACAAACACTTTAGACCAAAAACACGACCAATTTAACTGTAATTACAAGAGCCCGGCTGTAGAATTACTAAAGAACCAATTATCTCAACAGTGTAATGTTCACAGTTGCTCAAGTAGCTTTCGATCAGTTCCTTAAGCTAAGTGATGTTGAAGGCCTGCTTGTTGATTTGCAGTCAACCTGAGATAACTTATCAAATATGGCTTTTTAACTTCCGTTGCGGTAGTATAGGAGCCCAATTTATGAGACAGAAACATGGAATCACTTGGTATGGCGTAAAGCATACTGTGCAGCCAAGTAGTCTGTACTCAACGCAGGACTGTTAGGTGTAACATCAAAGTTGCAAAGTTTAAATAATTTTCTGGAAAATCCTCACGTAAGTACTCAGCCTGAGGGAATCAATAACAACTAGACAATGTTCATTAGAATTAAGGTTTACACATTCCGTGTACGTAATTCAGTTTTAGTCGTGTTTCAGACCATTTCCAAGCTCAGATTCTCGCTAGACGAAGTTAAAAATACCTCCGTTAAGTGGACGCATTCAACAAAGCGTAATGGAAAGCGAAATAATGAGTAATTCACCCCCAATCAGTAAGTCAGCTTATCTACTATTCAGACGGTCCAAATGCAGACGACATTTTTCACTTTAAAGTCTCAAAATTAAATTCCACAATAAAATCCCCTAAATTAAAAAAAACGATTTTCTCCCAATTGTGCGAGAAAGTTATTAGAATTTACCGATGAATGTATTTCCGTCAAACCTGATGGCATTTTTATCGTTTTTTTCGTTGCGTTAGTGGTTGTTTTACAGACAGGGTAATATAGTTTTCCTCAAATAAACATGGGTTATTTCATGGGACATATCTTTCAAACACTTGCAAATACGAATAGCGTTGAGTCTTCCCAGAACCGACGTGCTTGACTTAACGTCGATCCTTTAAACTAGGCTACCAAACAAAAAGAATGTGCACAAGCAGGATGTCTATTTTCTGGTCCTTTACTCTTAGCACTATAGTTATTGGAGGATTCCAGTCGTCATGTCGTATGGGGCGGCAAATGTTTGCCATTTTCAACTCAGAAGAATATCCCAAATATGGACCCTGAAATGCTAATATCTTGCAGGTAACGTTGCGGGTTGTTTGACTTGTTGCGTTCAACTTCCCTTTTCCTTTCAGGCTATAGGGCGGCAGGATACCAGACTTGTATGATGTAAACTGACAAGCAACAACCTGGTTCACCAAGATTTGCAGTTTATCTGAAGGGACTTGGATCTTGGATTGTTTACTCACATAGCTGATCGGACGTCCCCGGTAAGCTGCGCCAATAGGTCGGAACTAATTTACAAACTATTGTGCCGCGTGCTACCTTTCTTAACACTGGAAAGTATAGTTCGTTTTCCATAATCTTGCAAACTCTCTTGACAGTATTGTTTTATTTTCGGAATAACAAACAGTTTAGATCCACTTTTTGTTATGCAGCTCACGGCAGTTCTTTATATCTGTCTTTTTGTTCATCAGCACGGATAATTGCAGCAACTCTAATTTTTACATCTAAGACATACTTTTTGCTGTATGGAATGATCTTCAGTACGTGTGTTTTCGGCGGGATAATAGCGACATGATTGTCTTGTTGTGTGAAGATGTGCCTGGTTGGAAAATCACCCTTCGCGAAATGTAATCAGAGGCCTTAAAATTCAAGTCTACTTAATGTTCTGGATTTTCAACCTGCACAAGACACAGGTGCATTTGTGAAGCTTCTCCTGGGTATAAAATGCAAATATTTTGCGCAGACCACTTGAATAGCATTCTATGGAACTATCCACCACGTTGTACGTAAGGTAAGCAGTAGGGATAAATTGTTTTTCGAAATATTCAGATTAAACAAACATACGATAGGTTTGAGAACGTACACCCCACGGTGCTAGGTCGCCCTGTTTGAACAAACTTCAACGTATGTTCATTTTTGCTCTTAGCACAGGTTTTGCCTGACTCAGCACCTAGATATGCCTTTGACTTGTAGGAAGACGAGATTGGTGAAACGGTCATTTCCAGAGTATCAGAGAGTTTTGTGGGATATACATCTAGGAATCTGTTCTGTCACCTCGAACATGGTGGCACAATTCGGTGGAGTAGATTTTATGAATCCAGCTGAGTAACAAATTTGAAAGATTTTGAATGCATCCAGTTTTTTTGGATAATAGGCATACCAGTAAGTCGTTTTTTAGGAAACTACCACTCCTGGCAAGTTAAGTAATAAGGGATGAAAAGTGCTTTCCATTTTCATCTGTCTTACATTTCGTGAAAAAAATTAAGAGGAAAATGCGACATTTTTTGTTTCTGTATCTTCAGCTTTTAAATACATATACACCTATCTTCTAGACATTTTCATATGATCGTTAGGGTTTCATTTATGGCATGAATAATAACAAAGCCGTTTAAATAAATTGATGTTTCTAGCCGTAATTATGTCTAATACTTTGGGTGGTGAAGCTTTTGTGACAATACACTGAATTGTTAACAGCTCGAGTGCGTTAAGTGGGTCATTTCTTCTTCAATGTCAAACACTTTTATAAAGTTAGGAATGTTTATACCGTTTTAGTGAGCATTTTATACCTAAACTTAGGGACATACATTTGAAAGAACATATTGTCATAAAAATTATATAACATCAAGCAGGTTTGGAAAAAGTATCCACTCAACAACGCATTGATAATATCTGCATGACTGACAACTGGACGTTTGCATACCAACTTTAGCAAAACAATCAATAGCTACCTGGGCTAGCACTAATTTCATTAGCAGAAACTGAATCAGCTTACCTGGTTTCATGAAAAATCTTTCAACGGTAACATCCCTTCGGTGCCACTCGAAGGAAGCATGAGGACTGGGATACTGCCAGGCCGCCCAAGCCTAGATAGAGGACGCCGAGATGCAGAGGTCGGGTTCAAATCACGGACCTTCCGGTCAGCAACTTCGCGCTCCAAAGAAGTAACGATTGGAAGTAATGACTTGCACTTGTCTGTCAGTATTGTTAGGTGCCAACGGGATTAATATAAACCAAACACGTTATCTACTTAGAGAAGTGTACCAGTGAGCTGAAGGATTTTGGTGGATTTAGGTTAGTGGTTGCCCAGGTTTAGGACACCTTTTAAGTAAGCAGCAAATGCTGTCGGTATACTGTGGTTGGTGTATTGTGTTACGATGAATTTTAGGCGGTGCAGTTTCAATTATCCAATTTTTAAGTTACTTTTTCATGTAGCAAAAAAGTGAACTAAATACGTTACAGTTATCCATGTCTAAGCTGTTCCTAATACGCCGAAATCTCTATTCGTATGTTGAGGATAAATTTAAGATTTCAGTGCTTTGTTCTAAACTAAATGGTCAGTTTGGTAATGTAATCCAGGCCCTACGTGTATGTAACCAGCTTATTTTCTATGAAACAAAAGATGAATAGGCGATTGCTAGAACCGAAGATAATGGCCACTAAGTTGTCGATGTTTGCTGCCTGATTTCGGAGCTCCTGTTATTCACTAGAGGACAAAGCATGAAGCCGTCAATCAGCTTACTAAAATTAGCAGAGGGTAGACTGAAGGAAATTTGACTAAGAATATATCTTGATGATCTAGTTTACCCACTGAATATAACTGCCGAGGTTTGTGTATGGCGGTTTACAAGAGGCGCATTTATGTGATTGACGTCGATTTGTGTTGTTTTGGCAAACTTAATGTCAGTTTGTTGGGAACAAAGTAGGGTAGCAAGTAGAAACCGGTATAGAGCCTACAAAAAGGGACTCTTACATACAAGCTGGCAGAGATGGGTTTCTTAGATATGTGCGAAATAAGTTACAGGAAACCACCATGATATTTTATTTGTCTACTCTATTCTATTCTTACCTGGGGGAACTATTATATGGTCTGATCACAAAAGTGACAGCGCCGAACGCAGGTTGTGCTAAGATCAATGAGGTATGTGTCGTGGTGGCACCTGCACAGGACAAGGAAAGACAAGGACTTTATTTGTCGAACACAAACTTTCCGCTAAGCATCCTAAGAGATTTGTAGAAACAGGCAGTTTTTCAGAAATATGCACAAAATATATCCAAACTTCAGCTGGTCCGCGTATTCAGTGACGGTTATTGAATTACAGACAAACTGCCTAATAGGAATAACGCTTCTAAAATATCGCCTCTAACCGGTGAAGGCTAATACTTGAGTTAAGTTTATTACCAGAATTTGGAGATTTATACGCCTTGGATTTGGTGTAAAATGCAATCTCCTGCAAGTGCTCAAGTAGACAGTTTCGTAGTCAAGCACGCATGGGCTGAGGAGAATTTTAAAGGGTAATGTCAGTGATACGTTTAAGTACCAAAGCCTCTATATGAAAATGAGAGAAAAAGTTATCAGAGCAGGACAGCCTAACAATTCAGCGTCTGTCGTTAATGAAGAAAACTTGCAAAAATCCACAAAGAGTTACTGGTAAGCAGTAGAAAAATGCAGCAATTACCAGCTGATTTATTCTGGGCGTTTAAATCTGCAACTGTTTTGCTTTGTAGACTGTCTGCAGTTTTTTCAACAAGAGTGGAAGATATGCTTCTGAAAACATCCGAAACAAATGGAGTTAGATTTCGGGTCACTGCAGCAATGCCATCGGCCGGCAGTGGCAAAATTCGGTGCAGAAAGTGGATGTCTTGGCACGCAGGCAACAGGATGTAGGCAGCAAAATCTGCACCCGTATGCTTGTCTCCCGATTTACATTAGGCATTGATGCGTGAGCTTCCTGACAGCCACTTGTTGAAAGCAGTCATGTTTTAAGTTCCAGACGTATTTTCCTCAATGAAACAACGACAGTTACATTGTAATCTGATTCGGGGAGCATTTGATCACGCAGGCCGTCGTTGGAAGACTGCTTGTTTTGCTAGTTGAATTAATTACACCCAAAAGAGACTACAATAGACTACTGATCAAAGGAAATCATTTATTAGTACACAGTAGCGCACTAAGGTAATGACCCCTCTTTAGTGCGCACAGTTTACGGGATCGTAGATTAGTTTCGGAAATTACGAGAATACAAGCTGCCTTCAAATTAAAAGAGTCGAAGATGTTACTACGAACCAAACACAACTTTCATTCTCAACACGGTACACAGCATGTTTACTAGGAGATCTCTTTACAAGAAATGTTTTTTCGCACTGCGCTGTTCAAAGGCATTAGATGGATCACTTCAGAGTGACCAAGGTAGATACGGTATGACTGGATATTTTTTACGTTTCTTCGTTGACGTGGGCAACGGTTGGTGAATGTTTATTGTGAATGTATACAGGTGGTACGTTTTCTGAGCCGCTACATCTCACAGCACACTACTTACAGTAAAATGTCCCACTGTGAGGTCGACACCACCTCTTCGTTGATACTTATGGTCACCCGTTTCGGAAACCATGGAGAGATCACTCTCCAAAATTCGTGTTGCATTTTGGTTGTTTCAAAAATAGTAGACACACACTGGTACACTGTGAGTTCTGTTACCCTCTTGGTTTACCCCTTGAAGTAACAAATTGGCTGTATCACGTCACAATAAGTTGCTTCGCCACTGCCTCGTTTAAATATACATTTAATGAAAAATAATAGTTCATTTAATGGTTATCTTTAATTTTACTTAATTTTTACTTTTGAGTCCACAAGTGTGCGTTTAAGCCTTCAGTATGTGTCACCGTTTGTATGTGACAGCCTGAATATTATGGTGAATTGCACGGGTTACTTAAATGCTGAACACGCCTTCCGAGTCTCAGAAGACACTGACTGAGTAACGAGAATTTGAACGAAGCTGAACAGAAATATGGATATTCCGCCACAGATTTATGATTGGAAAAGGGGCACATTTCGTCTCATGCGCACACAGAAATTGGGACCAGAAGTTTAGAGAACATTTTTGTAAATTTTGAAGCCACAGACTCTTGGTTGCGATAGAGAAAAACTTAACTTTGAGCCAGAAGAACCATGACAAAAGCCTAACAAATTAACTTTCGTAACTTGGTTAAAATCGGAGGATGGAATAGCATGCTTGCTGTATCACTATTTTGAACACAAACGTCTATGCCTGTATTTTACGTGTTCAACATATCAGCTGCTCATTCGTACTCTGAAATTCCCACACCATACTTCCAATTAATCAACACGTAGTCCGTTGCGAGCTTGGACTTGACACATTATTAGGCATGAATTCTCTTGAAATTCTTCATTCCCCAGCTCATCCTTGGTGTCAGCTTCCCGTAGCTGGTGAGATCACTTTTAAGCAGTTCTGTGGGTAAAAAGATAAGCCACCTTATTAGACCCAGTCAAAACCAACCAGGTAGAACATAGAGTTCTGACCTCTTTCTGCTGACCATCAAATATCGAATAGTCGGTCTGAGTCCGGCTGCCAGTTATTAAGGATCTTATGCACTGCGGTCTGCAAGCACAGCCATTAACTGGTAACGAAAGAATTTCCCGGAAATTCTTAGAATGCTGCTGATTTAGATGCAGTTCTTTGAACTGTTTTTTTAATTAAGAAATGGTTTTTGAAACGCATTAATCTTTCAGTATTCGGTGACCTAGGCCTGTACGGCTTGAGATGTTTTGCGAACTTTAACTACACAAATGTGCATTTTTGCAATTCGATTTTCTTCTTATTTTAGCATTCGCTATTTTAATGCCGGCTGTTCTCAGGGAGATATTGTTCTACGGTAGGTGATGTGAAAATATGCAAACATTGAGGAAGAATTGGAAACTTCCAACGGTTAAGGCCTCAAGTCTTGATCTCTTTTGGAGGGAAGGTTGCTCAATTACTAGAAATAATGAGAATACATTCAGTAATGGATGAAACCACAGTTGAAATTCTCTAGAAAAGCGACTCTTTTGTTAAGTGTAAATGCGCCGAAACCATTTTCTGTTTTTCTGTTTTCGAATTATTCACCCGCGTTTCGTTGATAGTTAAAGCCACTCCTGAAGAAAACTTGAGTACCAACCAAATGCGGTATCATATTCGTAGTGCTGATCGTCTTTGTCTCACCATTTGAGCATAAACTGATAACTGGAATCGAATGTGAATATGAATGTAAATACAGCAGTGTAAGCACGTGCTTGTACTATGAAGGGACTGTTTATAAAACAAATCGAAGATCTGTCCGGATGAGTAAAGCGTTCCGCAAGCAGTCAGAAATTGCTGATCACTAATCTTTGTGAAATAAAAAACGCTTCCATTAAAACTAGCCTTTCTACTCAAAGGTGCAGCCTATTTGAATAAACACTGTACGCTGAACTTTCGAGTTTGAGTGCATACGTGTTTACGTGTTTGCGACAGTTGAGCTGTTAGATTACTCGTCCGATGAGCGAAAACCAAATGTTGCCCTCTCACCTGCAGCGTTTACCAATTAGTTTGCTTCGGACATATATTTCTAGTTCCTCTTCATTGCTTACCACATTTCCGTCCGTCCGGGTTTGAGATACTGAATACTTGACGTCAATCTCGAATGGAAGTAAGTTTATCGCCCTTTGCTTGGCAAGAAAATCTCAAGTTTATTGCCCTATTTTTTCGGTTTACAGAATTAGATTTCTTGAGGTCGTTTTATGATCGTGCAACACGGCACCACTAAAACTGCAGTGCTCATTAGACCGTGGATTGATCCGAAATTTAATTATGAGGTACTATTTTTAAGTCACTGGTATCTACAACGAATCAATGGTGACCGAAACACAAACCACTGCTCACCGATGGACAAACACAAACGGGAAGTGGTTTTGTCCTTGACATCCATGTGCGCTTATTTATCGTTAGGGCGTCAGTTTTTTTCGTCACCCAATAAGATACAGACTTATAACGCACTTTCTTCTTTATTAGTATGGTCACTGGCAATAGGACATCGATAAGACGGTACTGAGTAATATGGTGCTGTTCTAACACACATTTCTAAAGATATTGTTGTTTACGAGAAATACACTCATTTGCATATCAATCTGGTTTTTGCGAGAGACTCACCTGGAACCCAGCTGAGTAGTGCATTACGTATATACATGTATCGCGATATCTCGAATATCGTAGCAACTGGAACATGAGGCGGCCTGGTGCAGCACATTCAGTTGCCTGAAAACATTACAAACGGGAGATTCAACTGGGTTCCAGGTGAGTCTCTCGCAAAAACCAAATTGATTTGCAAATGAGTGTATTTCTCGAAAACAGTCCAATTTGGGTTCAAGTAGAACTGCGTAGTAGACTGCGTCTACCTGATGAGCCCCAGGAAGGGCGAAACCGGTCGTGGGCTGTCGAAGAATTTTCAGCAACCTTATGAGTAGTGCATTACGTATATATTGTTGTTTACTCCATGACAAGTACTGTCTATTTAATTTGTTGAACTCATCGTTTAGTTTCGGTCTATCTTATCAATGTATGTGCACCCGCATGTTGTGCAATTTCAACTGGTCTTGGCGTCTTTGAAAACGGTCTGTAGCAGCGTGAGACAACTAATTTAAATCAACAAACAGCTGTGTACCTAAACTTTTTTCGGACCTGGGTCCTCTTTCTCATACTGTGCAACAGGAAGGTTACATTTCCTTAATGTTAAATGAACCCTATCACATTGGAAAAAATTTTGACATTTTCTGTTTGAGATACAGTCTTAAGTTGACAATGAATAGGTTGCTCAGATGCGCAAGCGCGATACGGTTTTGTAAGCTGCCTAATCAAAAACATGGACTGCAGCAAAATAAGCTTGCTTACAAGATGTTTGTTGATCGACAAAATCGTTCGTTTTGCATAATCAAAGCTATATGTTCGGCACCAAATTTAAATCGTCTGGTTTTTTAAGTGTCTTTCGTGGAATATTCATATTATACCACCATTCGTTAGAGAAGATAGTACACTCTACAAGCGTGGTATTGGCATACAAGTGCTGGTTGGCTGCGACGCGCTCATCTGTTTCAACTACTGTACTGGCACCAGCAGTCGGTGTTCTTTGCTGGTTTCTAAGCGTTAGTTCCGCAGACACTGTGCCACATGCTACATGATTTCTCAGCAACATCTAGATCTAGACTTGCTTTCTTCTGTTAATCCCTCATAAATGTCGACGTGCCGCACCCATCACTCTTCTGTTGTCTTTCTCTCTTTTCAAACAGGATGATTATTCTGACGCATTAGAGTTTTTCGGTAGGTGAACATGTAAATGGTTGGTTTTGAGCTGTTGTTTGTCTCCAAAATAGACAGGTTACCTGGAAACACTGCTCTCCGAAACTTTAGCTGGTTAAATACAGTTTGGAGCTTCATGTTCGGGCGTGCGCAGGTAAAAGGTTATTTATTAAAAAACCGCTTAGAACACAAGATGGCTTCATACATCTTAGAAGATGATTGCGGTGGATTGAAAAACATCTCCAGGTCACCAGATTTCATGAAAATTTGTTAAAATTTCACACAATATTTAGTGTTATAATATTCCAGCTAGAAGTCAAGTATGGTTTACGCTTGTGCAACCCATGGCCCTATGCTTATAATGCATTTCATTAGTTACCGTGTCACATGAAAATGGACCAGCTAGCCTTATAGGTGTGGAAAGAACAATACTTAAATACCTTCCAAGTGGTGCCGAATGGTTTTAAATTTAAATTTCTGTTATATTTGTGGAACTGTTTTTTGACAGAGTCGACCTCTTTGGTTGAGGAGTTGAAATTAATAACGGGTGAACCCGATATTTTGTGACACACGGTATTTACTACTGAGGCGTCTCGCCTCTGTCCGCCAGTGACAGGCATTGTGTACCGTCTTCTGATGCACAATGTCACCATCTACTTGAATAAAGTTTCACACTCGGCTAGACTGAAACATCTCAGCGGGATTAGCAATCAGGTTGGCCTGCCTTTTTGAACATTTACTGCTGCCTAGCGTCCGTTTTTTCTCGGAGCTGAGTTATTTTTGCTTTGACTTACCCATATCTGGATTGTGCTTACCTATATAGTGTTGCAATTTTTGTGGCAGAATGGCGAGTTGAATGGAATTTTTTGCCCCTGAAAAAAATTTGCGGGCCAAGGAATACAGGAGACGTTTCAAAGTTTGTGGAGCAGGTGGTCAAAGTATGGTAATCATGGAAGACGTTGCTGGCCCACCAAACTCCTATTCATATGTGGCCTTTTGCTCTCACCATTGTTCATCAAGCGTACACAGTTGGAGCCATTGGGCTGCTGACCCCAGGATTACGAGTTTTCACCACTGTATACTGCTTGCTTTGGTCGGGTTTGCCTACTTATACTGTATTTCAGATTACTATTACTTACTGATGTATTTGAAAGGTAGTTCCAATTTTGTCGTTTGTTGATAATTTTTTACACTTTGGAAGAGAGCTGAAACCAATCTACCCTCTAAAATACCCACTTAAGTACTTGAAAGCTGGTTAAACTTTTTAATTCGCTAGAACATTATACTGAAGTACTCAAGAACTGTAGGGGGCAGCATGTGGCTTGCAAATATATGGAGATGTGCTTACGGTTTCAAGAACATTGTTGAACATAATTAAAACTACTGTCGCCGAATCGCTCTCATCCGTTTGAATACGAGGGAAGTGTGCATATAGGGTCCTTTCATTGATTCCGAACAGCTTAGATGCTCGTCCTTTCAGGGAGAATATTGTAGCACCTCGTCATTTGTGTTCTGTACGGCATTGTGAAACACATAATCTGGCGAACTTGCAGTGGGACTTGTGAAATTTATTCAAATGCACTTCCTGTTCGCCGCTGCTCATTTTGTCAGCTGTGGTATGGCGAAAATATCTGCTGCCATAAGTACCCAGTACACGTGGATATCTTTAATATCACAATAAACGCAGTTAATTGCTAACCATTTTATCTGGCTAGCACAAATTTTGGCTCCGAAATGATACAGTTGTTGCCTTTCCTTATTGGTGGTTTGCAAGCACTGCAAAGATGACACCTGTTTGTTATGTTGTGAAATTGTTCTTCGAATCAACAAGATTTGGACTGTGTTTAATTAGCTGCAGAATATTTTGATTCCCGCGGACCAACATTGTAAACTGCCATTAAAACCAAGAAGATTTTATATTATTCCGACGTGCGATCTCATGAAAATGAGACCTTATTCGAAAGAATCTCACAGCATTTCACTTGGAGTTTCACGACATACAAATTTGCATCTAAACGTGAGCTGGACAGTACAACCCATACCATGCGATTTCCGACATGATGTCACAAGGTAGTTGTCCGAATTATCAGTTCGAGGATTGATCTTAACTGGGTTTGTGGGTCGCACCAACTGATCCATTAGTGTTCTATGCGAATCAGAAATTATGATGAAACCTCCGGGCTCAGCTGACCTCAGCCTTTCTTACTAATATATAAATTCATCTGAACATTTGCATACACAGTTGCAGTCAGCATTTGCCAGGAGATTGGGCATAATAAGAGATCAAATTCATAAACTTGCTTGAGGGGTTTGGGTAGCGAACCCAAAACTATGTTAATGTATCCATCGATGATTTGGCCGAAGCAAAACTATTGGGTAATGATGCTCGGCGTTCAATCTCCGTTTGTGTATGGGTGTATAATACCACGGATTAGAGTGGCAGCGTCTCTATAAACCACTGTAGACAAATGAAAAATCAGTGCGTTTTAAGAATGGTGAGTTCCTATAATTGGAAACAAAAACAAAAATGCTGTAGTCATAAATACTGTTCGTGAGTACAAGCGAGCAACTTTGATTCATTTGACGATTTTAAAGAGCTTTTTGTACAACAATCTTGTTGATTATAAAGCAGTAGAAATTTCCGTGGATCGTAACACTATCTCGCAGAGAAGGTATGATTGTGTCTTTGTAGCCTGGTATTAGTAAGTTTGTACACTCTATTGTCGACTGATTTTTGAAATTACATATTCGTGTGCAGCTAACTGGTAGGCTAATATGTGATCTTACGGTCACTCAGAATGCAGCACAGCTACATTAGTCCAGGTGAGCTGTCACATACGAGACAACCCTCGATGCGTGGCAAATATTAGATAATTATCAAAGAGGTGCTCTGAAAGGCTCGCAGCAGAAGTTTGACACCCGTAGTTTATCTAGTGCACTCACACTGCCACGTCATTTATAGGTTTGTACAAAATCTTGTGTGCCGCCCTCCCAGAAGTAAAATTGTTTCAACTGTAGAGTATTTATCTTGGTTATGTTAACAACAGCACACACAAAACGAAAGAACACTTCAACCTAGCTAACACCCGTTTTAAATCTAAACAGAATAGGTTCTTAGTTTAAAAGAGTTAGCAGGGTTTTCTCAATTTGTCTGTAATCAAACTACGAACTACGTAAAATAATTATATGACACTTTCACTCATTGTAAAATATCTCGCCAAGTGACTAAGGGTAAGTTTTCTTCCTCAAAACAGATGGACACTCACTTCTCTTCTTATCAATAACGTCCATAACCAATTAGTGATAATCAACATTTGAAAAGATTTGTATAAAGCCACTAGAAATATCATTCCACCTTCAAGCATAACTCAGATTTACAGTTATGATACTTTATGTTTGATAAATAGTAAAATTTTTTTGATTTGATGTTTGAGAGTAAACAAAGCACTGTCATCTAGTTCTGCGCGATTTTTTTTGGATATTTTAATAACATTTTTTGTTGTTAGAACTGCCTCTGCGCGCCACTGGACACATTTTATTGTAATTCTGTGTAATTTTTATGTTGTTTACACCTGTAAGACTTGTGGACATAATAACATACTGGTACTTTGATAAAGTTGTTGCGGTTTATTTATATCAGTGGACCATCCTTAAAGCACTTTTCTAGTTAGTCTTTGTGGAAGTTCTTATAACCAAATAATTTAACTTAAACATCTTGATGTACTTCATGTAAATTGCCAATAACGTTAGGTTGGACTTAGTCACTCGATATTGAATGTATATTTTTCTCATTGCGTATTTGGTAGGCGAGTATTTTGTCGCGACTTAGCATTTCCCATTTCCAATTTTCCCTTTTACCATTTCAGTTTATTAAAATGCGTGCAAACCGCGGTGAGGTTCAAACTTGGATGGCTTTATTCTTTGTTCCTTTGTGAAACTACTTTCCTCTCATTTTTCTTTTTATGAATTGATTAAAAAATCTGCTAAATATGGGATTAATATTTGCTCACCTTTCAGTCAGGTAAGAAGTCGTCAGAGGGCATCATCCAGTCTTAATCTAGCCATGTATTTTATCACGCATTGTTGTGAGCCACGTCACACTCTGACCATGTCGACAATAATTGCACTTGTTGATTGGCGCTTTTACAGTTAGGCCCCACACATGCAAGGCAGGAGGATGCTTATGACCATGCATATTTTGGCTAGTGCACTTATAAATTACTACTGAAAAGGTCCAGTACACAAGGCTTTTGCCGTTGATTTGCGATGGCATATGATTGCATAGTACACGCTCAACTCTTGTTGTCAAAATGCGTCTGGGGTCGATGGCCCAGAATCTTTCATTTTTTTGATATTCTACTCTGAGTTTCACATGTTTGCTCGAACAATATGCTTTCATTTTAGGTGCAACTGCGCAATCAAAAGGGGCAAGCGTTTTCTAGAGGATTCTGCAAAGTATACGTTTGAGGAACAAAACCAACCGGCAGGACATCCTTCAATAGCTGGAAATTTCCTCATCACCGTAGGAAAGGAAAAGTCCAAAATTTTGGAGTCACTTGCATCTTACAATATAATTGCATTTTGATCCCGTATTCTCTTCTGCCACAATGTCCTTGGAAGTTTTCACTTAATCATCAAGGCAATTAAACTTAGAAATTTAAGAAACGTGTATGTAATCAAGCTAAATACGACGACAGTGAAAATATTTCCGCACACTAACGACAGTTTGCATTTTCCTCTTGATTGGCATACGTTTAATTGTTTGTTTGGATGTTGTTGGTTAGGAGTTTCATCAATATGGCTAAACTTTATCTAAATTTAATAAGAAAATTTCATCCCGCTTCCCCACACAATTCTATCGAGAAATGGTGGTGTCATGTGTGATGAGTCACGCAGATCTTATGTGGTAAATCCAACGTTACCTACTATTTAACTCGCTATTGTGAAGCTAATATGATTCCCTGAATTTAGGTGTTGGATAATTGTGTTTCCTACTATCATCCATACTGATGCGTTTAAAGGAAAGTAAACATATGCCTTTTCTTCTGTCCTCGAGGGACTGAAATCTAAATGCAAACAAGCATATGAAAAGCAGACGAGTTTCCTTAGCTTGTAAATGGTTTTTGCTAACTTCCAAGAACGATGTGGCTTACTTTTAGTAAAAGAATTTTTACGGTGCTTTCTGTTGGCAAGGGGTTGTAATTGGTTTAGCGATTTTCTAATAATTTGACATTTGCTTACTCTCTTAAAACCCCATGTCCCGATTGTATTCTTGGGATGTCTCGATACCTGGCTGTAATTGATAAAGGAAGTGTATTCGGAGACTTATTGCATGCTTTGTTTGATTCAAACATGCTTTATAACGTGCGCAGACGAAAGGGAGATAGTTTGAAAATACGTTCTGGGTCATTGCACCGAACCGCGGACCTTCCACCCACGTGATATGAATTCCGTGATTGAAAAATGATTAGTGCTGTCTAAGTGCGACCTAATCACAGAGCTGTCTAGCCAGCGAGCGGTTTAGTCTCTAACTAATAGCCGGGAGGTCGCGGGTCCGTAGCAATTGTACAAATGATATGTACAGTTGCACGACCACAAAATTATCACTCTTAATACAAACATTGCGAAGTTCTGTCCCAATATACGAGTATAAAAGCACGTGCATAACGAGCACGAACTACATAATACTGACGGAAATATAGCAATATTCGGCGATATGTAAACAAAAGCTTCATTTGTTCAGTTTACGGCATGCTCGACGCATTTTGACCTAGAGCGGGCCCATTTCTGGGTTGTTACCTAAACTTACTGGGTTTCCATAGAGGACGTTTCGGGGACTTTATAGAGATATTTTGTGAATTATATTGAAACATTTTCTCCAAGTTAGCTGTTGGCACGACAGTCTGCATTTGGCAACGTAATGCACGGATGTTCATTTTTTTCAAACTATTGAAACATCCCTGTACGTACAGTTAAACATGATGTAGGAAACAAGTCGGACAAAGGAATGTATCAATCCTTTTTCGTTTTTGATCCCTCGCGTTGTACGTAAATTATGACGGATAATAGGAAGCTTTTAGTTAATAGAAATCACAACTCATGTTTTTTTTGTTTTTTAGGGGGAATCGTATTTTTCTTTTTTTGGCAGCGAATTCGTTCGCGGATGCAATCATATGTGAAACGTGACGACCTTAGCACAAGATTTGAATGAAATCTTGGCTTTCGGATGCATCAAGATTTGCGTTTAGATTGCGCAACCTTCATGTTTCTTCCAGTTTTCTCATATGCAGAGCTTACAGACCCGTGAAGCCGGTGTCTTCGATGACGAACGTTTGTTTTGGAGCAAACGGCTCGAAGATGTCTGCCGATGTCTGCCGTTCCGGGCTATTTCTCTGGAGTCTTCGGCATTTTATTGTGACGTCTTTGCCATCAGGTTTTCTAAATAGGAGCGGGTCAGAAATTATTCTCATTTAAATCAGAAAAGTACACATACTAAATATTTATAAAGTTTGACCATGAATACATACTGCTTTTCGATAGAATTCACAATGGCTGGTCAGTCGGTGGCATGCGCACAAAGCAACCTGAGTTAACGTGATCGATTGAAGAATGTAAACCTGGTTTACCAAAAAGTTCCATTTGAGCACGCTTTGTCTGATTTGAAACGTGGGTGCCACCGATCTTAATCTAACAATCAGATTTGAACGGAAAGCATCATTTTTTTCGGCGGGTAAAATGTTAGTCTCAATAACAAAACGTTCTTTACAATGTCTGAATCGAGCTTTGTTTGCTCCGGACAACTGACGGTGTGTTTGGGCTCCGAAGGTACGACTCGACACCCTGAGACATACCTGTGAAGTCCACTAAATGTTGGTGTCAGTTGAAAGGCTTTTACTTACGCTGAAACACTCAGGCCTCTTCATCCATTTGGTACACATGTCAAAACAGCACTCTCTGTATGCTATTAGCACTTTGATTGTTTGCTCTAGCTAACACACAAGCATACAACATTTCTTAGTAAAGCCTATAGAAGCAAGTAATGAAAGAGTAATTCCTCTTTTTATGTGGATTGTGTAAGATCGACATTAGAACAAACGTGAGTTCCTGGTTAATACGCATTATTTTCCCGAATCCAATTGTTTAGTGCTGATCCGCTGGACGTTACCGTTCATGCTCTGAAGTTTGCTTGCTCTGGGGACGGTTAGGAGCATATTATCTGTCCTTGTAGAATAACCCTCAGTTCTGCTGCTTTTAAAATACAGATGTCATGGTTCAACTCTCCAAGTAGGCTTGTGAGTCCAATGTGTGGGTCAGATTAACACCGCAACATACGTGCTTCCCACACGTGATTCGAGAGAGTCACCCTGATCAATTTCTACCCAAAAGCTTCAAGCGAACAACCTAATAATGACGCATTTCATAACATTTCAGGATGAGGTTGCGCTTCCGGTCATTGCGTGGTTATATGTCTAAGAAGTCGACGGAGTGTTTCAAGGGGACCATTTTCTTTCTAGACTTAGGAGGTACAGATTAAGAAAGGTGAGTTCCGCCCCTATTAAGGTGTTCAACATCTCCTGGTCATTACCCACGGATAAATAAAAAAACGTGATCACGGTCGAATAGTTCTAGCCGAAAAGTAAAAACGGTTGTTGTGGGACAGTTTACTGCAACCCACACTCCGCTGGATGAAAATTCATTATCAAACTGATTACTATGACACTCCATTTCAAAGCCTTTCACAGTCGCACCCTTTGTGAAGCCTTGCCAAAACACAAGACCAGAAAAGACTATAAATATGGAACACTTCGAAGATTCAGCATTTATCGTAAAAGACGATTCTGCAATCAGCCGGTCCCGGTCCTCTGTAGTTTTACGGGATTTTTATGCTACTGGCTGAAACGCAACAGCCTACATAGGAGGGCGTTTAGCCTAGAACATGTACCGGCAAAGCAGTGCAGAATCAACTGGTCTTATGTACGGTCATGAAAATGGTAGATGACTTAGTTTTTTCCCTCAGCGAATTTAATTTCCTAAGCTAAGAGATAAAACCTAATTTTCGTACTATGCTCAGGGTCCCTATACACTTAAACTTTATATTAACCGTGGGTGCAATGATACGGAATGACTGTTTTCTTGGCCTGGATTAACAGTGCTATGCATTTTTGAGGAGTCTTTATAAACTTTATAAACTTTATAAACTACCTTTTCGTTTTTTAGTTAAAGCGTGTATATTACTGTATTGCACTGCCTACTATTTTCCGCAATTGGCCATGTTTAATGACCCGGTAATGATTAGTTGATATGACGCGCACATTTTAACCCTTGCTAACCTTATTATCCAAGGAATGAAAACCTCGTCAAATGACACAATCGTTCTATGAATAGCTTGCAAAACGCTAGGAGCTCTCCACGGCCACGGTGGCTCACAGTCTTCATTCTACAAAGCGAAGTGCTTGCATGGTGGCTGAAAGCTGAGGTCTCCAAATCAGTTTCCTGCAAAACTATGGCACTAGATGATCATGTCCTTTTTGATACCCAGATTCCCAACCACCTCTGAAATCACCAATTAGCGTGCACCCCTTACATTTATACATTCATACTCTTCGTTAATAGTGGGTCCATTCTGGTCACAGGGGTATTTGGGTAGTCAATGACTGTTTCAGAACTGTGTCAACAGCTGCAGAGTGGTTGGTAACAGTTGCGGAATTAACTAACGTCTGAGTACTGAGAGTTGACACAGCTTCTGTCTTCCGCCTTTCAAACAAAAAACCTGGCTCGCTCGCCAAATAAATCGTTATGGATATTTACAGCCACAACGCATCCAACTGTACTGGTGTCCGATAACTCAGCGCGCACAACAATTTTTGTTTCAGCACTGACTCTGCCTAATCCACATGGGATACAATGACATATATACTACATACGCTGACATCCGCTTACACGCTTAGTAGGAGAATTACTCATTGCAGGGCGATAGTCGGTGACTTAATAAATATGTAAAAACGTTCTAGTTCTTGCAGTCCGTTAACAAATAACGTCAAATTGACCGGCACTTTTTTCAGCATCTTGGCCGGGTAGTTTCTTTATCAAAAATTACAGGACGGATAAAAACCGCCGGTACGTCCAGTATGGGAATTGTAAGCGTGTGTTTTCCACGCAGTTTAAAAATTGGCGTTACGTCGATGCATTCAACCTTGCGTTATAGATAGACACGATCAATGGATGACGCCGATAACCAGTTCTTGATACTCACTGTTATGCTATCGCGTTCAGTCTGACTGGTATCCAGCATCAGGCTTCCGCGTTTTGCTCCTGATATTTTCCCCTTTTCTTCTCATAAATGTTTTTTTGTATTTAACCCCATATTGGGCTGTGCGCAGACCGAATGTTGCCAGGCGTACAACTGACCAGGCTTTCTGCATAACGTTTGCTTATCGGATGCCTTCTAGCCATCGACACAATAACAGTGTATTATTTCCTCAGGAGATGAACAAGCTGAAGGACAGAAACAGTAGGCTGCGTATCACCTCAGCGCCCGAATACTCGTCTGGTGAAAGCTACCTACTAGAAATCAGTCTGATTCCAAGTTACGTAATCCAGGAATGATATAAAACAGGACTTTCTGTTCTTTCGGGGAAGTTTTGTCGGTGTAAAAGGCTTGAAATAGTCAGCCATCTTGGAACAACAGAAAATACCACTTGACAGTTTTAGGGGAATAACTGAAAAAAACAGCTAACAAATGTCCATAATATCAACTTACTTTAACCGAGTTCATGCTACATTTTTGTTTGCTTGAATTCTTGTCAGCAATAAATGTAGCGTAGTTGTAAAACCTTTAAATGACTCTTTGAAATAGCCATGCTCCAGTAGCGGTAGTTTGAAGCAGTAGATTCCCTCATATCACGTGACATCTGCTCGATTCACCTGATGGACAGCGTACAAAGCAGCCGTTTTCTTGCGACACCCAAAGAAATTGCAGTATGACTAATCTGTAAATTGTAAACCGGCTTCTCATTTTTTACGCCATACATGATGTGCTACTATTTTCCTTGCAGAACTAGGAAGCTTCGATCATTTGCTCCTTCATGACTATGCTTTTGAAATTTTATTCTGAAACCACTCGTTTCATTCGGTAGCATCTGCTGAGCTTTATTCCTTGGGACTTAATGGCTTGACAACGGTGGAACTAATTTTCAGAGTCCGGTTTTCATAACAAATTGCATAAGGCAGACCACTCAGATGCCTTGTCATAGGTACTGCGTTATGTACAGCTAGTATATAGTTTTCCATGAAATAAACAGTAGTACTCGTTTAACCTTCACACCACTTCGGTGCCTAGCCAACATATCAGCTGAAGGAAATACTAGAGCTGAGGTACTGCCGGATTTCCCAAGCCTAGACAAGAGCAGTCGGGTCGCCGATATCTGGTTCGTACTGCGAACCTTCCAGGTAGTAGGTTAGCGGCTTAACTAGTGAATTATCTTGAGTAGAAATAAGCTGTACTAAGCTCTAAGGTTTGTAGGAATAAGTATTCCTTTCAAAGAATCCGTTTTTTAACATAAACATTCAGACGGAAAAGTAACTATTAGCAGGATAATTTGATTAACCTAGCAGAAATGTCACAGAGCTGTTACAGTTTCCGCAGGTACGCACGACCGCAGTACGCTTGTTTTCAAACGAACGAATACACGGCTTGTTAGTGTACGCGGCCAGTCAACAATGTAAATTAACGCTTAGCTACAGTGAACTACTTCGATTGACCATTCTGCGTCACAAATGAAACAAAGATCATCCGGAAGTTTTTACGAAGCTGATCCAAACTGTTTTTGACAGAACTGTTAAACCTTACAAGTGGATGGAAAAAACGGTAGTATCTGCAGTGATTCTTATCAGGAAGACCGCCAGGGTGGTGTAGTGATTACTGCATCCTACTGTCTCAGGAAAACAAGTGGCTGAAACAATGATAATGTCGGTTTTTTAGGAGAAAAGTACGTCAAAGGTTAAGTGTTCCGGTAAGATCGTGAAGTGGAAGTTATGTTCAGAGAAGATGTAGCATGGACTGCATTAATTCATCTAATTTTAAGTAGAAAAATAGACCTAAGTCAGACATTTTCAGGCGCCATGTTTGCTTGGAAGACAAAATGAAAGGTGCATGGGTTCAATATAAACATCGGTTGATGCTAAGAGGATCCCCCTGGAGGCCAATGCGGGAAAGGCAGAATTTAAATGCGACTTCGAAGGTCTTATCCGCAGATTATATAGGGGACTGTTGCGTACTACCTATTGAACCAGCTTCTGTTCCCTGGATTTGATGCTGAGACTGTGGGTTATGTGATCTATATCAGAAAAAATGAATTAGTTTCAGAGGCCACTGTCTCCTTCAAAGTTGGTTCATATTTCCCTCTGTTTATTCAGTTACAAAGCAAAGCAACACTTGCAATAAACCAAGGCTAAATTAATGCCAACAGACCGATCGACTGAGGATAAACCTACAGAAAACCACCGCAGTGGTAATTATTTTCTACAGTGGGAAAATGAACGGCAACCCAAAGGTCACTGTACAACTGTTTCATCCTTATTGGGAATCATCAGCAGTACGCAACTCGCAAAACTCCGGAGAGTCCCGAACTCGCGACCTTCTGGATAGTAGTTTAAACACTTAACCGTTCGGCCACGAGCAGCTGATCAGCAGTGTGATTAGCTCGCACTTAGACAGAATATGGCGCCACTCATCCTTCACTTACGGGATTCACATCAAACGGTCACATGCGTTGACTAACTTCTCAAGCAACGACCATTTTAATCGTGCTGAAGCAAACTGCAGATTAAACGTAAGGATTTTATTATGCACGGAATGGAGTTTCATTACTATACATTTGTATGAGAGCTTCGCTTTCCCCAGGAACTGTTGGAAGTAGGTTTGATGTGGACTTTCCATATATCCAGGGCAGCTCACTTGTGACTGAATCAGTGGTTTGGTGTTGCTAACCTACGTGACAACTTTTGGGCACTTTCTGTAGTTGCCCATGCTCTCCTGTTTGTAAGCTGTCTCCTCATATGCTCATTGCATCACGTACTCCGTATACAGAATACCGCAGAGCTGGTCATTTTGTGGCAGTATGTTGCCATCAGGATAACAGCTCACTTAATAGGGCCATCTAGTTTCAGATGCTCCGCATAACTGAGTTTGGTGAAGCAACACTGTCAGCAGTCGTTTTTGAAAGTTGCAGTCAATCTTGCCCGTGCTAAAATACTATGGTCCAAGTTTGGACTGTTTTCAGTACTAACGAAGTAACTTTCCGCAACGCAACAAATTAGACCATCAATAGCAAGCTAAACGAGATATAGTTAGGCGTTGAAGTATGAACGGGAAACTTGCAGGTCATTTTGAGATCTGCTAACGAACACTGAATACTTAATAGCTAAGAAGACATTTGGGCAATCAGTTTAATATTTAATTATATAAGGAACTACGCTTTTGAGGTTGTCATAAATGATCTAGCAGCTGCAGAATAAAGCTATCAGAAGCGAAATGATCCACTGAACATATTTTCCCAAAAGTGGAGCGAGGGTAGCAGTTCACAACCGCGCAAAGAAGGCATATTGTTGACCACATGTGGTAAGGATCGCATATGTGAAAATACCTCACACTCTCACAGTACCATCTATTTTTCGGTGATCGAAAAGAAACATAATGACGATGTATGTGCACACTCGTTGGCATCTTTGGAATGAATATAGCTACAGTGCAGTCTGGTGTATCATGCAAAGATTTCTAAGAACGTGGTAACGGTCAATAGTACCAAAAATGATCAACTTTGGTCATAAATGAAAAACAATGTAAACACGGCTACTTATAGACACGGCTTTCATGACTGTGAATACTAAAACACTGTAGCAAAATTTTGGATAAAAATATGATACTATTTTCATTTCCCGACCGATGACCTAAATGACCTTGGACGCCATGATTATCGAATTTTCTTATGATGGATTCCAAAGAGGAATTCTCCAACAAAAATCTCGAGAAATTAAGTAAAAGTTTCTAGGTAACATTAGCATTGTGATAGTGACAGCATGTTAGTTTAAAGTATACCGTATTGAACGAGGCAATAATTTGAAAAGTGAAATGAATGTGAAACCGTGATTTTAATAGGGCTTAAATTACCTAATCTGACCGTTTTTAAATGCTGATATACGTATACAAGTCAAATAACTAAACTTGCAAAATATCCAGTTTTGTAAGCTACCATTGTGATTTAATTGATGTTCAACTGAATAATCCAGAGTAAAAATTTGAAGCAATATTGGTAGCCACATTGTAAATCACATTCATTACTTTCTCCTAGTTTGGTGTATTTCTCGTGAGGCTCAGCAAAGCCTAACTGTAAGCAGCCCTAAAATATTACAGTTGTTGATGTAGCGTATATTCCATCAACGTCATTCCACACATGAAAAGATTACACAGACTGCATTCGGACAATAATTAACAAGGGTGGAACCCAAGATTCGAAGGAACTTGCTGCCGTTCCGTTATTGAGCAAGTTTTTACAACCTTGCTTGAAGCATTTACTGTCGGAAAAACTTAACCAATCTTTTTCTGCTAAGGTGCTAGGTGATACAGACTAGGGAATCGTTACAAGCCCAATGATCGTTACAGTAAAAATTGGCGCCACTATAAGAGTATGTTTAATATGGTGCCGTACAATTCCAACAGACTGAAGTTTTATAAATCTGAGTTGCTTACTGAAACTTGGCTCGTTTTGTTCAAAACTAATTTGGCGCGCCAGCCAATACAAATTATAAATTCCTAGGGAAGTGTGCAAAATGTGTACGCACATCAACTGCAATTTACCAGTGTGAAAGCATACAAAGGCACAAGATGCCATCTAGTAGCAACCTAATCTTGGCACATCCCACAGTTCAACGGAGGCTTATTGTTTGACTTATTAATAGTACTCGAACTTTACAGACGGCGATTTACTAGCGTCGTACGAGAAGTAATTTGGTTGGCTCTCTCACTTTTACATACACTTTAACAACACTGTAGCCGTAATTTTAGCAGGCGGTTAAAGTAGGAATGCTGCTAGGTTTACAAAAGTGGGAGAGATTAGATTGTAAAAAAAATGTAAAAACCGCACAATTTTGCCCCATACAGTCGTCCGTGACAACGAAATTAGGCCTGAAAACAACGCGGAATTCCTGGTTAAGGACACAAAGATTGCAAACGGACAAGTCACTAATGCACCCCTCTAATACTGCATGAATGAACGTTCAAAGGAAGGATAACAATTGACCTTATTGTTTTCTTCGAGACCAGACATTGAGATTGTAGTGATTAGGTTCAGCACGTATATCGGTATAGCCGGATGAACTAAAAATCCAGAATCCAGCACAGCGTAACAAGCACCACGTATTTGTTCGAATTGGCGTATGTGTACAGCACTTGGAATATTAAAACAAGGGAATAGTGAATAGAGCAATGAATAGAGCATCAATCATGTTCATCACAGAGATCCATCTAGCCTTCCGAGTATACGTAGCCACATCAAGACGTGAAAGGTGAACAGTGACGTACAGCAAGGATGTATGATGGGACCTACGCTGTTTAGTTCATACTTGAATAAGCTCTCCAACGAAGTGCACGTCAACCGATTAGTTTCGACAGAAGTAAGGTATGTCCATAGAAAGATGTGAACAGACGTAGATAAGGGTGAATAAAAAGTGAAAAGTGCGAACGGTGGGGGAACGTCGACAAGATCCTGAAGGTGGCAAGGTGACTCAAAACGCCAGAAGCTGAGGTAACGTGTTAACATACCCAAAATGAGTGCAGTGTGAATGGAGCTGGTAATTTTCCGTTGATATATCGTCCTGTGAGTAAAGCCAATCTATGGCGATTAGCACAGATTAACCACGTGGGCAGACTGAAGCTACAAGTTAGTACATAAGAACTTCGCCTTCAATCACATAAGAAATGGCTCCAGATCTCGGGATGTGAGAGTTAGCCAGCGACACCTTAGGACTGTCTGCTAAGAACTGTAGGCGAAAAGTCTAGGATATGTACACATACCCAAGAATATCGTTAAGTTTGAATCGAGATTTCCGAAAAGACAAATGCCGAGTTCCTGCCAAACTTTTATTAGAAAAAGTGGTTTGGGTAGTCACAAACAGGTTGTGTGAAGAAACGCAGGTAGATGGAGGGCATTTTAAGAGACGCGGCTACGTTTTGTGATGTTAAGTTATAGACGTTAAACTGTACATATTTCACGCGGAGAAACAGAGGCGTCCTAAATAAAATCTTTAAATAGTTTGAGGCTATTTTCGCGCCTGCACTGACAGTCCACCTTTCCTTAGTTTATGCGATTTGACCATTTAACTCGTGTTTCCTTTGCCTTGTGCACAAATGCAGTTTCAATGCGCTCGCTTTCGGGCTTGTGCACAATCAAACAATCAGAATGCTGGCTTGTGCATGAATCGCATGCCGAAAATGACATCCCGTGGGCGTGCCAAAATGAAGCTTGGCGGTTTCCAAGCCAACCTGAAGACCGCCGTAAAATCCTAGCGATCTTGAGCGGTTTAAGGTACAGCTTGAACCATGGACAACAAAACGTGGATGACAACGTCGCTCACTAGAAGCACGCCCAGCTTATGTTCGCCGAAACTATAGGGTCTTCGAAGTTGTGACTTTTACGGGGAGCTAGCCTAATCCATTTGCACTTGTAGTTGCTATGTTGTTTATGGGATTTTGTTTAAGTGAGCGAAAGTTCAAGGTCACGGGCCATCACCAGTGTGGGTTTTGATGTCGGTTTACGAGAGATAAAACACGAAATCGCACATCACTGTATTTTGGCGTTCTTTAAGAATGCAAATAACATCTACAGAATATGCAAAGTAAATTCCATCTAGGAAAATCGGCCATTGACATTTGTTTGTTTTATAATCCTCAGGTTTAACAAACGAGTGAATTTTGTTCAGCGAACTTGGTCACAACATTTTTCCTCATGGAGCTTAGCTTCCATTAGGCACAAGATTGTCAGAAAACAGCATGAATTCTGCTGTGTAGATGCAAGGCCCCTCTCTGTGGATGATTGCCTTTTCCAGCTATGCATAACTAACCTGCGGACAATGCAGCGTTAGGGGGTAGCCTTAGATAAATTACCAAATTGTTGGTATCATTTCTATTTGGAATATGACTCACCATAGGTGGAATAGTCATAAAGCGGTCATCATGATAACAGTATCCGTTATCACTAACCTCAACTACTTATGGTAACTGGTAGACCCGTGTCTATGTGTGACGCTGATTTTGGAGCCTCATGCATACACGACAACCTAATTCGGTGGCCAACGACGGCTTTTCAAACTCATAACTGTGTGCGTTTTCAACCATCTCGAATACTTATTGTAACTTCTAGGCCTCACCTATGCACAGTAACCTAATCCAATGACCAACGACTGTCTCTCACACAAACGTGCGCGATGCCACTTATCTTTGCCACCTATAGTGAACACCAGGCCAGTATCTATGCGGGCTGGTCAAAATAAGGCCTCCACTATGCGTTATAGCCTAATCCGACGGCCTGTCATAAAAGAAGTTAAGCTGTAACACCCTTTTGGCGTCTAGCTGCCATGCAAACTGAAGGGAGCAAGAGGGCTAGGATACTGCCAGTTGCCCAAGACTAGACAGGGGAAATCGAGAGGCAGAGGTCGCATTCGAACCAGGCCCGTGTCCATGCGCGGTGTTGATCATGAAGCACTGGTTATACGCGGTAAATTAGTCCGTCGTAGTCATAACTGTACGCGTTGTCGCTTATCTCCGCTACTTAAAATAAGCACCAGGCCAGTATTCAAGCGAATCGATAAATACAAGGCCTTAACTACGCACACAAACCTAACCTAACGGCGAACGCTGGACATCATACTCATAACTGTACGTAATATCGCCTACCTTGGCTTCCTTTTGTAACCACTAGGCCAGTGCCTATATGTAACGCTGAGTATTCGACCTCACTTATGCTTCCTTAATCTAACGGCCAACGACGGCCCATCATTCTCGTAACTGCGTGCGCTGTCGCTTGCTTCTGCTAACTTTAGTTCACGCCTGGGTCCGCCATACTCACAATTGTAGTCGATATTGTCTTATCGTAATTGCTAGGCCTGTGTCTATGTGCAACGCCGAATATGAGACCTCAGTTGAGCTTAGCAGCCTAACCCGATGGCCAACGAAGACCCGTCACGCTCGTGACCGTACTCGATGTCGCCTACCGTGGCTACTTATAGTAACTCAAGGGCCCGTACACATGCTCGTAACTAACTAATGCCCTAACTATACATAATAGACCAATCCAACGACCAGCGGCGGTCCTTCATATCCATACATGGCATCCGTGTGTCAGCCCCATGCCTGAAAATACACAACCACCTTTAAAAAATCATGTTTCTATTTATTGGTAGTATCGGTGCAAACGTGGTGTGTGGTCAATCCAGTTCTCAGTTTCAGGAAGCCGCTTTTACTCGACAGGATTTTTGAAAGGAAAAATGTTTAATCAATTACGACTTGTGCACACTCCGTACACATCCTTTAAAACATACTTAAACAAAGTTGTGGTGGCCAACTCACCAAGTCCTCACTAAATCCCTTTGTCCACAATTCCAAATAAGTGTCCATGCTGAGGCTGAAGTCTTACTGTTATAAGGGTAAGCCCACCACTTGCTCAGTTATTCCCGTGTGTACACCGATTATTCGATAGAGGTATTCGGCAACCATGTGCATTACTGAGCACAGCGAAGTTAAAGCTAAAAAGAGGTGTATATGTGTCAGCCGTAGACCAAGTGATGTAGACTTGAGCCCTGGGATCCAAGGAACACGTGCGTTATCATACGTACACCCATGGATGCAGGGGTAGCGATGACCTATTGAGTGGGCGAGTACTTGGTGCCAAGTCTGCTCACACCCGGCAATACCCGGTTTGGACGCCCTGTTTGCTGTTATCCACCCCACCTGTTCAGTGATTTACATCTCCGAGATCCCCAAACGGACCAGAAAAATACCTCCAATCTTACATTGGCTTCGTCCTACTTCTGCGAATCCCTTGGCCGACTCAAAAAACCCCACCGCTCACAGAATTGCAAGTCGAAGCCCAAACATCTCAGACATGGCGTCCGTTACGAGGCTGTCAAGAAAACGAAGTATGTCAGCGCAGTGAGGGCACAGCACTGCCATACCCAGTTTGATAGCACACCCGCAACTAAGCCCTTCCTACTCTTGACTATACCTTCTCGCCAACCCGGCCCATTAGCTACAACTAAGAACAAACTCATGCTTCATTCTGAATGTAATCTTATGTTCACGCTACCCACAGTTGTGAATAAACATTATTATTACCTTACACCGTGAATGCAGGGTGCAAACCAAAGGACGGGATGACTTTAGTCAATTCATTCAAAAACACCTGTACCTTTTCCTCCTTTCTGAAGATGAGGACGACGTCTGCATGCCCCATATCGACAAGGTTTTCGTCAGATATTTGAAAACCCCGGTCCAGAAGATGTTAGTTAGTCATGAATTGTGACCACTTTTGGCCGCTAGCTATTTCGCGCCGCAGTCTAACTCACATCATGGTGCCTCTTAGAAGTCTTTCTGAGACTTTTCATATTTTATGTGCCGGATATAGACACGGCTGTCTTATTGCCTTGTCTGAATGACAGAATTGAAACCCCGTGCGCCTTCAATGGACCCAAGAATATCCGTCATCCACGCCGGTCCTAATTTGTGATGATTCTTTGGCGAATTCAGCTACAATGACAATGCTAAACGACTCACCCAAGTTACGGGGCTGTCCAAGCACCCAAGTGCGGCGTCGCGATGACGGTGCGCGACTACCATACTCAGTGTGATGACTTGCCCGCATTTCACTACATCCATAATATTTAGCAGATGAGTGTGTTACGCGCATCCACAAGACCGCCTCAATCCGTTAAATTTGTACCGGAATTTGAAGGCACTGGCCACATTATTGTGTTGTCCGCTTGTTCTGCCCATAAACACACTAATTCTCTCAACGTCACCATCGATGGTTCGGTATAGCCTTGCGCCCGATATAGCGTGTGCCGACCACCATAAAAAAATACTGGCTGTGACGAATTCCTTGGCGTGGTTTATCAGGATACCTGCCAAAACGATAGACTTTTTCATATACGCTTCGTGAATGGCTGCTCAATTTTCAGTTTGCGCCGACGAAGAGGGCGAAATTATTATTCTTGTCGTTTCGAGATTATTTCCAAATGCAATACAGAAGAAAACATGTGAAGAAAACACAAATTTCACACCGCCATCAGGGAGACACCACGCGAAGAATTTGGACTACGAATTCCGCGCCATGGTGGACCTCGAGTACGTTTAAACAACTTTTCACCAAACTGCGGCCGCATAGGGAGACCTTAAAGGACCGAATAAAAACCATCAGATGCTGAAATGTTATGTTAAAGTTTTCTTCCTCCGGACTATAGTTTCGGAGAAATTTTGAGTGTGCTTCTAAGGCCCGGTGATAACAACCGCTGTCACTCAGAAACGAAAAGTGAGGGGTTTTCTACCCCTGAAATATAGGTTCAGTCGAAACCAGGTGAACTCGCAGATTTGGAGGGGTGTGCAGAATCTTTAGGCAGAGTTCCTGGTGCGATTAATTGGGGATAATGCTTAGATCGACATGGTCATTATGGTGAGAATAAGTGAAATCATGAACAGGACCAGACGATAAGCTGACAGTAAGGCTGGTAGATTTTGGTTTGGGCATGGGTGCAATAGATTGTTCAGGTGCTGCAGAAGGGGTGTATGAGTGTTTTAATATGCATAACTAAGTCGCTTGGTTTAGACTTAGCATGAGAACTCACCCAATCATGCCTCATTTGGCACGTCCCTAACAAGTTGGGAAATAAACCCATCAGTAGCACCATGACCTACTAACGGATCATCGGACTGTGTATAGCAGGAGGGTTACCGTACATTAGCTTCTTGGGTAAGTTACCGTTTTTAGGACACTTAGAGTTGGCAAGGAAATCTTGGCAATGGAGCGATGATATTGTTGGGTCCAGCAAAAGTGTAGATTGGCTCATAAGACAACTTTGCTGGTGGTTGATCAGATGGCAGTTGATCCGTTCGCTGAGCTTGGCAATTGGCTTGCAAACTTTTCCGCCCCGGTCGACGAGACATGGTCAGTGCGCAGTTGCAACCCAATTGCCAAACTCGGCAAACAGGTCAACTGCTGTCTGAGCAACCACCAGTAAACACATCCGAGCCATCTTTATTTGGACAAGTCGACAAGACAGCTTTATCTAGACTAGGGACCAGATATGAGAAAGTGTCAGAAAATTCTTCCAGAGAGCGCTAGGCCACAAGTTACACTGCAACCCGAAATAATGGGCATTTGACCGTGGTTACAATTTTTATCTACGGCAGTAAGGTGAAAATTCCCGGTTTCAAAATTTGATGGGGATAGTAGGGAATGGCGTTATGGGGTCGGTGTGGACGTGTGGGTTCATATGTGAATATGAGGCACGTGTATCAGCTAAATGATGCACCATTAGGGACATAGCTAGTTGTGTGATCATTCATGAAACTAAGTAGAAAGTCAAAGGGGTAAGTAGACGGATCTCAACATAACCACTTGAACGTGCGTGCCTTCGTAACTAACTCGTGTGACTGGGCAACTAGCTGGCAGTTTGTGAAACGGTCAGTAACGCTCATTCAGAAAATAAATGAGGAAGCCGCAGCGGAGAAGCAGTAACGAGTCAGGGATTACTGTTGACTCCTCCTTGTCACCCAGTCATTTTTGTGGCCGACTTTATACACATGTGACTGTCTCACTTGGGAGCCTACTTGCTCATTTGGTTCGTACTTCGGTAGTCTAGGTGGACCATATGTTGTGGACGAGTATCTACTATGGAGGCTGGTATATTTTGTGCATTCATGTCCTACGTTATTAATACCGTACAGATCCCCAGCTCCGACTTTGTCTTGCCTCCACGGAAGTTCTGGTATCACGCGTCACTCGAAGACACCGTTTCCCGTTACAACATTGTCTCCGTCGCTTCCAGCATGAAAGCTAGGGGGCTGTCGTAAAACAATTTTGTTGGAGCTTTAATGATCCCAGCTGATACTACGGCGAGGGCAGCGTTGCTGGAGCTATTCATTTGCCTGAGAAAACCCCATACAGAGAGCCATTAGCCTCGCTTATTGGTGGTTGTCGAATGAGTCTTCTGTCTACTCAGGAAGTGCCCTGGTACCACCTGCTCTTTGTTTGTCATATTTGACTCAAGCACTGCGTGCACTCGATGCCTTTATGCTTGCTGTTCCACTGACATCCTACCTCTAAATCAATCCTTCTTAGAGCATCCGCTATTCATATGACCGCCGATTTGCCAGAGTTCACAGAACTCCACTTTCTCGGTTCCGTTGAATCTCTTCACTCGACACCTGCTGAAAGTGCCGAGAGTGCCGCTATCTCCAAAGATATTCCCGTAACGCCTCAAACCTGTCCATCCTAAATAAGACAGACCCTTTTAACTCCTCATTTCATGACCCGATTCAACCCTTGCCCGATCTCATCGCTTCTGAGACGCACCCCGTATCAATTTAGGCAGCTAAAACCACTACATATTCGAGGTAGCGTGACCCGTGTATCACAGGCCTTATCGAATCCAGAACCCCTATCAAGTTCCCAACCACACTTACCGGGTCTGTTGACACCAAGATTCCAAGCAACTGCTCACTCCTGTTCAGTTATATGCATCGAAATCAGTTCTCTGTTGGCCCGTCGGCACATAACTAGGGACCTTCTCCCCCAAAGTGGTACGCTGTCGACTACCTTCCAGCGCGCCACTTCCCATCAAACCACCCACCAAACTGGCCTCAACCGGCATCATATGAGGGTCCACCGTATCTGCATCAGCACCCTTACTTTTGTTTCGCTTTTCTTGAATAGAGCCCATCTCGCAGAATCCTTCGTTGTCCCCATGTTCCGACTGAGGTGTGATTCTCCACGACTTTCACAATCCACTCCCATTTCGTCCGATCGTGTATCCCCAAACCAGCTCTGCTCTTGTGGCGCCCTCATTCGTCCGCCAACTGCGAGTCAATTCCTCAGATTCCATAGCCCAACCTTACTTGCGTTCATCTACAGTAGTTGTGTGTGAGCGAACTTAGCAATTTAAAGCATTGATTCTCCCACTTCTTCCCACTCGGTACCCGTCTTCTGGTCATGGGTGGTCACGGAGATTGAAAGCCAGAACATCACAATGCCAATATATGATTAAGCATTATGTGACTTCTCTCGCGGATACCTTCCCGTATCTCAGACGAACAGACCCCACACACACATGGAGACTCTACCTCCCACTCAAATTACAAGTTATTGGTTGACTCCCAACGCATTGCGTCACACCTCACTGTAACACTGGCCACCAGGGCCACCACCACAAGGGCGCTCTGGGCATCCGAACAAACCGAAGAAACGGTAAGGCATGCTTCCGACAGAGGGTCAGAGTTCTTCAAAGCTCCTATTTTGATTTCCCTGGTCAAGATATAGGATGGAACCGATATCCTTTGTCCTGGCAACTAGTGATGCAGAACTACCATAGGAGGCTTCCGGGTCATCCCATTTCTAATGCATGGTACCGAAATGTCATTAGGATGTCCCCATAGAATCCCTAGGCTCCACTTTACTCTTGCATTCCTTTGCCCTTTCTATACTCCTCATTTTCCATTGTTGCGCTTCTATTTAGATGCGGGCGCGTAGGCATCCTATATGTATGAACAGAAACCCGTAGGCCAACAAATCTCCTCGTCTTCCCCTGTAAACTCATGAAGGTAATGTATTCTAGTAGTGAAGTTGCTTCTCATCCCGCATGATCCCCTCGTACAGCTTCCTTACATGGTACCGTTAAAAAATCTCCAAATGGCGATCGAAATCAGCTGCCGTTTGTCCCAGACCAATGATGTTCTACTCAACTGCCAAATAACCGTACACTTTCCGTCCCCACAAACAACAATCATTGTTGAGCACCAGTAGGGCGCAAGAGCCCGGATCACATCCAGCCCTGTTCCGTGCTCAATTCGAATTTAAAAAAAAGTTATCGGAATAGCTGGTCTCTTCTATCTTGCTTTTCTTTCCATAGATGGACCTAATTTTTATAACCTCTAATCATCCGTCATCCGCTATCTCCCGAAACACTCTAATGTAGTCCAGGCTCCATTTCTCATATTGAATAGTGCTCTAGCTTCGCAGCTTAACGAAACCAAGGAGGTTGCCCGCCTCAAATTATCTCCTTTAACCTACGTTGCATGCGTGGGTGTCTCATGGACGCCTACCGGCTGTTCCAAAACCTAACTCAGGGCAGCTACCTCACGCTACCTCACTTCTGAAAGGCGTGTCCACCGGAGCAAACTCTATCTTAAGTGGTTTGTGTCAAGATCACACAGAACTCTCGCGAGTCCTCGCGCTGGCAAGCATACTGCCCCGCACTGAGAACTTAAAGAACAGTGCTACACCCTTTTTTCACTTTCAGGTGAACGACAGCCGCTGAACGACAAGAAGAAAACCGACCAGGGAAACTTGGGCGAAAGCCTCGATCCTGTGCATAAATCCGTGAATCCGTGAATCCGTGTTGGCTTCATCTTAGAGGAGATTTCCCGAATCAAGTGTGAGACAAAACTCCGTTTTCACTGACAATATGAATCTGATTCCAGAGGCGATCTCAGTGTACGAGCCCTTTGCCGCCTATTAGCGTGCATACTTGTTGTACCCACTCCGGTCTTGCGTTTTTCTGAAGGAGTGTCTAATGCAGTTTCTAATGAACTTTGCCCTGAAAAACCGCGCGCAGTACGAACATAGTGGCTTGTGGGAATTTTCCGTGGGATTGCCGCATAAGTTGATTCACTCATTGATTTTAAACTTTTACAGAGGTCGAAACCTCCGTATCGTACCAAATGGAGTGGTTCAACAGGGATTTGTTGGATTACGCTGCCTAGTTGTTCCATTACCTACCCACGTAAACGCAGTGTCCAACTCAGTGAACGCGAACTTCACACTTCGCAGAAAGCTTGAAGTTCTGGAGAACGGATATATATAAAGACGAAAGGGTAACACTGAAAGTATTCAAACGAGTCAGCCTACCAGTGAGTAGTGACGTTCCAGCATCTCCCGGTTGGCTAGAGTGATGCTATAAAGTTTTGCATAGGGACATTGTCCGTTGTTAAAAAGTATGTATTCAGGGGTCCGGTAACATAGCTGTGGGGCGACTCAAGGACTACGGATGACGCGGTGCTAACACTCAATAACGGTAGGTGTTCTCTGGCATTCATTCTCGTGTCAGACGAATGGTTCTCTACCGGGGTCAGTGAGTACGTTCTTGTGGCCACTGGCAGAATACGGAAGACTCGTGTACCCTCCAATTGTCGAGAGCGAATGTTGGCTAGAAATAATTCAGCGAACGGTCATGCGGATGGTTGCAGGTTTACTCGGATGGTCATGCGTCGACTGACGCCTGAGGCATGTGTATGCTAGAATTCCTGTCGATTCATGCAAGTTCTTCAACAGCATGTCGCAACAGGAGGTACCAGCATGAACCGGCGGAAGGTGGTTTACGTAAAGTCCCGACATTTGTTTCCCAGTAGTAATGCGGAATGGGCGCGTTGTGCTATCTGACGTCCCGAGAACTTCTGAGCAACCATAGAGCCAAATGGAAAACATCGCCATCAGCAGCAGTGTTGAGATCAGTTCTGAAACGCCGGTCATTCTTGAATGCATATGTTGATTCAGTTTCTACTCTGTTGTAGCCTTTCATCAGTTTCACCCGTAAACCTAAGGAACAAGTTCACCGTCTGTGAATCACAACTTGGAGCAGCTTACCAAAATCTATCCGAAGATGATCTACGAGTGGCTCCTGAGAAGAGATGAGTACAGCTGTCCAGGAAGCAAGAAATTCTGCCCGTGATGTTCTCGAGCCTGTACATGGAACTCACTGGACTCAAGAGAGTCTGTGTCGTTTCTTGATGTGGGGCGCTGTATCCCAAGGCATAATTCTGCTGGATGACCTGCTTCAAACAGAACCTTAATGTGTACATAGACGCAGTGAACCATACACTTCAAGGGACGAACTCCGCCAATTTGGAAGAGAGAGGGACTAACCTTGACGAACTTTACTTGTTGTCAGCAAGCTCGCTGACAGCTAATTGAACGATCTAAACTGACTGGAGGTATAGGAATATAGAACGCGAAGAATGCCTCGGAACTTCAAGAGTATGCCCTTATCATTGTAAATAATAATCACTCAGCTGTAACACTATTTGGGTGCCTAGCTGCCATGTCACTTGACGTTGTGTAAAGGTGTGATCACTGCGCCCCATTCCAGTGGAAATCCGGCTCGATGCTCCTGGACTTGCGCCTCACGTGCCGAGGCCAGGCGTCGCAATATAAGGGGAGTCAGCAGTTTTGTTAGGTACGTGTGAGATTTATGCGCCTGCAGTTGGAGAATTTGGTTTGGTTATCAGTTGAAACACAATTTTGTCCCGAAGTACGAACAACCTAGCCAAAAGTTCCGCTCATCTCAACCAACGGACCGATGGCACTTAAAGGTAAAAAGGCATATTAATGCTTCATCAACTGAGGGAATCTAAACTTGCATACTACGTCTCAAAATAAACTTATTGAATGAGCGACGTACTTACAGGGACATAGGGCCAAATAACTTGTTGAGAGTGCTCCACTCAGCGATGTAGTTTTTTGTCTTTCTTAATGTTGTGGTTCTAATATTTTCTTTTATTAACTTATTCGTGTGTCGTATTGGAGTACTATTCTGCGGATGGGCTGGAACGGCTTCGGGGCATTGCCAGCCGCACTGGTCTCCTCCATCCCATAGAAAATCTAGTTTCACCACGCCCCTATCCACACACAAACTACGCTTGAGCTGTCGTCTAACCGATCTAGCCGAAATTTATTCTGAGCCCAAGGGGAAATAACGCTCCGGATCACGGAGTGATACTGATCGTTCTGGGATCCACTCATCATCATCATCATCAGCTGTAAGAAACCGTGTACTTGTCGTACAGTGGTTGTAGCTGCCACAGTTGCGTTCGCCGATGATTTGGGGAGGTGAGGTAGGTAGCTGCGCATTGGAGGCGCGAGCTGCGTAAATACACCACTGTCGGTGGGCTGTTACCCGACCTAAAGCTGCCACCTTGACGTGGTGGTCGGGCTTGAGTGCTGCAATGATCCCGCGGGCTACAATGGCTGGAACGTCGTTCCACAAGGTGCAACCATGCCAGGAAGGCCAAAGGGGAGCAGTCAGACCAAGAGCAGCGAGACCCCGTACTACGAGTAAT
>CM030369.1:54046772-54103422 GCA_003604175.2 Clonorchis sinensis | reverse complement strand
CACTCTAGGGCTTTTAATATATATATATATATATATATATATATATATGAAATTAGACGAACTTTATGGTTTTACGGCAGTGAAGCGTCAGTGTCAACACTGATGTTTCTGTCTTTGATGATGATTGATGATCTAAACCTGTGGAGAGGTTTGCATACAAGCGGATGTTTCCGTTAGCCTTCTTCAGCCATACAATCGCTGTGGCCCATGCTGAGTAGTTGATCGGTTGAAAAACACCAGCCTTCTGTAGTCGGTCCATTTCCTGGTCAACGTTGGGCAAGGTTGCATATGATACTGGGCGTTTTGGCCTGAAAACCGATGTGGTATTGGGGAGGAGGTACCGTCTGGCCCTTGCTTTTGTGCTCCATCCAAGCCCGTCGGTGAATATGGATGCATAGTTGTAACGGATCCTCAGGTGAACGCTTCGGAAATTCTTTTGTTCGAGGGCACCTCCGGGCGCTGTGCGCGTGCGGTCGCAAATAGAATTAATCAGCTTTTCCAGCAGATTCAGCTTATCGATCCAATCCAGCCCCATCTAGTCAAGTTTGGGGCATGACGTCGTGTAACACGTGGCTTGTGCCATCGAGTTATTGAGGCTTGTGGAGCAGTCAGTGTCGCCAGTCAATTCAGCTTACCGCCAGGAGTACTGCGGGCCCAATGCTCAGTTGGTTTCAGATGTGGCTTGCCAATTCGTCTCCACTTTCGTTGGCTGAGCAGCGTGGTGTCGTAGACGTATCCAGCTGCAAACGAGCGGGTATGCTGATATGAACCGTAATAAACTTCCATCGGCGAGTAAAATCAACTTTCATTGCCGCTGTTGGTCCGAGTTGGCCCACGATTGGTGAGTTGCACGGTGGTGTGCTGGTGGCTGCGGGATCTGAGATCGACAGCAATCTTCTTTGTGGCCACGACGATTGCACCCAGTTCCGACTAATATCCTCTGATTAGGCCACTTTTAGACCATCACCTAGTCGATTTTGAGTGATTGGTGACTCAGAAGGCTGCCAGACGGGGAGTTCGCTTCCTAGACTTACCGGGGGAATTCAGCGAAAACCTTCATCGGATGAGAGTATGGCCCTGATGAATACATGTATTCGAGAATGGTCGGTGTTGGTGATTGCGGCCTCCTACCGGTCAACAGTGGCTGCGTGATCGATTCGGATCTACAGCAAGGGACACCAGGTAACATAGTGGCGTCCATTTCCCCTAAGCCCTCCACTGCTGAGATGGTAAGCACAACGTACTTTTCATCACTACCGTTGTGCCTAGGGTCAAGTCTAAGCTTGCTACCAAATCGCGCTTCGCAAGAACTGTGGTGCCTTATTTGCCCATTGAAATCTCCCAATTAGGACTACATCTGGATTTCTTCGGTTGATTAGAAGTAGGTTACTCCTTTCGCGGTCATCATCATAATCATCATGACACATTGTTCAACCATGGTGCTTCAATGCCGTACAACCATGATTTATTTGAAAGCCTTATTGCGAAGAAAAGAATAAAGGTGGACAGGGAAGAAACTCAGTTTCACATTACTACAATCATTCCGAGGTGCCTACACCTACAGTCACTCATTCAGGCAATCTGGATGGAAGCTGACATGAACCCCGTCGACATCAATTAGCAGCCACATCTTGCAGCGCTTCCAGGCACAGTGGGGGTCACACGGTCCGCATTCTGGTAGGCGATTAGCACCGACAGCACCCAAACATTCCGTAATCTCCTCCATACCCCTCTGCCAGGTCAAGAGTTGGCCACCTCTCTACTTCCATCACTCTGAATTGGGTGCAGAAAACACCGCTTTTTGTCAAACGATGGTTCGGCATACGCAATACATGGCCTAACGACCGCAGCTTCTGGTGCTGAACACACTCTTTAGTGGACGTTTTGTTGCCCAACCGAAAATTCGCTTCCTAACCGCCTCGTTATAGATTCGCCGACACCAAGCCACACGAGCTATGGTTCTGAGACAACGATTGTCGAACACCTGAAGACGGCCCAGTTTCGCTGCTCTAACAGGCCAAGTCTCACTGCCACACAACAAAACAGCCCTCACCGTAGCCTGACACACGTGTCCCTTAAAATTCGTGGATATGCCGCTTTTACGCCATAGTTGTCCCAAATTAGCGAACGCGATCCGAACCTTGCAGATTCGTGCATTGACCTCATCTGTCACACTACATGCAGAACTAATACAACTTCCAAGCTACGTAAAGCACTTCACAACTTCCAGTGCGTCTCCTTGGATTGTAAGTGGCGTGTTTAGTCATTGCATGTCCACGATAATGACCTTACGCTTTGTGGGTGCAAAGTGCATGCCAAAGGACGGTACGACTTTGGTCAGTTCATCCAAAAACACTTGCGCCTTCTCCCCTTCGAAGGCAAGAACGATGTCGTCTGCGTATTCCAGATGGACAAGGTTTTCGTCAAAGGCTACTTGGACACGCGTTTTGAAGGCCTTCCAGGCTTTGTCTCACTATCAAATCGATCACGAAGTTAAATAGAAGTGGAGAGAGTAGGCACCCTTGACGGACACCGCTTTGTGTATGGAAGCTTTTGGAGGACTTTCCGTATACTCTCACGCATCCGAAAGTCTGAGAATACAAAGAACTTATTATGTTCATAAACTTCGGGGGTATTCCTTGATAGGCAAGCATGTCAAGGAGAACAGACCAGTCAACCGAGTCGAATGCGTCTTGGAAATCCAGGAGTGAAAAAAATTGAGTCGTTTGTACGTATGGTGTTGTTCTAGCAGCTGACGGAGTGTGAAGTTTTGGCGAACGCAACCGCTACTTGGTCGAAACCCCGTTTGCTGCTCTCGAGTCAGTGTTTTTCCAGACACCTAAAACAACGAGTGATGCCAGCAATCTCGTTACAACCGGAGTTAAGCTGATCCCCCCTGGGGTTACCGCACTCCCTGCGAGACTTTTTTAACCACTTTTTCGCGGAATCGGCACTACGGTTGCTCGGTGCTGTTGCAACTATGTGCTAGCTGGCTGATTTAGGAGGTTGATGGAACTTATTCTATCGCGTTTGATAGTCTAAATACCTGAGTGGGGAACCTCAAGGAAGAAGACAAAGGACGCCGGACGAAGAAAGGCTAAATTGCGGATGAACCAATGGAAGAAGGACCGCTGCGGCTTAGTTGCCTAAAACAGAGAAAATGAAATCTTAGTGAAATATTACACAAGATCGAATTGTTATTTAGGACCTGGCTGTCCCAACACCTTCGCTTTCAAATTGTTTGCAATTTTCGGATGCGGATTCATCTGCATTGGTTTATATTACGGCTGCATCAACGTCTTCGTGTGCATATTGATTCAACTGTTTTTTATGTTTGCACAGGGGCACATGTGTGGATGGTAACTCCAAATTATCCAGCACTACATCCAGAAGAATCGGAGTGTCTGATGTAACCGGTGCAGCGTGTCCAGGGCGAAGTTGATTCACTGACGGACCCATATAGTTGACTGTACATCGAATTCGTAGATGACGTTACCTATACTGCCCTTCATTTAACCATGAATCCATTCCTCTCCGCCATTTCGATAGTCCTTAACCATGACCGAATCACCGGGCTCATATGTGGTGTGAACGGCACAGTGATGGCGGTTGAACTGTCACTCCATATGTGTGTTTCTTGTTTGTAGATGCGGGGGCGATGGGCGTACCACATCTATGGGTAAACGGATTTTACGCCCAAAATACGCTTCTGTGGGTGATTTGTTGTTTGGCACATTTGGGTTAGGTGTCGCACGGTAGCTTAACAAGAAGGTTTCAATAATCTCCGCTGACGTTCCCTCCCCTTTAAGCTTTTGAAGTGCTCATTCGAAAGTATTGACAAAGCGTGCAGCTTGGGCGTAAGATTGAGGATGGAATGGCGGCGATCTAACGTGGTGAATGCCATTTTACTTGCAAAACAAGACGAATCCCACTGAGGTCAATACACCGCCGTTATCTGAAACCAATGTTTATGGCGTACCGAAGCGACTGAAGATGCGAGTGAGCTGCAGGATTGTGGTGCGAGTAGTGATGTGATCCATCATGATTATCTCTGACCATTTACTGTAAGCTTCAACCACGATAAGATAATGCTGATTGTTAATTGGTCCTAGAAATCAATATGCAGACGCGACCAAGGGTTAGTTGGCGCAGACCATGAAGATAACTTGGTCTTCCGCGGCGATGTTGCAGAACACTGACATTGTGAACAGGACCACACGAGTTCTTCTAGCTGTTCGTCCATACCCGGCCAGTATACATAACTTCACACCAAGGCTTTCATGCGTTTGATGCCTGGGTGTCCAAAATGGAATTTCTTCAGTACTCGCGCTTGCAGTTTGGCTGGTGTAATAACACGTTCACCAAAAAGAAGCAGTTGCGCGTGCCGAAACTGCTTTTACTGGTGTTCCAAAATCACCTGAAGTTGGTCAGCTGAAATTGACGTCATGGGAGACCCGTCGCCAGAGTTGTAACTGTGCTAGCTCGGTGACTCAAGAGATTGACGGAACTTATTCTTTCGCGCTTGATATTCTAAATACTTGAGTGGGAAACCTCAAGGAAGAAGACAAAGGACGCCGGATGAAGGTCGGATATATTGTGGCTGAACCAGTGAAAGGAAGAGCGCTGCGACTCAGTTGGCTGTAACAGAGAAAATGATATCTTAGTGAGATACTACGAAAGATCGAATTGTTCTTCAGGACCTGACCGTCCTAACAGGTGCATAATTAGAAAGTGGTTAGTATTTTAACCGGCACGTTTCCTTATGGAAATGGGCGGACGAGCGGCACAGAGGCAACTGTTTACAGGTATCCAGTCAAGCAAGAGATGTGGCAACTGGAGAAATGAAGGCTGTATGAATACCGGCTCACCCAGCCGTGGCAGCTGAAAAACCATCTGAAGTTCGCAGACGGTGGCGTCTAGGCACCGAAGATGCTGTGAGCCCAACTGCCATACTTTGATCTTGTACTCGAACGTTTACCAATAAATTATCAGTAGTTCGCGCAAATGCAGTTTGTTTACCAGCCTGCGACGTAATATAAACGAAGGGAGGAACTCTTATTAATGGAAGTGAAGTGGCAGATGTGGGCGGTGGTGTGCAGTCGGTCACTTCCCTCTGTCTTATTGGCGTGCCTACATCTGAGGGTATTTTGGGATTATTTTCAGGAACCTGGCCTTCCTGACAGTTTCTCTTTGTCCGTCCTATTGTATGCAGTGAATAAGATGGCCGGGTAATGTTACCACGGGACGGCCGATGTAATGCAAGGTTATTTGTAATTGTGCAAGTGTGTACATGGTGCTGGGGCGCCCACCCGTCTAACGTTCAATCTGCAGCATTTATTCCAACCGAGGAAACTGAACATAAAGCCTGAAACGCTCCACAACTGCGAGAAACTTGAAGGTGGAGGTAGTGGTCACAAATCCATGAACATATCGGGATCAGGTTTGATCACTCCTGAGGACAGCTATAACACCATTTCGCCTCTTAGCTGTCATCCCAGCTGAAGTAGGCACGAGGACTGAGCTACTGCCAGGTTGCGCAAATATAGACGGGAGCAGTCGAGATGCCAAGCGCCGTTCCGCGCACAACAACTCCATGGTTGAACTGACCTTTTCTTGTGGTATTTTCAGATGCTGCGCTAGGCGTCCAATAGTCCTCTGATTTCCCGTTTATGGCTCAGTGGTTAGGGCGCGAATTTACTGACCGGAAGGTCCGTGGTTCGAACACGACCTTTGCCTCTCGACTTCCCCTGTCTAGGCTTGAGCGACATGGCAGTATCCCAGCCCTCGTGCTCTCTTCGGGTGGCATAGCAGCTAGGCACCGAAAGGGTGTTACAGCTGAACGATTATTTTTGTAATCGTTTCTGTCGCAGTCGATGCTCGTTTCAGAGATAATTCTGATCTAGCCGTGGAGACGTATGTGAGATAATTTTATGATAGCCACATAGAAAATCTGACGCAGTTGTCGCAATTAACGTTTCTCTTTGCTGACACCATAGGCTTCAAAAACGGTATATGGTTTTTTCTCGGAAAGTTCATTATTCTCAATTGTACCAGCACTAGGTGTAATCGATTGCTGTCCTCATCACCAGCCGAGATATTTTTGCGTCTAAGATAAGTGTAGTTTCATTTATTGTCCACAACTGTCTAAGGTAAATGTGCAGGCATGTTGTATTTTTCAACCCCGATCTTTTTTTCATTCTGCAGAAGCCCTATGTGTCAGTTAGTGAGATTACAAGCGTCCTCTATTCTTGTTTTCTGGGGAACACGCGATTTTTTCTGGTGCTGTTGGGTCTGTATCGGTTAGGATCCGACGGTGTGCTTCACCGGCACAGAATGCATGTGTGATCTAAATGCAATCGTCGTCATTAGCTCGTTTTTGATTAATTGTCCCGTCTTGTTTGCAAAGTGGTCCCTTCAATACGTACTTTAAGAGTCCAACCGATCGCTCTCCACTTTTTGTCCTGTTTTTTCATTCAGTTCGATCGACCCAGTCCCTCTTTTTCTTTTTCCAGCTTTTTCGTGCTCCAAATCTCATTTACGAAATCATGGCCTGTGAGGATCTTGTACAGGAGTTGGGAAAGTAGGCCCTTTTCATTACCATTATTGTCCTAGGAACGTCGACACCGATGAGCTGTTATCGAGTTGTACGTCCCTTTCTATATATCCTCTTATCGATCAGTTCTGGTCGAAATGCCCCGAGATTACACAGAACCTGAGAAGGCGCTCAAGAAAGAGTTAGCTACTCTTAGAAAAATGGTATAGATCCCCACTTTAACGACTCTTATTGGACTGACAGAAACGCACGTTGACGGAAATAAGTCAGATAAAGAGAGAGGAGAAACCGCGTGGTTCGTCCCTGTTTAGCTTGTTGCTTTACAGTTTTGCTCCGCACAGCGACCGGTAAAACTGGAGAGAAAGCCAAAGAAGAAGCAATGGAATTATTGCGCTCCGGTGCCATACATATAGCCGATAAGAAGGAGCGGCACACTTTCAAGCGTAGACCAAAGGTAGGGTGTCGATTTGTTCAATTCATATCATCAGGATCCAGAGGAAGAAGAGTCTGGACGAACTGTATGTAACATTTTGTCAAATTGGCATAATCTATCTAGCCGGTCAAATCTGCTCCTCGAGATAAACAGCTACTTTATGGAAACTTCCTTCGTGGTCCAAAACTAATGCCCACCAACACAGAAGCGAAAGACGATCGTTCTGAGGAATTCAGTTCGAAACCACCGCTCATATTTGATTGTAGTGTATCAAACCTCCAATACAACACGGAATCTCTGGCAACCAAACGAAAGCAACAACTTCTAACATTGTCAGAAGATGAAGATGAAGCTGGGGGAAATAATACGCGCTCAGTACAGTTCCGATGACCGGTGGTATTTTACAATCTGTTTTCTAGGTTACGGATGCACCTGCCGATTCTGGGCACTCTGACGAGTCCCCGAGGTCATCTGACACTACCCTTTACGTAGGATACCACAAGGTGACAGAAGGGTTCATCCAGAAATTGCTCCAACCTGTAGGGCATATTGTTCGAATCAAAATTGGTGAGCATCAAAAGTACGTTCTTGTTTTCGTTTCAGAAAGGTTTGATAAGCAATCGGTGAACTCATTGCTGAGCACTTTTGTTTTCTCGTACTACTGCTTGTCTATTAAACCCAGGATTGTAAGTCTTCTTTGTCGGAAAGCTATTCTTTCGATCGCGAAACCATACCAGTTTCTGTCGAATTAATATATTGTCCAGACCCCTTATCCTTTTGGAAAAGGTTATACCCCACTCGTTGGTCCACGACGAACTATTGTTCGGATCTCTGGTCGTTGTCAACCATCAGCTAAACCACTGACCGATGTTTTCCTTCTATATCTGTGTCACTTGGACTCGTTTTTCAAGACTTCTTCGCTCTATTGATGTAGCTTGTGGATCAAGTTTCCCAGAATCATGCTATTTTCACAATAGTAATTGACCCGACACGATATGACCTTGCAGCAATGCGACCGACTGATGGGCAGTGAATCATCTTTTGTAGGAGAATAAATAAAACCAATTAGGTTGAAATTGGGGTAAAAGAAACCAGGGTATTCCTCAAACATTTAATAAGTGAGTGTTCAGAAGAGACCTTGGTGTTGATGTTTAGATTTGCGCGTTTCATATCTCACTGACTCACGGGTTCTTCAAAATTCTGCTCAAAGTTACCCCTTGACTCTAGCAAGTTATTAGAAAAACCTCTGGTTCTGGCTTTTGTTTGATAAGAGTGTATGATATGTCAATATGTATGGCTGTTTTAGAAAACGTGATAGACAGATAGATGGATATACAGACAAACAGGTAGGGCAGACAAACAAGACAGCCGGATGGAGAGTGGCAGGGCGACACTCAGTTTGGGGCACATGTCTCAACCCGGTGTTCTAGGATCGGGATAAAGAGCCATTTCCATTTGCAAAATTCTTTTTTCATCCATGAGTACCTTAGTAAGCAACCTACGCAAGAATGCGTGTCTTTGTCAGTGATGAGTAAGCCTTCCTGTTTATCGCTTTAGCCACGCATATGTCACAATGGCAACTCACGAAATGGCACAAAAGGCTCTAGAGGTAGGTTTATCCATGTTGTTTCAAGTTGGATGCTATTTCTACTGAAGCTTGATCATCAGATGGTGGATAATCGGCTGCTGCGCGTTGGATTTGCTCGGCGACAGTGTTCAAGGCCTCGACGTGATCCCCGTCCCTTGGGACCTTTTTCCCCAAAAAGCAGTTTTGGTAAGTCAGTTCCTGTAAAGTTATCGCTTCTACTTAGCTTGAGTACTTAAGGTGGTTGTTGGGTTTTGCTACTGATTCTTCTACCAATAATTGGAAGGCGTTTTCTGAATCCTTTCCAGTTCTAGTGCCTAATTTTGATTGAAACGTTAATGCGCACAGGTTTCAGCGTGGCGTTTTGTTATCTGGTATGGTATTGTGATTGACGCCGTGAGTGTGTACATACGCTGCCTCCCTCCCGTAACCGGGCAGGTTCTTGGCCTTCCCGGCACTATTCTTCCTTGGGAAGCACAGGCTTTTACTCTCGCAGAATTTCGCACGAGTAAAATAGACACGCTGGATGGAACATCTAGGACAGATGATAACCAGATACGCTCACCTTAGGAAAGTGTTAACAGAAAAGCAATCGAATGTCTATTGCTAATTGTTTTGGTGGATTCATTTGGTGGTTATTATGTCTGTTAAACAAGATGAAGAGAGTGTACAACCACAGAACGCCTTCAGCACGCACTACGGCCTGGTTACCTGTGATTTGCACGACAAAACTTCCTTCAATTTCCACCTCTAAGGACTGTCTCACTTCCTCTACTCAGCCCGTCTGTATGACCCGGGCGGTTTAAGATCTTGCAGGACGATTGGAGCTATCGGACTGTATGAAGTTGGTATTCAATAGTTGTGGGTAGTAGGAACAGATGTATTAAGGCAGTAGGTAGTTTGTTGACAACTGGCTCTATGAACGTCATGAATTAAGTAGAACGTATAGTCAACAATAGCACAGTCGGCAGGAGCACAGGAAATGGCGGAGGCAGCAGGGGTTTCTGGAAGCAAAAACGAGTAAGTACCAAATGATATACAAACGTACAGATACGGCAGTCAGGGAGTATAAACAGGTATTCCACATGGATAATGGTGCACAGGACAGTCAGTACGTACTGGAGGTATTTCCGAATCAACAGGAAACGGGAACTGTTTGGAAAATGGATGTTGGGTGCATTTGGCACAAATTAAATATATCTGCAGTCTTTAGGCGACGGCGTGACGAAGTAGCACGTGGTATGTGTCAAATCAAAGTACACTTTTAGGCCGGTTTGGAACAAAATTCCGACAAGCACTATCAGGTAAGATGCAGTACAAGGGTAATACGACGTTTCGTCACCATACGAGGAGACATCATCAGTGCGCAGTTGGGTGTAATACGAAAATAGGGCTGTCTGGGGCGCTCATTTCCCATTAGCGGGATCCCAGGACGACTCGCTTTCCGTCGAAGCAGATAAGAAATTGCAAGTGAAGACGAGCAGGCGGCAAAATTTCGACATTAGTGACCAGACTGTAAGCAAACCTTGAGGGGGGGGACGATGGACAGAGGCAAAGTGGTCATACTAGACGGGACGTAAATCACGCTACTCATGAGTAGTCAAAACGAATGGGAAAAATGACCACTGGCTGCAGTTACTTCTCAGGAGGAATCAACACCATCCTTTTGTCGCGGTTAAGATATATTGTGTAACTAATCACAGTCTTTATACACTTCAAGGCCCACACTTTCTGTTGGCCGACCAATAAGCATGTCTTATTATGGCGGGGTGTACTTATGTGTTTCCTCTCTTCTCGGAAAAGCCGCACTCTTCAAAATACAATCATGCGGAGCTGATTGGGACCTGTTCCTAATGCTTTTTGGGCGAAACCCGGAATAAACCCGATTCTTCCAAGTTCATCAAGAGCCTTATCCGCAGAATGCAATCCTACTGGTACTCATTATATTCGTTTTTTGCATCCAGAAACACCTTACAAGCTATCTTCCATAGGTCGATTTCGTTGTCTGGGTAATTCCTGTTGTTAATAGTTACACTGTGGATGTCCTACTCTAAAGTAGTCCTACCATCTGGTGATTGGCCCAGTATGTTCAGAATGCGTGTCTCGCAGGCAACCTAGAAGTTGAACATGCAAACGCGTATAATTTTTCCACGAGCCTCATACTTTCCCTTCTGAAAAGCAGAATTCAGTTGTTTTTGCTTCTTTGATTTTGCACTGGGCTACTCTGCCACGACCAAGTCTGAATGTTGGCACCCGAATCGAACTTGGCGGTTAATATCAGTTAAATAACCAGGTAACCCTACAAAGTTAGACAGTTCGCGTGGGTACAAATGTGCGGCTACATGCAAGCTGTGTACATCGATGTAAACCTACGGATATAAGGTCGCTGTGGAGCATAAAGATGCTTATTGTAAGCCAATAATCTGCACAAGAGTGACTCTGTGAGATTGAGCACCAGCAGTATTTCTTTCACACCAAAGTGTTGGTATCATCCGTCATTCTCTCCCAGTTTCAGCTGGGTATCGCACTTCCCGCAGATAAATCACGACAAAAAAGGACACTCGCAGTGAATGTAGTAACCACAGAGGTGTTATTTTGACTCCTGTTGTGACAAGACTTCTGGCGTCACTGATTCTTCGTCGTCCTAGGATGGCACGCGAAACCCTGACTCGTGAGAAGCAAGCGGTATTTCGACCTGTAGAGGCTGCGTCGACCACATTCCACACTCCGTTGGGTGTTAGAGCAACGCCATATGTACGGACGACCCACAATCTTGGTATTCCTTGACTTCAAGGGTGCGTTTGATTCTGTCGATCGGTCAGTGCTGTTAAATATACTTGCTCAACAGGGTATGCCCCAGAAGTTTGTAAACATGATCCGATGCCTATATTCACATAATTCTGGGCGGGTGAGAGTGTATGGCGAGCTCTCCAAAAGCTTCCCTACAAGAAGTGGTGTCAGACAAGGATGTCCACTCTCTCCATTCTTGTTCAACTTCTCATAGATGAAATAATGAGGCGAACGCTAGAAGGTCTTCAAAACCCAGGTGTTCAAATCGTTGCTGGTGAAAGCCTTGTCGATCCTACGCAGATGGCATCGCCCTCATCTTGAAAAGAGGACGCGCAGCGCAAGCTCTGTTGAATAAACTGACATCATCATACCGTCTTTTGGCATGTGCCCTTCACCTTCAAGGTGTAAAGTAGTGCTTCAGAGCGTGGTGTCTCTGAACATACCCTTCCACTGGAGGTTGTGGAGAATTTTAAATACCTCGGTGGTTGTATTAGCTCTGACAGAAGTGTGGCGAAAGAATCCCAAACGACAGAATCACGTTTGCTAATTTGCGTTGAAAAGGCATAACACTGGGTTACAAGGATCGCATGTACTAAGTTACAATAATGGCCGTATTGTTGTGTGGTTGCGAGACGTAGCCTCTTCGGACAAATGATGTGAGACGTCTTTAGATTTTTGACCACCGATACCTCAGAAGCGTCGCTGGTGTCGGATAGCGTCAATGAATTTGTAATGATGTAATTAGGAAATGGGTGTTTGGTTGTGCAGCAAATACTTCATTTGCGTGAAACCTCCAGCGGTGGCTTGGCCATGTGCTACGCATCCGAAACACCATCTACCGAGATTAGTGTTGTTTTCCGTGCCTTCTTTAGAATGACGCCATCCGTGAGGTAGACAACCTATGGCTTGGCAGAAGGGTATGGCAGATATTTCGAAGAGTTTGGGTGTTGTTGACGCAGTACGTTTTCCAGGATGTGGTCCCGGTGACCCCGCATACACTTGGCTGTGGACATTGCAAGAGTTGGCGACTGATCGGAGTCAATGGCGTTCGTCTCACCAGTTTCTTTCCAGATTGTCTGACGGAGCTCTTGGCGATGTAGGCACCCGAGAATGCTTGACGTAGGCCACCATAAGATCCTGTCCCTCACCCACTCTTCTGTTTTCATTATTAGGCTTGAAACATAATTAGATAAACTTTGTGGGTGTACGGCAGTGAAGCATTAGTGTCAACACTGATGTTGATGATAAACATTTCTTTCTGCGGTCTCCATTAATTTGTCATTTAGATGGATGTTGGCTGTCAATCAGGTGAGCTTGCAAGGTAGCTTACGAAAGCTTCATTATCAATAGAGGGGACATCATCAGTGCGTGGTATATCTGCTTACGTCTACGTAGTCCTTAGAGAGCATTTGGTGTATCTCGATGTGATGAAGGCAAGCAGGTAAGGAGGAAGTACCCATCCAACCGTGCACTGATAGTGTCCGTTCGGTTGACAGGAAAGTGCTTGCATACTAATTACCACGCTTGGTGAATAGATGAACTATCACCTGATCAACAACCAATGAACGCAACCCGAGCTACCAATATTTCTACCCAGGTGAGCAGCCATGTGGTAAACCAGTAGTGGGATGGCTACTGGTGCTGTCATCTCGCACTGCGACAGTAAATTCGGAGAGACTCCGATTAGAAATCGGGGCATACTTACCTTTGACAGATGGTGATTAGAAATGGGAGAAATTTCACTGAACAAATTACTGGTGCTCCCGTGTTTCTTTGGAGTGAATGCTGCAAACCAGATTCAATCCTATGCTAGTCTAACCGGTGTGAGACGTGCATAAGCAGGGTTCGGTAAGTTTTTTTCCGTAATTTTCGACGACTTTCCCACATGCAGTTGCTGTTGTAAAGAGGTAGGAACATTTGGTGCGCCACCACATAACTCGAAGTGCAGCTTCTGACATTCAGTGCCCAACGTACTAATACAGCCGCGTTTTACATAGCTGGAAGATTAAGGTGGTACTCATGAAATTTGAGTTACTGCATAAAAAGCAAGGCTCTCTATTTCTCTGGCAAATACGTGGCTTTTTTCGTACTATATATATAATTGAGGTGTATTTGCTCGAAAAAGTTAACCTGAACAGCACATTATCGCCTGTAAATTGTTTTAATGAATGTCTCTAATGAGATTATCCTAAGTTATTGGTCAGTGCAAACGTTATCTCCCCTGAACACAGGTGCGTACGTTAGATGGAGCTATGTTTTGTTAGTATAGTTTGAACCGATTAACTACAAAACCCTTCAGAAACAGTGAATTTCAAATGTGAACGCTTTGTTTGTTCCATCATGTTTGAGAGTTATGCCTTGAATCAGCCCCCGAAACGCACGACTTTTAATTTTGAGAACTTCACTCAGTTACTTCATGGTAGTCACCATGGCCTGCACAAGTTCAGTGCCTCACTGCCATATAACCATCATTTTTTCCAATACCATTGTGAAAAAATAAGGCTGGTAGGAACAGGCACCTATTTGTAGCTCAGTAGCAGCATGCCCAGGTTCGCACTTCAGAACTTCAGTCCCATTACATGTATTGCAGATGTGTATTTTCGGACTGGATACTGTTCAGCCACACTTCATGACATTCTTATGCGTGCGTTTCCTCCAATTCTGATTAGGTGCCACGTGCCTGATCGATTAGTACTGCGTTTGAACCAAATCTGTGTGAATAGACCTTGTTGACACATTTCCGAGAATGACGGATTTTATTAAGAACAAACTTCACTCACAGCCCAGCGAATCTACACCGCAAATTGATGAACTTGTTGACAGTCATCGTGGAATCGACCCGGCATTTTCTGTGAAGCGACTCCCTTTTCCTGACTCTGATAGTCACACGTTAACAACTTCCAGTGATCGCTCGTCCTTGTACTTATGTGTCCGACCTAGTGATCAGACAGCAGTGGAGGTACAGAAGGATAATGCCTATCCACTCACACCAGAGCGACCTTTCAACGCGTGTCGGCGACCCACTGTAACGCAGGTTGCGTCTCCTGGGTACGTGTACGCTTTGAGACGTCAATCAGATCTGTGTTTCGGATGGTGTCATACAAGGAAGACACCTCTTTACAAGTTAGACGATGCAGCTTGTGACGACGAAGTGATGTATTAAGCTTTTCTTTCACCGCTCGCTTTTACCTATACTAAGACAAGGCGAGGTATTTTTCTTCGTGCATTCATCTCGCATTTGTTGTCTGAACCTTCCGCTCTCGGTTGACCGAACACACGAAGCCACTGTATTCCTCCATCCACACAACTCTTCAGAACAGACACATCTCTCGCTGTAACAAGTGATACACACCAGCTCCTTTCACCGAGCACGGGCGCTACCGGTTTCTTTAGTCAGTTCGCCTATGTGCGGTAGTCGACAATGGTTGTTGTCATCTTGGCGAATACAACTGTCTAAACGTATTGCATTCACACTAAACCCTTGGTCTGGGCTGTGGGTGTCTCTTTGTTTTTCACTGTTTTCCGTACCTTTATTATGTGTGTACCCTATCGTATTCAATTAACTTCTATTATTTTCTAATTTATTCTGTTACATTTCATATATTGAATGTATGGGTCTGAAGATTATTCGTCTCTGCATTCTGGAGACTCCAGAGTGCTAGACCTGCAACTGTCCTTGAAGTAACATTCTGTGACAACCATCTTTGTACAGACAGCTGGCAAAAGCTAGCCATATCTGTCCTGGTATATGCCTTGTGAGGACTGTTTTGTTGTATGGCTGTGAGACTTGGCCTATTCGAGCAGCGGAACTGAGACGTCTTCACGTGTTTGACAATCGTTGTCTCAGAACCATAGCTCATGTGGGTTGGTGTCGGCGTATCCGTAACGAGGCTATTAGAAAGTGAGTTTTCGGTTGTGCAACGGGTACTTCCATTGGAGAATGTGTCCAGCACCAGAAGCTGCGTTGGTTGGGACATGTGTTGCGTATGCCTAACCATCGTTTGCCGAAGAGAGTGCTGTTTTCTGCGCCCAATTCAGAGTGGCGTAAGCAAAGAGGTAGCCAACCTTTGACCTGGCACGCTGTTCGTCTTCTAGGATAGCGCTCACGTGACCCTCTCTGTGACTGTCTGCAGACATTGAAAGATATGGCGGCTAATCGATGTCAGTGGCGTTCTTGTTGTCAGTTTCCATTCAGATTGCCTGAGTGAATGTTTGGAGGTGTAGGCACCTCGGATTGATTGTAGTAAGCTAGCACCAAGTCCCTTCCCCATCCACCTTTCAAATAAATCATGGTTATACCGCAGTGAAGCATCGGTGTTTGAACACTGATGTCATGCTGTCGATGATGATGATGATGACTTGTGAGGACCATGAGGCCAATCTGGACATAGGTTGTCTATCTTAACTGCCTAATTGTCCCCCACATGATTTGATAACTGCAGGTCATCAGTTAGGCATGGTGATGGCTTCACTAGTGCCTCCTCCTCACCCTCCTATCTTATGCTCTCGGATTTGCACCGACTGAAGGACGTTCAGGTATTTCCGCACGTGTCTCGCCGCAAATCACATATGGGATTGCATTTTGTGTGCGGAGGCCCACGGCCATAGTTCGAAGTGACAGGCAAATCCGAAGGCGACTGTTTACTCACTATATAAATAACCTAGGCTTTCATAGCTTCTTTTTGTTTATCGGGGATGGAATTGGACCAAATCTGAAACGAATACTTGTTAGGGAAGGATTAGATTCATGCCACAGTCCTATTTTGGTGAGATCAAAGTTAAAGTAGGTGAATTGACGATTCAATCTTGGATAGGGGAAAGTGTCTTCGTAGCGCCATCGTTTGGTACTGAATTCATCCGAATGACTGTCACGGAAATTCGTTTCATGGACAGCTAGATGTCTCTCCAGCCAAGGTCCAGGCAGTCTCAAATTACAAAGGTAATAACGTGTTACTGTGTATTAGCGAGCCTTCCCAACCAGTAGCGAAACAGTATTTGGTGTATTCAAATAACTCCCAGTTCAAAACGCAGTGGTTCGTAGAGTTTGTGAGAACTGGTCAACATATCAAGATGACCATTATCCAGAATCGTTCAATTGTGGAAGATGACTGCTTATAAACGGACAGACACCTCCAAACAAGGTAAATCACTTGAATGCAACGTGTCTTGCAAAAATTGTTTCGGTTGCCAAGTTGCTAGGGTCTATTACATCAGCTTTTGTTGCATGACCTCTACGGGTAGATGGTTTTAGGCGTCTCAAGGCTTTTTTTAATGAAGAGTTGGCCGGCATCAGCCGATTCACAGTGAGATGCTGCGGAAAGGGTTTTTAATTACACATCGTGTATTTGTATTAAACAATCTATCTGGTGGTACGTAGCACAGTGAGTTTGACAGTACATCATTCATACCAGTTAGTCTATCTAAAAGTGATGTGTTCCCATATCCACTTGAAATTTGTGTCAACAAGTAGGTGAACAAACTGCCGTTTTGCAAACAGTCATAGAGACGACGACAAAAAGTTTACTTGCCATTGGCGCAAGGAATTTTCGAGGCTGGGATGCGCATGACCATTCTTGCACTCCGCTATGATTGTCACCTGTCAGCTTTCCTTCCAGCTTGTCTGACTCGGTTTTACTCATACTGGTGTTGTTATCCATGGTACTTGACTATTTCCATCGAAAACATGGTTCTACCAGATTGTCCTGAAGCGACTGGACCTTACCGTTATGTGACGATTTGTGCGCCGCCATAACCCATTGAGGTGTACTTGTGACACTCACACAGCCTCTCATACAAGATTGGTCAGTGGGTGAAAGTTTGTCTAACAGTCTCTCCAAGTAGGAGAGTGGGATATGTTTGATGACTTGTTCTCAAACAAAAATACAGACTGCTATGGCCATATGCTAACTACCGCTTCTTCCGTTTAGACTTTTGCGCCAAAAGCTTTGGTTGATGACCCCAGTAGTCCTGATATCTATGTCTCTGTTGGTGTCCCGGCTAGCGTACAGCCATGATTCCTATAACTCACAATAATGTTGTGCTACACTGACTATCGCGTGTCATCAGCTGAATCAGCTTACTTGCCACATACAGTAGAGCGGGTAAGTGAAAATAGGCTACCGCTGAGGATATGAATGCGCAACTGGGTAAACTTAGAGCAGCCAACTGGAATCGAAACGCACGGACAACGACGAACGCTCGCTGCATTTAGATGCTGATCGCACACTGTTTCTGTGCAATACTAACTTCCGAAACAATTGAAGCCGCTTGGCCACACTGTGCTCCTCACATGCAAGCCAACCTATAACACAGATAGACCACATCGCCATTAGCTATAGGTGGCGTGGGTCAGTTACTGACTGCCGGTCGTTGTGGAGCATCTGTGTGGGTTCGGATCGCACGCTTATTAGTCGCTGCATCTCGCTGTGCTTTTCAGGAGACGCATTTCATCGTTGATGTTTTGTTTGCCCCAATTCTCAGTCGATTTTGACTGCTTCGGAATCTGTAACAGTGGTAGCATGAGGCCAGTCGTGCTGGGTCATCATCACGGACTGCACGGATGCTTCACCATCGTGTAACCATGATTTATTTTGAAGCCCCGTTGTGAAGAAAACAAAGGAGAAAGGTGTCAACTTACTAGAAGTGATCTGAGGCACATTCACCTCCAAATGCCCATTGGGTGCATCTGCCAGAAAATGTCGTCCTGCGCGTCCACGCTGAAAGTGATGTGTACACCCGATGATCATATTTAACTGCTATTTAACTTGTCGATAGTGCTAGTTGTTGGAGTAGATCAAGTAGCCCAGTGTATGAATTGGGCGACCCCTTTCAATCCTTTCATAGACACTAGGGTTGTCTACCTGCTTCCGTACTTTTCGTTCGAACACTAAAGACTTGCAGGATGTTCTAGAACGAATATGATTTACCGTTCGTCTCCAACGAAGCATTTCATTGCATCTGTAATGTTTTGTTTGAATAGCGGTACATTTCAATCTTCATCTGATTTTATCATCAGGTCGTCGAAACTGTCCCCCCGCTTCATACAATTCACTTCCACCGACAGAAGTGTCACGTGATCTGGTCACCTATGAAGATTTGGATTACGGTGACCAGTGAAATTAAACGCTCCTTCTTTTTTCGTGTGTACATATGTACTTAATGTTTACTAATACACAGCTTCTTTCCATTTTCGTTTGTTTCGAATGTACTCTGCATGTTTTTGGGTTTTGTTTTGTTGGACCATTGGGCAAGTAACTATTGAAATTCACTGCGAAATTTTCAAAACTATATTTTCAGTGGTAGCTGGTCCCAACTTGACAGACTGTTTGTCTCAGTTTTTGTAGTCATCCTCACCTCAGGGACAGTTGTATATATTCTCTGAGTCGTATACCCGATTGCAGGCTGTTATGTTTATTCACAGTAAATCCGTCGCCTAGTGGAACAGGTTCGTGGCGTTTTGAATGTAAACAGACACTTTAAGAAGAGAGCTGGGTGGGGGGCATGCAAATTGAATAGGAATGTACATAACTCCAACTGGCCATCTGTCTGGAGACTGTTCTATACATACGCCTGTGAATTCACAGCAAGTTCGGATAACAAAAGAAGTTTTTACTGTCCAGTCGATATCTTTCTTGGTCCCTGGAGGGCCAATGTAGATTTGTCTTCTTGACCAAAACATTTTCTAGGAATCTTGTCGTATGGTAGCAAGATAGGAAATCGGGAACATGCTGAAAATCAGTCTGAAGATCGTCGCTTCGCAGTTTCTTTGCGGATTGACAACGAAGACATCAGAACGCAAGATTCTTGCTGTATAATAGATTTGCCTCTTCCATCGGCACAGTACCATGCCAAATTACCGTCGATCAACGGGAGAATCAGTTTTTTTGTTGCGAACCCAACTGCATGAAGGGCTTAGCGAAATAGCATGAGAGTTGTTGCCAGGGGTCTGTGTTAGTGAAGAGACCTGCTGTATGGTATTGGAATCTTATGGTCCTGTTGGTTAATGATGCCGTATCGTGTTACTGTGAACCCATCTCGGCCTCCGATATACATTGGCATCGTCGAATTACTCCGTTTGTGTTCCTTTACAAATGGTCCAAGACTTTTGCGGTCTAATAGGCGCCTTCGAATCTGTGCACAGATTAGTCGTTGCATATGTGGCTCGAATATCTTTCTTGTTTAAGTGTTTTATTTCTCTGTGCTCATGTGAGATGGCACAGAAGAGATTGTCCAAGAGTTTCCCCCATAGTTAGTGGTGTTCCATGAAGGTGTCCTCTCTTCTCAACTCTCCAGTGACGTCATCACGGTATGCACACTCCAAGGAGCCACGAGTCTAGGAGTCAAATTAGCAACTTTAGAAAGGATAGTGGGCTTAGTTAATGATTGTTCTTGTTATCTCACGATCATCGTTCCGCACAACAGATTTCGAAATGATCTCTTGGTCTGCTGTAAGGTTTTTATTTCGAGTTTAGTCTCGCGTCAGGATTTTGAATCCACTTGTATCAGTTTGAAACTCCAGGGTAAGCGGCCTGACCGTTCTGTAACTCATGAATCCGTTTCACGCAAAACCTAGGAATCTATAGTACTCGCCTATCTGTCGCTCATGGCGGTACTGAAGCTAAAGTGCCATACATACAATCCGCTGACTCTGAGCGTCCTAAAATTATTGGTCACCGTATCACATGAGCAGTCTGCTGAATGTAGCAAATCTACTACAAAGTGAAGCATCAGTGAGAACTTGTTACAGAATCCGGATAGCTTCAATAATGAGTAAGCCTACCAGATGCTTGGGACATATGCGAGAACGTTTCGTCATCCAAAACTCCGTTCGGCGAAAAATTAGCGATCGAGACAGCGCTATGGAAATGCCAATTGCAATTGGTTTTTGTCAGTCCGAATAATGTTAGATTTTTTATCCCCTTTTGGCTGTGGTATATCTCATTCTCCTTTCTGGGAAGCCTACAAAGTACGCAGCCCCTAGCCAGTGTCTAGCTAGATGCATTGTCTTGTGCTCGGTGTGACCCCGTACCTAATTAACTGTGAATGCTCACGCATCGGACATTCTCTTTTCCCTAAAAACCAAAGTACCTTCTAGTTTTACGTAGGTTTTATTTTCAAACCAGCCATACTCCGCAACCCAACAATGGTCTAGTGCTCTGTAAATTACGGTGTTCTGATGCAGGGGTTTGTTGTGATTTAAACCGGCCACTTACGTTAGACTTTGTTCAAGCCGAAGCCTAGGGAAGTAATTGCCTATTATTATTATTATTATTATGTGTGTTAACAACGGCAATCGCCTTGGAACGGGAGTTCGGCAGTGAAAAAGCTTTTCTTCGTAGAGAACAGGTTAATGACCAGTCTTTTTCCAACGGCCTCATGGTGAATAGATTTCCAAAAATAGTCGTTTTCGGCTGGTTGAATTTGTTTTCTCAATTAACGAAGTAGACTCATCGTATTACACAGTGGATTTCGAATTTCCCTCGGTAATCAGGTGAATTTAGCTAGAATGGATTTCGGTAGCCCCTTTAATCACGTAATTGTCCCATGCACCAGAGAATTGGTGACCAATAGAACCAGTAAGGTCACGCTTCCATTGTTGCATTTGCATCAAACAAAACCGTGCTGTCGAGATATGAGCTATCCACCTATATTTTTGTCGGCTTAAAGCTACTTAAACTTTCGTCTATCTAACGCTAAAAATTGTTCAACACTCGCTGCTCCCTTTCCCCGAGGAAGCATTAGTGAGAAAAGGTAGGCTCTAAAAAGTGCACACTCCGGCCGCGGACACATTATCCAATTTGAAAATCAAGAATCCACTGTTTTCACAATACACCTGATGTGCGCAGGGCCATTAAGAACCAGACTTTAATGTCTTATCTTGGGACAGTCTCCCACCGCCTTGTTGGTCGGACCTTGATTCGAAGCCCTATTTCCAGACTCGGCAGTCAGCAAGCTCCACATGACCTTTACTGTAAAAAAGATGGAGAACATATCTTGTGTAAATTGGCGCCTGAAACGTGGACACCGGATGAGGATGGAGTAGACATTCCTGAAAGGTGAACCATTCTAGGCCACGCTGCACCCAGTGGTACCCAGCTGGCATTCGAACTGTCAACAAAAAGCTGTTCAATGTGGGACAGACAATCCTTGCCACTTGGACTCATACATAAAGTGGACACTGACGCCTAACCTATTGTCATTGTGCCGCATGATCTCCGTAATACACTGACTACAAATGTGATGTATGCAGCTGAGTTCAATACTGATCACTCCTTGCTGTACGGTAAGATGCGCACCGCACTCCGGAAATTTTCACGTCGTGAAACAGTAAACAACTCGTTCAAGTTGGATGTAAGAAAGCTGAATAACGAGTAAATTGTTTTGCGAAGCTGTAACGGTCCAGAAAACCGGTAATGCCCGAAGATGATCTCAGTTGATCCGTGCGACTGGTCTCCGGAAATTACCTGTGAGCGAACGATCAAGGATCGGAAAGGAGTGACCATCTTGAATAAAGAAGGAGTCCTTGACTGGAGGGCCGAATACTTCAAACAGCAGTTGTCGTGCCCACAATTGACGTAGAACCCTGGACGATGAACTTGGAATCACTTACGACCTCGGAGGTTTATGACTGCATATGTTCTCTCAAGCGTCACCGAGCTTCTGGTCCGGATTATCACTCACCCGCCTTGTTCAAAGATGGGAATGAAGTCCTCAGTCAGCGCCTTTCTGATCTGTTTGCTTGCATTTGGGAGAAGAAGTCTGTCCCAGACATTTGGGGAGAATCGGTGATAGTGCCCATTTTCAAGAAGGGGGCTCGTAGAGAGTGTGGTAACCACGACGTGATCAGCTTGACCCCGGTCGTAACGAGACTGTTGGCGTTACTGGTGCTTCGTCGCCTTACGGTGGCTCGTGAGACACTGACTCGAGAGCAGCAAGCGGGATTCCGGCCTGGTAGGGGTTGCGTTGACCAAATCTTCACACTCCGTCAGGTGTTAGAACAACACCATACGTACAAACGACCCACAGCGTTAGCACTCCTGGATTTCCAAGGCGCATTTGACTCGGTTGACTGGCCTGTTCTCCTTGACACGCTTGCCCATCAAGAAATGCCCCCGAAGTTTATGAACATAATAAGTTCTTTGTATTCTCAGACTTTCGGACGTGTGAGAGTATACGGAAAGTTCTCCAAAAGGCTTCGGTACACAAAGTGGTATCCGTCAGGGGTGCCTACTCTCTCCACTCCTATTTAACTTCGTGATCGATTGGATCATGAGACAAGGCCTGGAAGGCTTTCAAAACGCCAGTGTCCAAGTTGTCTTTGACGAAAATGTCGATCTGGAATATGCAGACGACATCGTTCTCATCTTTGAAGAGGAGGAGAAGACGGTGTTTTTGGGTGAACTGACCAAAGTCGTCCCGTCCTGCGGTATGCATTTTGCACCCTCAAAGTGTATGGTCATGCTCTTGGACATGCAGTGACTAGACACGCCACTTACAATCCAGGGAGACGCACTGGAAGTTGTGAAGTGGTTTACGTAGCTTGGAAGTTGTATTAGTTCTGCATGTAGTGTGACAGATGAGGTCAATGCACGAATCTGCAAGGTTCGGATCGCGTTTGCTAATTTGGGATAACTATGGCGTAAACGCGGTGTATCCCTGAATCTCAAGGGACGCGTGTGTCAGGCTACGGTGCGGGCTGTGTTCGTCGTGTGGCTGGAAACTTGGCCTGTTAGAGCAGCGGAACTCAGCCGTAGAGAGGTGGCCAACTCTTGACCTGGCAGAGGGGTATGAAGGAGGTTACGGAACATTTGGGTGCTGTCTGTGCTGGTCGCCTTGCAGGATGGTACCGCGCGATCCCCACTGCGCCTGGTTGAAGACGTTACAAGATATGGCTGCTAATCGATGTCAACGGGGTTCTCGTCAGCTTCCATCCAGATTGCCTGAATGAGGGTCTGCAGGTGTAAGCACCTCGGAATGATTGTAGTTAGCTAGTACTAAGTCCCTTCCCCATCCACCTCTGTTCTTTTCTTCATAGTAAAGCTTTCAACTAACTCATAGTTGTACGGCAACGAAGCATCGGTGTTGAACACCGATGTCATGCTGTCCATGATGATGATGATGATGATAATGAATTTGTAACGCAGAGGCTGCTGGGTGACCATGTACCAAATACACCCGAATACAAATACATCGGAGCAACTGCTGTGGATACACTTGGACCAAATCAAAAATGTGGGCATGGTCATTTTGATGAAGATGGCTCATCTCCATCGATCCTGATTAAGGAGAAGAATGTGGTATTCATCCAGTCTCTTCAAGACCCGACAAAAGGAGGCCCGGAAACAACTCAGAAGCTCCGGAACAAATTTTCTGAAATGCCTGTGGGAAATGAATGTTGGATCGAAGGTCGTGAAGAATTCCAGTCATTGTCACAAACAATTCTTCACTGAACTGAAAAATTCTATGGACCGAGAGTCCAGTATGTTCAGCTGAGAGAAGATAAACAAATTGATGAAAAGCTTGAAAAACCGACGAAATTCCGGCAGCCTGGAAGAGTCACTACCGAATACTACTCAATCGACCAAGAGATGTTCCTTTGAGCAGCTCCAATGTTAACTGAAGGCCTACTTGGCTAACTTTCCTACAGCCGCACAGCTACTTAGGGCGATACACCAACTACGAAGAGCAGCGGGATTAAATGGCTTGTCGGCGCAAATGTTCAGCCCTGGAGGACTTACATTGCAGAACGAACGTCTCCCCCTGCTATATAGATTTCGATAAGCACAAGAAATCCCGCACAATTTGTGGACGTAACCATAGGACAGCGAAAAAACAGAAAGAAAAGAACGGCTACCGCGAAGTCGATCCCCGATGTGCACCTGGTAATATTATGGCTCAGTCGATAGTCGCTGGTATTCTGGGAAAAATCGTCCCTGAGGTGCAATGTGTATTCTGAAGCGGTCGAGGTTTTGTTAACGTATTTCTCCGCAAGACAATTGAAGAGAACTCTAATGAATAAAATCAACCTCTCTGTTGACTGTTTCTGGACTTCATCAATGCCTTCGACTCTGCCAGCCGAGAAGCATTGCGGATCGTCATACGAAATCTTGGGTGTTCTGGTAAACTTGTCAGCCTCTCAGCGAGATAAAAACCTGAGTGCGGACCTGAGGAACTGCCTCTATCAATTTCTCGTCAAAACCGAATTTAGGCAGAGCTGTGTTCTTGCCCCAATCCTCTTCAGCCTCTATTTAGCGGCTGCCTGCGCAGTAATGTTCTGCCATTGTGAAGGTCGCATACCAGTTCAATATCGGGTGGGTGGTTATCTGTTCAACCCGAAGCTTCTCCTGGTGAAAACACTGCTGCGCTATTTGAGTGTCCGTAATCTACTGCTTTGGGAGGATTGTGCCCTGAAAAGGAGTTACAGCGGTGGTCTATGGCGTCCCGCTTTGAATATATATATATATATATATATTATATATATATATATACGTCTTTTATCAACCCGCATCAGTGATCCAACATAAAACGGCACGTATTCTGCTAAATGTTTATTAGATAGTCAGCGGCACGGAGTTCTACCATCCTGGCCAAACACCATTCACAGATCTGACTAACGAGATAAACGAATTAATTGTGAAATCCATCACAGCATTTGGTCGTCTTGAGGAACGCGTCTGGAGTAATCACAACTAACGCATAAACATGAAGGTTACAGTGTATCGGGCTGTTGTGCTTTCTTCCCAGTGCACGGTGTCGAGTCCTGGTTGTCCAATAGAAGGTATGTTCGGGATCTTGAGCTGTGTGCGTAAAATCCTTCGGATCAAATGGAGTGACAAAATCCTCAACATCGAATTCTTTCGAAAAGCAAGCGCTGTTGGAGTTGAATGCAGTCTGGCTGATGCGCTAGTTAGGCCACTTGAAAGGTATGATCGGAACTCGGATCCCAAAACAACTTTTCTACGGTCAGCTGTAGGTTGCAGTTGGAAATCGGGGACACCACCCGAAATTCCGCTAGTAGGACAGTCCTTGTAAGTTTAAGAACCGTAACCTCCATTTTTAGATTATTGGAAAACCCCGCACTCGACCCAACCGCATGGGAAACGGCTGTTCAAGGTGTGAGAAGCTTTTAGATGCGGCGCGTTACACTGGTAGCAACTAAGTGAGCCATCCGTTATGGTTTGAATCTCCCGAAGGAGCTTCGGTCATATGGACTTATTCGATGTGCGGACATAAGCGCCGTAGAAGGACCAGCCTTGTGGGTCAACAGTTTTCCAATCTGGGTATAAACGTAACCTGCTGAAACCCGGATAGACTTGTTCCACTTCCTAATGAGTGCGCACCCGATTCTGTCATCCTAAGGATGAAAACATCCGTTGCGTAGTTCTATTCTGGCTTGCGGTATTACGCTGGAGCCTAAAGGAATTGCAATAAACAGGTAACTTATAGGGGTACGCATTGTTATGCACCATCGTTGGGCTGGCTGATAGCTTGCAACAGGCCTCTGCACGTTCGTCCACCGATTTTTTCCCTCGGGCGTGTGCGCACTACCGAATTCGGCACCGCGCAAACCGTCTGTGGCTTCTCACTGTGCGCAAGCATCCAGTAGTTTAACCGGTCTCGAGCAATAAATCCGATTCGGATGCCAGCCATAAATATATATATATACTTTTATAGCACTTTATTAGAATTTATTGTAATGGGTGATGCTCACAATGAAAAGTACACTGGAAAAGAGGATGTCTAATTTCATGATATTCTACTACGAGGTTAAGCTGACCCATTGTCAAAAAGTAGCTTGTTTTCTGATCGGGTTTCCGGTAACTTAACAATCATCAGAATTTTGAAATGCACTCCACACCTAACGTCTCTCAGAGTCCACTTTCCCATCTCTTTCGATTGGCAGTATTCTTCAGAACAGAAAAGCTATGTCTATGGGGACCCTTATTTGACGACCTTATAGGCTGGGTAATTGTAATACTGCGCACCATTACCGTGACGAGGTGGCTCAGTTTTTAGAGCACGAATTTACTGTCCGGAAGGTCCGTGGTTCGAACCCGACCTTTGCCTCTCGGCTTCCCCTGTCTAGGCTTGGGCAACCTGGCAGTATCCCATCCCTCGTGCTTCCTTCTGGTGGCATGGCAGTTAGGCACCGAAGGGGTACTACAGCTAAACCATTTTTTTCTATTACCGTGGCTTCGCAACACCCTGTTCTGTGTGTTTTAGTGGTGTAGCTTGCAGAGCGTAAACGCAACTGAAGAACCGTTTCAAAAAACGCGATCGGTCTCTGAATCCCAGCTTACACAGGGTGGGTATGCGTTGCAGTAGGTTGCACAGATCATTTGATTTCTCTGACTTCGATAAATCGGTCTATATGTTGGACTTTTTGGTTTTCGCCGTCGGATAAACTGGTTGGTCGAGTTTGACTGAAAAAAAATTCTAGCTGAGACGCGACATCTGATGAAAAAAATAGTTTGTCCATTTCATAAGTCAAATCACCCCTGTACACACATGCCTTCCTATTTCGCGAGGATCTGCCGTTTGAACGGTGATTTTGGAATTTACAAAAAAGGCGTTGCTGATGAACTGGTTAAGCTGTGGTCTTCTTACGTTGCATGGGCACCACGTAACCGGGAGGCACAATGAGACCGAAATACCCCTAGGTTGCTCAAACCTGTATAGGCTTTCTCGTTGTATTGTTTCTCCGTGCTTGTAGATATTACCAGTACCTTGGTGCTCAGTGATATTCTGAATAATGTACATGACAACTTTCTTTTTTAGATGTCCACTCCCTCTAGATTCGCAGTTGAGATCTATCGTGGACCGGATCGTGTTTGGTGGCTTCGAAGTCTTGGTTTATTCTGCTTTGGGCAGGCTGCTGTTTGGTCGGGCCTTACTTATTATCGAGAGTGGTATGATAAGGCCTCACGTGTGGTTCTAAAAAGGCGATTATCTGATCTGTTCATCGCTGCTAAAAGTACTTTGTCCCAGCAGCCTGAGGTTGATAGACCATTGGCCTCTGTGGAACTGGCACCTGCTCCAGAAGCAACGTTGGATGAAGGGAACAAGCCTTCAAGCAAGACTAGACAGTGGTTGGCATCATTTGCGCCGAAACTTGTCGAGTTTTCATCAAAAACAAAAAAGTACGACGTGGTGGTGATTCCAGCAGTGACGGCTGTTCTCGGTGAGTAATCGAAATCTGTTGGCAACCGTCACTTGGTAGCAAGTATTTTCCTCGTCCAAATTCTGTTTTTCCGTTGATCCGCAAAGATTTACTGCATATGTCCCTATCAATAGCCATAGATCATAACCAAGCAATCATTGAGCCTGTTTTCTGCCTTATAGTCCTGATTTTGACAAATGCTTACAGCTGAACATTTTGTAGTGTGATCAGAGGAGTTTAAAAGAATCCACAAAGTAAGAACCTTTGATAAAAATTTTCAATGAATCAAACGAAAATCAACCAACAAATTTGTGACTGGTATTCTGACCCATTGAATTCAAGTCTGACGTTCATTTCATCGAGCCTCAGTAGAATAAAAATCTTCCGGCCAGATGCACTTCCTGCTTACCTGTTTCTAAGGCTGAGGTTCGAGCCTGTCAACTTCACCCTGGCTGCTTCATGTCTACTCCCGTATACCATATTTCTCGTGTATTTCCTCCCATGCATGTCTCCATAGCAATGACTCAATCTTCCTTCTGCTGGTCCACCTCCATCGCAGCCCTGTATGTGACTTTTCCGAATGAATCTAGTCTTTTTCACATAGGCTCTCCGGATCGCCAATCTCAGATTCTACCAGTCAACTATTGTAGAACCTCTACAGTTAGCTCATCAAAGTTACCTTTGTGAAACGCGGAACGTTGTTTTTGTCTGGTCTTTATGTCAGGGAGGAGAAGGTGTTTCCTTACGAATCGTACATTTGCATTGCTTTATCTTGGGTGATCTCGTGCCTGTGATATTTCAGTAACTTACTTTACAGCAGTTAAATAAGTGAAGTTTCGTTGATACGCACTGGTTACATCATTATAGCGGTCCCTTACAGCGGGCCTACTAGTGGCTTTAGCCCCTTCATAAGGATCAGTTCATTGATGTGTCAAAAACTTCCTCGAGCGGTAAGTTCACTAGCGAAGATATTTTTAAACTCACGTGTCTTAATCGCTGCTACTTGGACAATGAGGGCTGTGCCTGGAAAATGTGGAAAACCAGCCGTCTACCTCACCAACGGAATGGAATGCATAGCTGTCCTCTTACTAGAAGCATTGTTCCTTTAGGTTCTGATGAGGTCTTCCAATCTGCTAGTGTTTAAGACTCGCTTTTTGCGCGTGTCAGTTGCCAACGATAGCCGATCCTTCTTGAGATTTGCACACAGCCAGCCGTGGCGGACGTCGGTTTTTCAGGCTGTATGTGCATATCGCTGGAGGTGCAGTTGGTGGTCAAATGCTTGTAGTTGTTAAACCTTGGCAAACCCAGTTTCTCGTACTATTTCTTATTTTATCGGTCGTAGCTTAAACAGGCTCATTTTAAGTGCTTGACATCCCTGTTGTGTTTTGTTTACTCATGTTTACCGCATTTCCATAAACACCCGAGTCCGATTGAAGAGTTCAACTGGAAGGACGCATCCCCGGATTAAGCCTATGACGATTTCTTAACCATTCCAAGTCGATAGGTTCGTCTATACTTTTACTTTAGTTCTGTCAAACGTTAGAGGCCAAAGATCCAAAATCTCTGACAGACATCCATGTTTAGCAGACATGACTGGGAGAGTCGAAAGCCTCCGTAACGCTTATGAAGATGGAATATGTAATTGTCATAGGGCCTTGGCTCGAAGCCATCATGTCAGAAATATCAGATTCATTGTGCTGCTACCGGAACAAGCCGCGATCTGCCGGACATGTATATCCCGATAACTCCAGCAGTAAGCAGTTGAGCAGCCAAAGGCTTACCCACACGTCTGGGTGAGCCGAGACCTCTTTAGTTGTCGTTAAATAATTACTTCTCACCCATTATAGAGCAGCATTGTTAAGGCACCTTTGAATTTCGATGAAACTTACCCCCTCTGGCAGATAATGCTGCCAGACCGACTAACTACTCTGCATGGGCCGCACCGATCGTGTTGATGAAGAAGGCTAACGGGACCATCCGGTTGTGTGCAGATTTCTCCACCGGCCTCAATGCTGCGCTGGATACCCATCAATACCCTCTGCCTCTTCCAGAAGATCTGTTCGCGAAACTAAATGGGGGTAAATTTTTCGCGAAGATTGACTTGGCCGATGCATACCTCCAGGTTGAAGTTGAGGAAGAATCCCGAGAACTTCTGACGATTAATACGCATCGCGGTCTGTTCCAGTATACTCGACTGCCATTCGGTGTGAAAACAGCGCCAGCCATATTTCAACAGATCATGGATACGATGCTGAAGGATGCCCCCGGCGTTGCTGCTTATTTGGACGACCTCATTGTCATGGGTTCCAACCCCCACGAATTGTGGCAACGTCTCGATTACGTGCTCGGTCGTATTCAAGAATATGGCTTCAGAGTGCGCCGAGAGAAATGCACCTTCTTCATGCGGTCGATAAAGTACCTTGGTTTCATCATCGACCAACATGGTCGCCGACCAGACCCGGAGAACATCGAAGCTATCAGACGTATGCCAGCACCCACAGACGTGACGTCCCTCAGGTCCTTCCTCGGTCTCGTCAGTCACTACAGTTCGTTCCTGCCTGCCATGCATCGCCTCCGAGGCCCGCTAAACCAGCTACTCACCAAAGACCACAAGTGGACATGGTCAAAAGAATGCCAACGCGCCTTTGACTCGGTTAAATCCATGCTGAGCTCCAATTTGCTACTCACCCACTACGATCCATCTCTGGAAATCGTTGTGGCGTCGGATGCCTCGAACTATGGGATTGGTGCAGTGATTTCACATGTATTTCCCGACAGCAGCCAAAAGGCCATTGCACATGCGGCCAGATCCTTGACACCAGCCGAGCGTAACTACAGCCAAATAGAAAAAGAAGCTTTGGCGATCGTGTTTGCCGTGAAGAAGTTTCATAAAATGCTCTACGGCCGTCAGTTCACTCTACTGACCGATCACAAACCACTCCTTGCTGTGTTCGGCTCGAAGAAAGGAATTCCGGCGTATACGGCCAACCGCCTCCAGCGATGGGCCACTCTGCTTCTGGGGTACGACTTCAAGATCAAGTACCAGTCCACTACCAGCCTCGGACAAGCAGACGCACTGTCGCGACTCATTGATTCAAGCAGGCCGGAACCAGAAGATACCGTAGTCGCAACAGTTGCCCTGGAACCGGAGGTCAACCACGTGGTATCCGAAACGATTCGCATCCTTCCAGTGACTGCCGACATGGTCCGTCAGGCGACTGACCAAGATCCTGTGCTACAGGAAGTCATTAAGTACCACCGCAATCAGTGGCCGCGTACCTGCCCAAAAGACGAACTGAGACCTTACTTCAACCGGCGTGACGCGTTATCACTAGCTGACGGATGCCTTCTGTTTTCAGAACGCGTTGTCATTCCAAAGAAGTTACAACCAGCCGTTCTGAACCAGTTTCATAAAGGGCACCCGGGAACAAACAGGATGAAGGCCCTTGCTCGGAGTTACGTCTACTGGCCTTTGATGGACTCCCAAGTCGAGCAAGTCTCAAAATCTTGCCTGCGGTGTGCTGAAGCATCTAAGTCACCAGTGAAAACCCACCTACGGTCGTGGCCGCAACCGACCGAACCCTGGTCTCGCCTTCACATCGATTATGCAGGTCCAGTTGGTGGCCAGCACTTTTTGGTCGTGGTTGACGCTTACAGCAAATGGCCGGAAATTTTCCCAGTGAACAGCCCCACAACTGCTACTACAGTCCTGGAACTCCGACGACTGTTCAGTCGCTTTGGAACACCAGAGACTATTGTATCCGACAACGGTAGCCAGTTCACGTCGTCGGTGTTCTCAAACTTTTGTTCGGAGTATGGCATAACCCATGTCCGCACGCCGCCGTTTCATCCGCAGTCAAACGGCCAAGCGGAACGCTTCGTTGACACCCTGAAGCGGGCACTTCAGAAGTCCAAAGGGGAGGGACCGACGGAGGAAATTTTGCAAAGGTTCCTGCTGGCATACCGAGCGACGCCAAACCCAAACTCACCTGATGGAGCGTCACCAGCAGAGGCACTGCTCCGAAGGAGGCTTCGAACACCGCATGACGCTATTCGGCCGCAAAAAAGGCAGGCTAGTCACCGCAACGCCAGGATGGAAGAACAGTTCAACCGGCACCATGGAGCAACTGCGCGCTCCTTCAGCGAAGGCCAGAAAGTGCTGGTTCGTGACTACAGCGGCAGACGCCCTACGTGGATTCCAGGACTCATCCTACGCCGGCGCGGCAAAGTGCTCTACGAGATTCAAGTTGGCCCAGCCAGGTGGATAAGCCACACAAACCAAATCCGGCCGACAGGTGCGCAGATCCTGCCCTCAGGACCGAGTGAGCTGAGTCTAGAGATGCTTCTGGACACCTTTGATCTCGGCACCATTCCAGAAAATCCATCAGCTGCTTCGTCGGAGGCCCGGCCTGAGCACGGATTACAACCACGACGCTGGACAGACAGGATCCGCAAGCCAGTGAGGCCACTGCAGGTGAACCCTCGGCTTCGAAGCTACGTCAACAAACTTCGAGGGGGGAGGTATCAGGAAGGTCAGATTCCTGAAAAACAACTACTGAATGCCCGACATCTACTGAGACCCTCAGCTCTGTAGATGTTGACCAGACAGACAACGCCCCCCTCAATATACAGCGCCTCACAGCTTTCTATCAAACCCAGACAGCGCGAGTCAGCGTTGCTCAAGGTCAGACAACGCCCCCGCAATATGCAGCGCGTCTCAGCCTATACCAAGACCAGACTGCGTGCGTCAGCATTGGACCAAGTTAGACAGTGTCCCACCAATGACTAGCTTGAGTTGTATTCTGGCACTTGCACGTACTCACGCCACACGCTCGCTTGTTCGGAATATAGTTGTCGTGTTCCCTTCCGTGAGTCTTTTTCCGGCACTAGGCACTGGAGCGGGTCAGCAATCAGATACAGCAGTTAGCGAATCAGCAGACATAACAATATGGAAGCATCGGCAATCTGCGCAGCGAGTGGGTTTTGGGGAAAGAACGCTTCCTAAAATTATTGCGGTCAATAGACTTGGTATTAATATACAACATTCAAAATAGATTCTACTCTGTTTTGCCACAACTGCTAGCCTGAAAGTTAACAATTATATTAGGCCTAGTCTACGGGTGTCATTTGGCTACTGGGTTGTCGCTGTGTCTGTTCATTCGAGGCAGTATCAAGTGTAACGTGTGTATCTCTCTTTTGTAGGCCAGGAGATTTCTAGCCTAATGATCGTCTCATGTGCGTCTAAGGTGTACTGTCCTATTGTCTCTTCTGAGGGTATTGAATGCTTCTACAACCGGAATTCACATCTACATTTGGCCAAATGAGCCACAACCGAAGTTGGCAAATGTAGCTACCCATATCACACATACGCCTAATGCCTAGCTGATGATGCATCATCAATCATGTCACTATGGTCCCAGAGATACCTTTCAAAGTGCAGCATTTTTACCTTTTGGATGTTTCGTCTTTATTCAAAAGTGCCCGTACTATTAAAATCTAATACTTATGCTATTATATTGTGAGTCATAACACACAACTACCCTCACGAACCGCACCCCTAAAAGGAATCTTTCAATACTGTCGACATTATGACCAGACTGAACCTAAACGGGATACGGCTGTATACATTTCCTATGCCTACCGTTGATTGGTTCCTTAGGTAAGAAAAATTAGGTTTACTCACTAGCGAGTTCACACGTTAGCATATAACTAAATTGTATTTGGCGTGCTTTCATCAGTAGCTTACGTATACAGATCTCGAGAAAGCCAAAAACTTATAAAAACATTACGGTGATTGCTGTATGGAATACTTCTCTCAACAAGTGAAATCCTGCTCTACATGGTCGTTTAAATTTACATGGCAATCCTCGACAATGCCATCGAATTAGTTTGCTATGTTACCAGGCCGTGATGGATACCAGGCAGCGTATATCAGTGGTGGAGTTAAGGCTACCAATACTTCAGTGGGATGCTGAACTTTATGAACTGATAAGCCAGCTACCCCACAAGTTTGTGTGGTAGATCGTATTTGTCCATTGCTATTTTTCATTTCTGTCGGTAGCATTCGTCTTCTTTCCATTCTTTTCAGCTTCCTTGAGTTTGGGGCTAGGAATTCTCCTGCCTCGGCGTACTGTTCGTCGTATCACTCTGCTAAATACAGGTTCCAGAACTTCCAAATTCCAAAGAGCCGAAACGGTGGAAATACACACCTACGGGGCTTTTGGTCTCCGCCGTGAGGGAGTCAGATTCCGTGTCCCCCTATCAGATGTCTCTGCCAAGAATTCGCGTTCCCAAAATGCACAATTCATTGGATTCTCCGTTAGACGGAGACTATTTCCATTTATAGTGGAAAAATCCGGTGCAGAATTCCCACTCCCGCAAGAGTACGATCTAACTTTTGCTCTTCGAAGAATGTTTTGACCCACTTCTGGTACCACGAACTTCTTTGTTAGTCCATTCAGAAAGCCTGCGACTCATTTCTGATTTTGTCGGAAATTCTTTCCACGCATTTCTTCAACTAGCTTATTCGTTTTGTTCGGGATTTCTCATGTTTACATTCGGTCCACAAATTGTCAAATCCATTGCTTCGGCACCGAACTACACTTTTCCATGTTGAATTCCTGGTCTTGTGCCCGGATGCTGTCAAATAACGAGGTCCCAGAGGCCTTGCAACCTTCCGGTTTTAGGCTGTAGGTTGAAGACCGATCGGAATATCCTGACTCCAAGTCCTCCTGTGTCTTAACACCAGGAGTGTTTCTTCCCTAATCAGGCTTCTGATTGTTTTGTTGAGACATGTGTTCGCATAACAAAGGTCAACAGACATCCCTTCAAATTTGACTCATTAAACACCACTTCTGGATGTACGAGCGCAGCAACAAACCAACATACAGCAGTCATATCATCGTGGGATATTGTGTGGTCATCAACCCACCCAAGAACGATCTCCTAAACAGTTTTTCTCATTGCAGTCTAATAGGATCCTCAACGCTGAACTTCGGGCTGGTGATTGAATTGAGTTTCCGGAAGAAAGCAGTCAAATAAAGGGGTCATACAATAGCACGTTTGAAAATGATTCTGCAAATTGTTTTCAGGCCTCAATGCAGCTTAGATGCCGTTGTCGGTACAAAGGCAGCTGGTGTGTTCCCAACAACACTACGGATCATTGCCTGCATAAAGACCGAAAATCTAAGTAGCTAATTCATATTCCAACCATTCGAACTCTGCAGATGATGGACCAGCAAACAGGCTGTTTTAGTAAATTCTCGGCTTAGGCCGATATAGTTGTATATAGTAAATGAAACGAAATTTTAAATTGATGAATGCCACTGGTTTATCAAAATATCACAGCTGGAAACTATTTAGATTCTGCGTACGGTGTATCTCCATCAGTGGGGATAGACGTAGGATGGGTTTGAAGCGAGTGCATGTGAATGAGGACCAGCTGAGGTGGACAGATGCACTGCACAGGGGGCTAAATGGCTCAGTGGTTAGAGCGCGAATTTACTGAGCGGAAGGCCCGCGGTTCGAATCCGACCTCTGCCTCTCGACTTCCCCTGTCTAGGATTGGGCAACCTGACAGTATCCAAGCCCTCGTGCTTCTTACGAGTGGCATGGCAGCTAGGCACCGTAAGGGTGTTAGAGCTGAACGACTTATTTTTTTTACTTTTACAGATGCACTGCTTACCTCACAAGTCTAGGCTATTGAGCGACTTTTCTCCATGACTAGGGCTGAACGCCTGATAGCTTTAAAATTCTAGCCGTGTTCCCCACCCCTTCCGCTGTCAGCCGATCTGCCTAACGCTACCAGTTACACTCAGTATCCAAGCCCCTCACAAATAACCATTTTTCCTGCAATATGCTAAAACCGTAGTGTAATTATGCAGGTGTATCGTTTCAACTCCGAACATAACAACTGGTGGTAAGTCTGTTCTATCATTCTCGATCCTAGCTAAATTTAACTGATTCGCCGTCCTTTTGGTCTATCCTATGTTCTTTTAATCAAACCAAGGGGACCAGTCGACTGTCTTGTTGATTGCCTGCGCTCATAATTTAATCTGGGTAGTGCCTACAGACAATCAGAAAACCCAACGACGGACTATGATCAACTCAATTTCATTTAGCGGTACGGGACCCAGTGAACATTAATCAAGACGTGATGCTAACCAAACGCGAAGCCATTTCATGCACATCTGGATTTTGTGAACCCAACGGACGGGCAACGATATTCCACGTTGACGATTTCAGATGTCCGCGCTTGTCAAACGACGAAAAATCCCGAACGTGACGGAATCTTGATGCCCTTAATTAGAAGTGAAACACAAACTGTGTGGAAAACTAATTCGGTACATATAAATGCATTATTATTGTACTAAACAATTTTTTCGCTTTTTCAGAGATTTTCATTCCTGCGGATAGGATAACTCATTGTGTGCCCGATATGATCTCCAAAACAATGCAAATAATAGTGCTGGTGATCAGGCAAGAGCTACAACCGTACAATAGCTTGTCTCTCACAAGTGCCGAACATAGCGCACCCTCGTATTAGCGGGGACCGTTACAGGATAGTTATAGAAATAAGGGCAAAGGTATTTGCAGTAACTATTCCATCGGATGTCTGACACGAAACTCCACCATAGGCTGGTTTTCACTTGCTGCGTCTCCAGTAACGTATTACTTTTTCTTTTCTCCCGAATAAATCACCAGCTCCGATCACAAGAATCCAGGCTTGACCCTTTTAATCTTGATTAAGGGTTGCTCAGAACGAAAATTTTGGTTAGCAATGGAGAGGGGTCAACTTTCTCACTGCTGGCGTCATTGACGAGTAGTATTCAATACACACGTGATTCAAACTCATCTGGCGTTTCGACCGCAAGTTCAGAAACTACTACGTATCTTCAAACAATTCGTTTAAATAAACAGGAACCATGATGTGCGGTAGCAATTTCCAAAATTTCCATTTCTCACATCGTAGAACACCACACAGATGCCATTGTTCTCTGGAGCGATCACCTCAGGTTTATCCTTTACCGATGTTCAGGACCCTGAGGAAGCCACTACCCGCGGATAGCTTTCTGGGTATATTTTGGTAAAATGCCTTTTATGATCGAAATATTTATTCGTTCTGGTTGTCCAATGTACAACCAGGCGCCCCTGTTTTCCCCTGTGCCAAGTGCGAGTTCGATGGACGCTTCTGGGGTCACAAAAAAACAGTTGCTTTGGAAGAATATGGGCCAGTTTTTCCACGTGCACTACGCTTGAGGTCTTGAGATAGAGTACCTACATGTACCCATGCTCTCATTCACTCCGATCCCATCTACATATACTCAGCGGTAGTTGAACGAAAGCCTCCGCGTATCAAGTTCATGTGATTCTTTGAAACAATGTATAAAATCATTTACGCTAAACCTCGGCCACTGTGCTGCGACTAATGTCGACCAACCTGGTCTACTCTCTGTTGAGCACGAGGAGCTGAAAAACCTTTCTGTCATTTGAACTCATCAGGTCGACCAATTCCTACCGTTTACATCTACAAAGAACTCGGAATTTAGAGATACGCTATCTCCGGGGGAGCAGTTTTTGGGACTCTATTCACTTGCGTATTGTTGTCAACGGTGGTGAGGCAGCTCTTTCGATTGGGTTGCCTCACTCCCCATAGGAAGGTCAATAGCAACCCCTCATGTTTCTGCACTGTGATGAAATCTCCGTTACAGGCTTTTCTGACGATCTTCGTGAGGGTAGGGTAGAAATCGTCATTTTATCTGAAGTGAGTGCTTCACTTAGTACTGTTACGTGTCTGAGATTCAAATGCCTATCTGCATTGGCGAACCTGTTCAACATTCGTCAGCTTTGGCAATATGTGTCGTAAAGCTACTGGTCTTCTCATCTAACTGAACTAACACAAGCATTATTAAACCCAAAAACCTATTTTTACACAGCACCGAAATCAGTAATCATTAGCTGGAATTCAAGAAATACTGAGTTCACACCACCCTCCCTCTGTATTGGCGCAATTGTTGTAACGAGTCTCCGAAAGAGTTCACGATGGTTCTATGTTATTGATTAGAAGTTCTATTATTCGACTCCAACCTCGAGATCTCGACTACCCCTGCCTAGCCTCGGGCAACTTGGCATTATCTAGGTCCTCGTGCTTCTTTCGGGTGACACAGCAGTTGGCTACCGAAAAGGCGTCCCAACTGAACGATTACCATTGATACCATTAGAGGGGACATTGAACTGTATTTTCGTTTTTACTAGAAGTCATCAACAGTGTAAATCCTTAGCCCCGCCTGGATTGAACCCGTTACCAGAAATTCGAGCATGCTACCAGCCCACGCTAGGTGCACTTGAATTGTTGCATCTGAACGCGTTCACGCTAGTACAGTAAGGTCCCCTTGCCTGACACCTAGAACGACGACCCAGTAATCGTCCCGGTTGTGATGATCAATTGACTCATCTGCCAGGATTTCTCAGTCAGGTAACAACACAGACGCCTGAAACCTGCTAGACAAGTTTAGTTCCTTAGTTCTAGGTAGTTACCGGATCACGCCCACACCAAACTCGTTTGAATAGCCCCAATCAACAGTTTTTCCTATGCATAATTCGAAATTCATGTTCGGTTTTATTATTCGCAACGGTAAAGATGGTATAAATCGAGGGAGATGGTGGAGGTGCTGGTGGTGTTAGTGTGTCACGTATAACGTATTCTGAAGGCTGGAAATGAATTTTCATGAACTTCGACTTGAAATAATTTGTGGTGAAGCTCAAAGGCTGTCGTATTGACTTATGAAAGTAGGGATAAATTCTGGATGTTTCGAGATTGGATTTCGCCCCAAGATCAGGTTATGCACGCCAAACAATCATGTGCATTGAAATGTTTCAGAATCGGGCTCGCCTAAACTGAAGCACTTTGAATCGTACAATAATTGGGTGTTTATCAAAAGGTACACTCTCCCTCAATAAACACCCGTGGCAAAGGCCACTTATCTGCACAAACATTGCTTCCGATGGGAGGCATTTCCATCCAGAGCTCCTAACTGTAGCGAAACTTCTCAGAAGAAACCTCTCAAAGACCTGCATTATTGTTAAGAGGGATGGCCCCGGTGAATTAAAAGTTGTCTTACCCAGTGATTCAACGTGCCTCTTAGCACGTTCCACTCTCAAACCTTGACAAATATGTCAATAGCAAGTCCACGCCACAGGCTCTGTAAGTTGAAAGGAATCCGCCCTGACATCATCTATCTGGAAGATAGTAACATTTCTAGCTAGAATATCGGAACTGATACAGCTACGTATGTAAAAAGTATCTACCATTATGGACCACCTCGCAGCATAAGTTTTGGGTTAGCGCCCATCAAGTCGTGCGGTAGTACTTTACACACGTGAAACGTAAATGACACCATTATTTTTCTCGTATTTCGAGATAACTCAGGGACTAGGGCGCGAAACCACTGACCGGAAGATATGTGGTTCACATCCGGCCCTGGCTTTCCGATTATTCCTGTCTAGGCTTCGACGGCTTGGTTTAACCGAAGGCTCATGCATACAGATGAACCGGTTGATATGCAACTGCTAAGTCCTGGCTTACTGGAGAAAGACGAAGTCACTTCCCAAATTTGGGTCTCGGCGGTAACTGCCAACCTCCGATATTTCTGGCGCCGACAGGAGTTTGACTTCTAAAGGTAAATTGTAAAATGCTACGGTTTGATCTAGCCCACATTGTGGATCAGACACGTGACCGATGCGAAGACTACATGTGAACATCAGCGCATGCGAATGATTGCGCGAGTCTGTTGGAAACAATAGATCAGTAATGAAGCATACCAGATGGTTCTTGGAAAAGTACACCCTCCCTCGATAAATCGGTTTGTCACACTCCACAAGTTACAATGTTCATGCTATGTAGTACGTATGCCAGGGTGCGGTTGCCTCGTAGAACCCTCTTCGCTGAGTCATGTACCGGGTGTAGACGACCCGAGTAACGATCAGTCTATAACTTGACAACGAAGCATGTTAGCTCTTACCAGTTAACTCGTTGGTAACTGCTGTCTATTCAGATGGGGACCTGGGACATGAGAAACCAATGGTTGGTGATCGTGACAGATAAACCTCATCAACGCCATCATCTTCACAGCTTAAATCCTTCATTCCATGCGATGAAGTGATTGGGCCATCGTGTGCAACGCATACCTCTGACTCCCTTATTCTCGGTGAACGAAGGTGCACTAGCTGGGACCCCTGTAATTCAGTTTACGGTCTGCAGCTGAAAAAAATTATTGATTACTAACAATTGAGTTGTTCTCATCATTACATCAGAACACGCGAGACTAATGAATCTCCGGAGCATTTGCTCCAGGGATGAGAGACGAAGCGAAAAATTCACCACTTATTTGCATTGGCTGTTTAAAACACTCATCTATAGCCAAACCCTCATCACCCTCTGCATGAATCATAAAATAGGTTCCTTTCAACCAATCTTTCAATAACGAAACAGCCATTTAGTATGCCGGGAATTTTCCTCAGAGCAGTAACATGGACTGGCCACTGCTGCAGTATGAAGCTAACTTAGGACCTCCTAATTATTGGACTGTTGAGAAATCAGTAAGTAGTCCGTACAGCGTCTAACCGTTGATGTTTCATCTTGATACTGGGTTAATTTAGATTGATGCGTTCATGAAGGCTCGCGTGGATGTTTCAGCTTAGACTTAAAAACGCGATTTAATGCTAACCATTCTCACGAAAGTAGCGATTCCATTGGTGAGGTGATCTGCTGTGAGCATCCTATCTTTTCTTATGTTCCTTCTTGCCGTAAGGATATCAAGATATTGGCCAGCCAAAGGCCTGATAATAGCATCGTTCGTTGTAAACGGAGTGCACCCGAAAATGTTATGACTCTCACCACAGTCCTCTAACATCGCAAACGTCTATTACAACCATCAAGCCATATGCACATTTCTGTTCCTCTTACCAGTTGGTTACTCTTATGAACAGTTTGAGCATTAGCAGGAAGCTGCAACCAAAGGGATGTCGTTTTCCACTTCAACAACTCACTGTACTTCACAAAGTTGCTCAGCAGACGATGCCAGATACACCAAGTGACTGACAGTAAACAGCTCAATGGAACCCCCCACACATACACACACACCTGTCGTAATTATGGTACCGCCAGGGTTGACGTCAGGTCTTTTACTCTTTAATCTGCACCCCAGTAACCTCGAAAGTGATATTCAGTTGGACCTCTGGGTTTTCGCCGGGGGGCGGAAGACAAGGCACCAGATTGCCGCAAATAAGGTTCACAACACCGTGAAGTAGGCCGTCGGGACATCGTGTAAAGGGGAAGCAGCATGTGGCTATCAGTTTATCGCAAACAGAAGTAAACAAGCTTTAATAGAACGCCGTTCGAGTGAGGCTTTACAATCAACTTTCAGCCAAAAGGAACACAACCAGGAGACCTGATGAAAAGAACTGATGAGACCGCATGGAGATTCTCGTCACGATATATGTTGTACCGGAGTATTCTCAGTGCAGAAAACCACTTAAGGAGCTTACTGGAAAATCGTACTGTTGTTTTGTGCCAACAAGGTCATCGACGAAATAATGATTTCAACGCTAGGTTCTCAAAACCCGGATGTTCACGTCATTTCTGATGAGAACCTTGTCGAATACGTGGACTGCAACGCCTTTAACTTTGAAGACGAAGACAAGACACAAGCTCTTCTGGAAAAAAAACTGACAACCATCCCGAATCTTCAGTAATGTGCTTTGTATCTGCAAAGTGCGAAGTCTGCAGTCAGAACATGCAGTGTGAGAACTTGTTTCCGCAATGTAAGGAGGTAGCGATGGTCACGGAAAACTTTGTATGCCTCGGTAGCTGTATCAGCTATGACGGCAGTGTCCGAAGAAGATGGAGCCAGAATCACGTACGTCAATTTCTTTCACATATAGGGTCAAAATGTCTTAAGGGTCTTTTGTACTAGGCCACACTGAGGGCTGGTTACTACATGTCTGCGAGACACTGACTCTGAAAAACATAGCTGTGGTGTCTTCAGGATTTTTACCACTAGTTCATTTCTTCGGCTCACAAAAGGAGCAACGCAGTGCAGTAGTTCCAGTTGCTACAGCCTCGCTCATCGAGGACAAGGAAGACAAGGGGAAGAGAGCGATGGCCCGATCTACGTACTTACGGTAAATTGTCCAAGGGACCCTATCTGAGGTGGCAGTTACGAACACGACAAAGTTAACTCTATGGGCTTTCACGCTTCGTTTCCAAGTCATGGACTAACCCTCCTGGGACGTTTACATCCAAAATAAGCCTGGACAAAGAGACCTTTACGACGGACAGTGGACTTTCCCAAGAACTGACCAGTGTACCTCAGCATCACTGACCTGATGTTTCCACCACACCCGCGCAGTGCTTCGGAGGCACCGATGGTCAAACACAGAGGGTCACCGGATATCTTCCACGTCTCTGACCGATAACCTAAGAAAGACCAGACTGCAGCATTGTACAGTCTACCCCTGATATCACCACCGTCATCGGAGACGGTGCCATCACTGATGACGCCGATGCTTCGCCGCCGTACAACCACAAAGTGTATCTAATTACATTTAAAGCCTTACAATGAACAGAAGAGAAAAGAGTGGATGAGGGGAAGCACCTGGTGCTGACCCATTGCAAGAATTCTGAGGTACTTACACCTCCAGTCGCTCAGACAGACAATCTGGGAACTGATAGCATGAACACCACTGACATCGATCTACCGCCGTTTCTTGTAATGCCCCCTACCAAGCGTATGCGGGTAACGGGGATTCCACCCTGGGAGACGGACAACACCTAAACCCTACGTAATCTCTTTCATACCCATCCGTCCAGCTCGCGGTTTGTGCCATTCTGAAGGAGGCATGCGAAACAAAACGCGTCTCGGTAGACAATATTTTGACATGCACAGCATATGGCCGAGCGACAGAGGTTGACTGTGCTGGATGTTTCCGCAACCGAATTACCTGCTGCACAACCAAATACCCGTTCTCAAATTACTTCGTTACGAATGCATTGGCGCCATCTGAGAGTAGCAACGCTTCTGGGTCATCCATCGCCAAACAGTCGAAGACGACTCACATCATCTGTCCGCAGAGGCCATGCCTCGCAACAATACACCTGTTAAAGAGGAAGGGTGACCAAGGACACCCCTGTGTGATACCACTGGATGTGGTGAAATCAGGAGTGGATTTGTGAAAGACGAGTCCACGTCCAGGTGAGGGAACATAGACAGCCTCTATAAGAGAAGATTTTAGAAGCGATATACTCCAATGCCAGGCATTACCAAATTTTATGACCTTCAACGGAGTCAAAAGAAGACCTGAGATCGAGAAAGACGATCTTGTTGGTCATCGAAAGGAGCGGAGCATTTCCAACACCTCTAGCAAAGTCAAGATATGATCGATGCCAGGGTGAAACCCAGCTTGAGTCTCGCGAATCGGACTTCCCGATGTGGGTCTACAATACGGTCGAAATACTTTTAAAACCCAAAGAGCCCCGTGCCGCTCAAAAGGCACCTACTGCGCAGCCGCATCAGGAGTGAGAGAGTAATGACCTATCCCTGCGCCCTCGGGCCAGGCCGACCTTACAGCCAAGTATATCAGACTATTGAGTCAGTAGCTTCGGGAAGGGTCCCCAAGAAAACTCTAACAATCGCTGTCTCGCAGTCCAGACTCAAGGTGCGGTGTCTCAACTAAGTTTCCTTATTCGGCCTGGGCAACCGGAAGTATTATTTGTCCTTGCAGCTCTTCGCTCACTGGCCTTCTCCCTCACTCCCTCCCAACCCATCGTACAATGCAGAGAAATCAACCCACCTTCCGATCCCTAGTCACTGTTCCGCGTCTCAATCATCGCCCAGGAAAAAAGTAAACCAAAATAATCACCCAATAACCTCAAAAGATCTGCTCCACGTTGCAGCCTTTAATGTCCGTACTCTGTCAAATTGGGCAACAGGCATTCCTTGCCAAAACCCTACCTGAACTCTCTATCGATGTATGTTGTGTCTCCGAAACACGAATACAAGACTCCGTTTCGGTCGTGCACCTCACGCCACTTAGGACGAGCCCAGACGTTCCACATTTCACTCTTCGGGCATCTGGTGATCCTGACGCAACGGCTCGTGGTATCTACGGTGTGGACTTGCACTCAGCCCCAAGGCTGAAAGAGCTTCATTGGACTGGATCCCAGTAAACATTCGTCTTTGCGCTGTGCGGTTGTCTGGCTCAATTAAAATTAACGCGGGTCGATACGGTAAACGGCGTTTGTTTGTCGTATCAGCATACGCCATAATTGATAACAGTTCTGAGAATGAGAAGGACGAGTTTTATCAAGATCCGTCACGACTGCTTCGGTCGGCAAGACGGACGGATATAGCAATCCTGGCGAGATCCCCATATGAATGCCCAAGTTGGATGACTAAGTCCGGACGAAGCACAGTTAGTTGGTCGATTTGGAGTCGATGCTGGGCGTACGGATAATGGAGAGCGGCTTCTTCAGTTGTTTGCAGATCATCATCTGCTCCTGGCCAGTACGAACTTCCAACACGAACGCTCACACCGAGTTACTTGGAGGCCACCTACCACAAGACAGTCGTGGACTCAATTGGGCCATATGGCTATCAGTTACCGATGGAGAGCTTCAGTTAAGGATTGTCGTTCCTTCTGGGGTACACAACTTGACTCTGATCACGCCATCGTGCGGACCCACTTAGCACTTCGCTTTCCGCCAGCACTACGCGTGCCGAAAGAGAGCAGATCCGTTCATCAACCTCGACAAGTTTCAGTAGCTGAAGAGTATCGAGCTGGTTTGGCTAGAAAACTACGAGAAACGCACAAAAATATTTGGACGACGAAGACTGCTTGGAGGATGAATGGAGGCGAGTTAAAGTCAGCTTAGAGTCAGCTTCCAGAATTGTTTGTCCAACCCCTCTGACTCGACTCATTGAACACTGGATATCTTCGAGATCAGCAGATCTTATTGCTTCCAGAAAGGCCACACCAGCAACTAGCGACTACGATGGCGCACGCAGATCCTCGAGGGCTTAAAGAATGACAGAGAACGCTGGTGGATTTCGAAGGCCCAGGAGATGGAGAGGGCTTTCGCTGCAGACAACAGCCGCGCCCTGTTTAAACTGATTCGATCAACGGGTCAAAAGAAGGCAGGTGTCAGTGAGACAATCAGCGAAAAAGACGGACCAGCAATTCATTCCCTCAATCGCCGTCTTGTGCGGTGGGCTGAGCACTTCAAAGAACAGTTCACCTGGTCTCCTTCAACACAACCGCTGGAAGAACCAAGCAGGCCCGAATGGATCATTAACACCAACCCACCCTCAGCAACCGAAATTCATCGTGAGATTTCAATCCTGAAGCGCGACAAGGCACCTGGTCCGGATGGTTTACACCCCGCGCTCTTCAAGGAAGGTGACGAGGTCCCGGTGAACAATCTGACAACCGTACTGTAGAGGATTTGGAAAGAAAACAGAATACCAGCCGAATGGAGCTCGGCCGTCATCCCGTTTTCAAAACGGGAACAAGAACGTCATGTGAACACCATCGTGGTATTAATAATAATAATAATAATAATAATAATAATAATAATAATAATAATAATAATAATAATAATAATCGTTCAGCTGTAGCACCCTTTCAGTGCCTAACTGCCATGCAGCCCGAGGGAAGTCCGGGGGCTAGGATACTGCCAGGTTGCCCAAGCCTAGACAGGGGAAGTCGAGAGGCAGAGGCCCGATTCGAACCACGGACCTTCCGTGGACCTTCCGGTCAGTTCGCGCTCTAACCATATGAGCCATGTCGTGGTATCAGTATGGTATCCATCGCATCTAAAGTGCTCTCTGGCGTTATTTTGCACAGGTTGGTGGATTTTCGGGAGAGACAGATTCGTGAGAATCAAGCTGGGTTTCGCCCTGGTCGAGGATGCATCGGCCATATCTTTACCTTGAGACAAATTCTCGAACAACGCCACTCCTTCAGACTTCCCACGTTCGTCGATTTTCTGGATTTGAAAGCTGCTTTTGATTCTGTCAGTCGTCAGCAACTTTGGCAGTTTCTGGCGATCAAAGTTATCACTTCCAATCATCTATTCCTTATGAGGGCATTGTATGCGAACACCTGTGGGCGAGTACGAGTATGGGAAGCTGTCGCCTGAGTTCACCACTTCCAATGGTGTAAGACAAGGCTGTCTGTCTACCCCATCCCTTTTCAACTTTGTTATTGATATGCCGCTTGAAATTTCTCTGCCTGCCTCTGAAACCTCGGGAGTCGAAATGCTCCCGGTACGTTCCCTCACAGACATTGAGTATGCAGACGATATTGCTCTCCTTGGTTCAGATCCTTCCCAAATCCAAACGATTTTAAATAGCCTAAATAACCTTGCCGCACGGTTTGGCATGCGCTTCACACCTGCAAAATGTAAAGTGCTGCTACAAGACTGTGTGGGATCAAACCCACACCTCATGCTTTTAGGTGAGCCAATCGACGTGATAGATAAATTTGTTTACCTGGGCAGCTGTATAAGTTCCGTCGGAGCGGCTTGAGATGAGAATATTTATCGAATGGGAAAGGCCAGGACAGTTTTGCCAGTCCCCGACACCTATGGGGCCGACGTGACGTGAGTTTGTCTCTCAAGGAAAGAGTCTACTCTGCGGTGGTGCGATTCCTACTGCTTTATGGATCAGAGATGTGGCCCCTACGCGCAGAGGACATACGTAGGATGTCAGTGTTTGATCATCGGCGTCTCCGAAGCATTGGTCAGGTCTGGTGGGAACATCGGATTAGTAATGCTGAGGTAAGCCAGATAGTCTGAGGAAAAAGGATCTCTCGCGCGATAGATTAATCACTCGCTTCATAGGCTGCGCTGGTTGGGACATGTACTCCGCATGTCAGAAAATCGTCTGCCTCGCAGAACTCTTTTCGTCCAGCCCTGTGCTGAGTGGAAGCGACCGAGAGGTGGACAGTGTATGACCTGGCAATGAAGCACCAAAACACTAGCCAGTAAACTTAGTCGGGTGGGAAACTGCCGCCTCCCCAGATGGGGACCTCGGAACTCAAGTCACCAGTAGTTAATGACATTGCGAAAATGGCCCAATCGCGCAGGTAGCAGCGCGCGTGCGTCAAGGCTATCGCCTTCAATGTGCAGCTACCCAATTTCCGAACAAACTGAACATGCTTTCGCCTCCAAGGCTTCGTTGTTCGTTCCACTTTCCGGTTTTCCTGTGATCGGAACTGTAGCAGCTGGAACGGATGTACCTATGGCACACGGTTTATAGCTGATAAATTGATTGATTGATGTGGGTCAATCTCGTAGGATAATACCGGGGAACACCTTGGAGGTATTGAATTGATGCGCCGGTGTTTTTTGCACGATTCCTCGCCACCTTTCTTGATATGGAAATCACCGTCGAGGTACTCCATCCCGTCCGTATTCCTCACTCCAGATACTTCGTAATAAAGTCGTCATGATAGCCACAAGGGACTCGCCGCCTTCTTTGAAAAGTCCAGGATGCAGACCACCTGGACCAGGTGCCCTGTTGAGTTGAAACAATGAAATTGCACGCCATACATCCGTTGTCGATGGTGGAATGGTATCGACGTCTCACTCGGGTGGACTTCGGCCTTCCAGAGGTTGAGTTAATGGGGGCCAACTGAACTGTTCAGTCCATCATTCAAAAAGAATGGTTCAGTGAATGGATTGAGATCCCTCTTCTCGTAAATCGTTTTACAAACACCCACTCCCCTCTGACGAGCTGATCGTAGTGGCTGGAGCAGGTTTCGGATGCTTCTTGTTACAAAAGCTTTCTTCTTTTCTCGGGCTCTTGTGATCCACCCGCGCAGTCTGTCCATCCTTAGGCTGTTCATTATTTTGCGTCTGAGGGATCCGCGCAAGCCATCAGCCGTTTGTTGCAGTATAGTCTTTCTGGCTTCAGTCAGATCTGCTGATCATGGCGTGATCCAGTGTTCGTTGGGGTGTGGAGCGACCTCGGGCACGAAAGATTAAAGGCTATGAGCACGGCTTCTACAACCTTTCTCCAGCCGTCATTCAAATCATCACTGTCCCTGTCGAGTTCCGGGAGCTTCTTACCCAACTCAACTAACACTGTTGAGCTACAGAGGCGTTTTGCAGGTGGTGAACTGAATGGTTTTGTATCAACCGACGTGTCCCAGAGGGAAAGCGAAAGGAAACGGGTGACCGCACAAGCCCATGACCGGAGTCCAGAGGTGAACGAAAGCCCTGTATCGAAGCTCTCAATCAGTAGCTGACTGCCACATAATCCAAATGAGTCCCCGGCTGGTTTGCACTTGGTGACCTCGAAGTCACACTGTCTGGCGAAAGCTTGTGATGGCTAGAAATGAATGATTATTGAACCAGTAACTTAACAACACAACTTACTGGGATTCAGCCCTGAGGCAATTCCAACGCCGTAGGTGCCACGATTAACCGCACTAGGATCGCCAGAAACGCGAAGAAAGAAGTGCGAGAAATCTGGGTTCGTCTACCTTGAGGTGTGTCCCGAAATGGAGCCTTGTATGCATGCTTCGGAGACAAAACATCCATCGACCAAAGGCGAGAACTAGGTCTGAGGAAGAGCAATCTCTTGCCCAATACGACACACAGTAAGGATGTTGAAAGACACAACGTGGAGCACATTCCTTGAATTGAATAGGTAATAAAAGGTAACCATTCAACTGTAACACCCTTTCGGTACCTAGCAGCCATGCCACCCGAAGGAAGCACGGGGGGCTGCGATACTGCCAGGTTGCCCAAACCTAGACAGCGGAAGTCGAGACGCAGAGGTTGGTTTGAACCCTGACCTTCCAGTCATTAAATTCGCGCAATAACCACTGAACCAACTTGCTTCAAAACTGAATTGAATAGGGAATTATTCTGACTTATTTTACTGGACAGGAGCTTCGATACGAAGCAGCGGTTAGGTAACTGACAGCTAAGTGAATCAGAAGGACTTGCGTGAAAGACGTGTGAAAAGAAGTAAGTGAACGAGGACCTGTAAAAGTGAATGATACTTCCTGGCTGCCCAGGCCGAACTAGGGGGTTTTGTTAAGGTACCCCACCTTGAGCCTTCGACTCAAAAGTGTAACCTACGAGAAAGCAGAAGTTCACGGTTTTGCTCGGGGACCCTCCCCCTAGCCTCTGAATCGAAAGTCTGAACTGCGAGGCTGTGGGAAATATGGTTTTCTTTGGAGACCCTTCCCGGAGCCGATGACTCAATGGTCTGACCCGCTCGGCTGCAAGGGCTGGCCTAATCCGGGGGCGCAGGGATTGAGGCATTGTTGTTTCATTTCCGACGCGGTTGAGCACACCAGATGCCTTCTGACCAGCACCAGACTCTGGTTGCGTTTCTGGATACCGATATCTCAGAAGCACAGTTGGTATTGAATGGCATCGAGCAATTCGTAAAGACATAATAAGAAAGCGGGTATTTGGCTGTGCATCAGCGGAAAAGATCCCGAACTATCAGATGCAGTAGCTCGTCTAAGTACCGTGCATTCCGAAGTATTGTCTACTTCAACGAGTGATGATCTCTGTAGCCCTTTGATTACAATTAAGCATTAAGTAAACCTTGTGGCCGTGTCGTAGTGAGGCGTCAGTGTCAATATTGACGCTGCTATCTCTGATGCTAACGAGTACGATGACGATGTAGTCTTATAATCACTGTCCACTATGTTTAATGGCTCGGACCCATTTATTGCTACTTCAAAAAGTACTAGACTGCGTGAATAACTTGGTCCAGTCTATCAGTATGTCATTCATCGTGGTTCTTCTAAGTTGCGTAGCAGCTTTTTGCCGAAAGGTTTGCATAACTGACCGACTTTTGTTTAGTTCATCAAATTACGCTTAACTCAACAAATCCAAACCACCGTCAAAGTCACCAACGTCAAAACCTTGAAAGAAAATCTCCTGTTTGTAGTTCCTGGGGTTAGCTTACAAACTGCATCGTTTTCAACCCAGCGTAGCCCACTTTCAGAATAAACGTAGACATTCTCCCTACATCACTGCAAGTTTTATGAATGATCCCTTCAAACCAGTTGACAAACATTGCAAGCGGTTTTACTCTTCTCCAATTAATAAAACGAAAAATGCTACGTAATTATGCACTGCGATAAGGCTGGAAAGCCATATAGTGCATCCACCAGCGAGACTTATTCTACTCGGGTAGATGAAACCCAACGCCCCAGACTTCGACTATTCGCAATCCTGGAATAGCTCGCAAACGTTATGGATACATCATTTGAAAAGCTATGAAGCCTACTTAGAACAAGGACCGTCGGTACCCTTCTGAGTGAAATAGCAACGTAACACAATTTTCGTGCTTAGACCGCGTTCTCCGCATGTACCACTACGTGCTTTATTGTGTGCTACGTGGCAGACAAGAAGTGGAACAGAAGGCACTAAGAGGAACCTGCGGAAAGCCACATCATCACCAGAGACGACAAAGATGCTTCATTGCCATAAAACCACAAAGTTTGTAATTATATTAATCATAATTAATTAAGTAATTGATTGATTATATGTGGAACCACAACAGAAAAAGAAAACAGTGGGTGAAGGGAGAGTACTGGTGTTAGCCCATCGCAAGCATTCTGAAGTGCCTACACCTCCAAACGCTCAGAAAACCTGGAAACTGACAACACTCGCGCCAAGAAAATCTATCATTGACCATTTCTTGCAATCTCTCCAGCCAAAGGTAGGAGGGCTAACGGGGACCTGGAAGGCGTACCGCACCAACAACACCCAAACTCTTCGTAATCCCTTCCATACCTCTCTGCCAAGTCATTCGTTGTCTATCTCAGGTTTGCACCATTCTGAAGGAGACACAGAGGACAAAACTCGTCTCGATAAACAGTGTTTCGGCATGCGTAGCATATGGCCGAGTCGCCGAAGTTGCGAAGAATGACTTTGCACTTTTGTTAGGACGGTCAGGTCCTAACAAACAGTTCTACTCTTTGTAATATTTCACAAGGATTTCATTTTCTCTTTGTTGTTGCCGACTGAGCCGCAGCGCTCTTTCTTCCACTGGTTCATCTGCAACATAGCCGATCTTCATCTGGTGCACTTTGTCTTCTTCCTTGAGGTTTTCCCACTCAAGTAGCTAGACTATCAACGTGACAGAATAAATTGCATCAAGTTCCTAAATCACTCAGCTGGTACACCAAAACACAACAACTTTGAAGGTGCAAAGCGCGTGCTAAAAGAAGGTATGTTGCCGGTCAGTTTATCCAAAAGAGCTGGTGCTTGTTCTGCGTCTTCAAAGATGACGTCGTCATTTGCGTATTTCAGATCGACAAGTCCCGAAGAGATAGGCTTTAAAATTTGCATCAGTTGGTTTATCCCCTGTGATCCAGTTGAGCTGAGATGGCTCAGTGATTAAAGTGCAAATTTACTGACCGGAAGGCCCGTGGGTCGAACCCGACCTCTGCATCTCGACTTCCCGTTTAGGTTTGGGCAATATGGTAGTATCGCAGCCCTCGTGCTTCCTCCTACTAGCATGGCAGTTAGGCACCGAAAGAGTGCTATAGCTAAACAATTTTTTGTTATCCGGTTTCAGAGGTGAAAACCTGTGTTGTTTCGGAGCCCTTGCTCATATGACCCAGGACCGTAGCCATTCGTGAGCCAATTTCTGCCATAAAGCTCACAATTTTGTTATACAGTGTTAACGTTACTTAGCTTACTTACTTTTTATCATTTGGTACGTATTAAGCATTGAATCATCATCATCCGCTGTAAGAGCTGTCACAGTTTCGTTCACCGATGATTTCGGTAGATGGATTGGGTAGCTGCGCATTAGAGGCGTTAGCTGATATAACTAATGCGTAAATGCAGAATGGTCAGTTGACTCTTAATTGGGGAGATTGGGAGGGGTTATAAATTGAAGGCAATAGCTTAGATTTAATGCAACTGAGTTTTCTGGTGACGGCTTCCATATTTCGCTGCCCATTTATTTTTTGACCTCCCCTAGCTCGTTTCCACCCTAACTAGTTGTGCGAAAAGAGCCCTTCAAGGAAGCCGGTTGAATGGCATACGGAGCATGTGGCCACATCAGCGCAACCTATGGAGTTTAGTCAGTTCATCTATCGTGGGCGAGTTTCGGCATTACTGATCCGGCGTTCCCACCAGACTGGTTAAACAATGAAAGTCTTTTGACGTCCTCAGCGCGCAGTGGCCAGGTTTCTGACCCATATAACAATGTGGACTACAATGTAGCATTATAAACTCAATCCTTGACGGATAAGCTGGTGCTACGCCTGCGCCACAGATGGTGCAGGCTCATTTGCAGCAGCACTTTACACTTTGCACCTGTGAAGCGCATGTCAAACCGTGAGGCAGAGTTATTTATATCATTTGATGCTGTTTGCATTACCGGTGCGTGAGAACCAAGAGCTATGTTGTTTGCGTACTCGATATCTGCGCCTCGATATCGTAGTAACCCTTATAAGCAACGACACTGGGACTTATGAAAACTGGATGTCTGCCCAATCTGACAACCAATATGGGCACTGAAAGCTATGAAGGGCTACGGAACATTTCCGAATATTCTACCAGTCAGATTAGACTAAACAAAACTATCAAGTGAAAAAGAGATGACTGGGGATGGTTCGGTTGATGGGCTTCTGGGAAAGCATCGGCGAATGGACAGTCATAAGGGCAAGGACACCGAGGGCGTTAGCTGAGATAGCACAACTCGGGTTCTCAATCTGAGCTTGGTTTAGTTCAGGGGTGTCGGCCTTAAGGCAAAAGTTCGGATCCCTCCAGGACTGACTCACTTGGTAGTGTGAGGAACCCGGCTGCGACAGCTGGCCTAGCCCGATACCTCAGAGACCGATTATGGGGTCCTGAATCCCGACGACCGTGCAAAAAATACACCCGTTTGGCGCCCGACAGAGCCATTAACAAAGCTTTGTGGTTTTCTGATTGCACTGGGTGACGGGTCTAAGACACCCATCCGCATGCTACATTGTAGTCAAAAATACAAGCGTCACAAACGCTGCAATAAACGGAATTATATTGCAGAAACGCGTACGACCATGACAGCAACTCAGTCACGGCGCAAAGGGAAGCGGAACTCTTCAATCCCATCACGGGTTATCACTTGTATTAAAACAGCGTCTCCACAGTTAATATCCCTTTCTGCTGCGCTGATGAATATATCCTTGGCGAGTTTGATAGCCTCGGCCTTCTCTAACGGCGGAAGCCCTGACGAGAGGTTCTTTCCCTCCACCTACTAATAAAGTGGACAAAGTGCGCACTTACCCGGTGATCAAGAAATGGCTGGAGAATCACCCCCGAACTACCAGCCGCAGCGCATTTGACCCGTTCGAATGAGCCGACAGGGTCATATCGATACACTGCCCCTCTGCCTTCTTCATCCAAACCACCAAGGATGCTGCTGACATAAAATGGGAAGAACCTTCTGGTGTACAGTGTGACAGAAAGTAAAGCTGCAAAGGCGTTGGTCGAGATCTCTTTTCCATGGTCGTACCGGTAAGTCTAGAAACCACAAAGCAAATATATTAAAAAATGCGACTACCTTGACCCGATTTTCTAATAACTTAGTCAGTGTGAGGACATCCCCATGAAACCCTGTCGTTGCCAGAACTTTCCCGTTCCCCCTGAAGGATTCAGTTCATAATTATAAGCAGACATACATTTTGTATAAATGCGGGGAATTGCGGGAGTAAATGAAATATCTGTCCTCGGCACACAGTCGTGTGTCTGAGGCCAGCAAAGCAAATTCATCACCAGAAATACCCATAACGGTACTAGAATCCGCATTTATGAAGCGCGAAGGTAAACATACCCTCCATTTGCACTATACGGATAGAAGCCTCCAGACATTAGTAATGGGTGACCTTGAAATTGAAAAGTCCCGAAGGTCGGTAGGTGCAATGGGCACACAGATTCACGGATTCACAGATTGATACACAGGATCGAGGCTTTCGCCCAAATTTACCGGATCGGTTTTGTTCTTGTCGTTCAGAGGTTGTCATTCACCTGAGAGGCACGAATGAAAAAGGGTGTAGCACTACTCTTTATGCCTCAGCGCGGGGCAGTATGCTTGCCAGCGCGAGGACTGGCATTAAAGTGTTTAATAGCGCTTTCAACTGGGTTCTAGAAGGAACGTGGAGGACCTTTGGAGGAGGTTTACTCCACGCAGCTACTACCTGAAATGAAAAAAACTTTGCCTAATCAAGGTGTGCGCTCTGGGCTTGAAAATCCTCTTACCATGTCCCCGCCCTGTGTTTGCTGGGTCAACGGTGAAAAACCTGTTGGCCAAGCCTTGTTCAAACAGGGCGTAAGTAAGAATTAAGTCCCCTCGGAGGCGACGATACTCCTATGGAAAGAGTTCAAGCACCGCAAGACGCGTTTCGTAGTCCATGGACTTGAGAACCGTAACCATTTTCGTAGCAGCTCGCTGGACACGCTCAATGAGGATTACGTCTACCGTGCAACCAGAGTAGAAAACTTAGTTGGCATATTCAACGAGCGGACTGATAAAATAGGTACCCGTGCAGATAGGAAAACAAAAGCGCTTGACCGGGATTGTCGGGAATCGCATCTGATCTCAGAACTGTACGATCATTTAAAGAGTAGGAGAACGAAGAAAGCCCGTCACCTACAGTCCCTGTAGGGAGAAATTTGGCGACAACAAAGTCGGCGGACCTTAACAGAGAATACGTTGCATTGAGACTACCCCTTCGGATGAGATGGCTTATATAGGGAAGGTGCTGATACTGTAGTCTTTCGGTAAACATTTTTCAACGTATTCTCATCGTACTTAAGCCGCAAATGCCACCTGATTCTAGGTGTTCCAGGGCAGGCCAAGAATATAGGGTTATAAAATTGTTTGTCCTAATGAGTGGAAGTCATAATGGACGAAGCTGGATATCCTATGTAGCAGACTACCCCACATGAGAAGAAGTTTCACTATGTTTACGATGGGTTGTCATGCTACCCTTTCAACAGTAGTTAGGGTAGTGTCGGCTTCCAACCTTATTTGATTCTACAGCCGCTTGCTTAAAATGCGGAGATGATACAATACCGTATGACGACGTGAAGAACAAGATAAAACGTTGACGTCTGGAGGTAAAAGCGCGTTACTGGAAGACCCTGAGGTGGAATCCAGCGGGTCCGGAAGTTCCACCCAGGCCGCGTGGTGACAGTGGTCATTCACAAAATATTCAGCGGGGGGTATGAGATTCAGGGATATTATGGTAGGCCGGGGGTGAGGGAGGACAGGGGTCTCGGGGTGAAGGAACACTCATGTACTCCATAACAATAATATGAATGGCTCAGAACCCATGTAGTTGAGTTCATCATAAAGGGTTGTCCAAGTCAAGGCCTTGGTTTCCACCATCTACCTTGGGAGTTGCCAGGGGGACCAAGGAGCTCTTGACCATTTTTGGAGATTGAAGCTGATTGATTCTCCGGTGGGTTATAATGGCAAGTACGCTTCAACGACAAAGATTCGCACATCTTGAGAATCACTGTCGCACGAGCTTCCGAGTTACCGCTCAAACTTATGTACTTTCTACGATGATGCAACGGGGGAGACCAGTAATTTTATGGTGAGAGCAGTGGCCCGGAAGTTCAGTGAGAATGCGAAAGTGACAGGCTTTCGAGGTCCTGGAGGCGAATCAGCCCTCTTGGTCTTCCGAGGAAATTTTCGAACTCCGTGATCATTCCAAGTGGCCAGCATAACGTTCGAGTACCGTGCAGTATAGTCCGTGAAAGGCAATCCCGGTAGGCATAGCACAGTGGTAGATATCCAGCGACGCAGAAGTTTCAGCACTAACATTAAACCAATCAGTTCGTTCCAGAGAAGAGCGGATTTTTAACTTGTTCGCTCTGGAATGCTGTGCTGTAAACAGAAGACACGGGAGTCAGCCGGGTTGGCTGCAATGGAACAAAGTTAGGTCGCAACATTGTTTTTGCCACCCAAAGTTGGGTACGGTGTTTTGTAGAATGGTGGGTCATACACTGGCTGGGTTCGAGTGTGTCGTACAAGGCGTGCGCCCGTAGTAACGACCTGAGTCAAACGGCAGTATATTGCCCCGAATAGAGGCCAGAATGGGTTCATTGTCATTTTTCTGGGCAAAAAATCGGACTGCAAACCATCGACCTCATGAAAACCACACTTTCAACGAATGTAGAGTTTGGGATGTGGGAGCAGGTTCTATGGGGTGCAAGAACAATGTGACAAGCAACTATTTTGCAGTCCCATATAGCTAAATAAATTGGTGATTCTGTTTTGCTGAGGGAGCGGAAACGAAGGAAAATAAAAAGCGAAACGGCCTGGTCGAAAAGCCCTGGCAACTGCCGGAGATTCGTCAGTTTCTGTAGGTGAAAAGGGAAGTGGGGTTCTGGTGCTAGTCCTGATAGTTCTCCGGTGTTATCGCCGGATCAGCGGTCGTGGTTGTCACTTACTGAGGTCTCCACGCAACACCATGTGCCGGTTTCCTGCACGGAAACTTACCCTAACAAATCAAAGCCAGGGTGCACCTCCACCTCAAAATGTGACGCTCGCTGCAGTCAGTGAAAATTGGTTGAGAAAAGCTACTGGTAAGCCTAATAGTTCAAGCTAGCTGAGACTTTGTCTAGTGTTGCATACTGTATCTCTGTCAACTAAATGAGGAGAATCAGTATGTCACTCACCTGGTCGTACTTTTTCCGATCAGTTTCGTGGGGATGTCATGAAAATTCCGCAATTCTTCAAAGCGATTATATCTCATTGATCACGAATGAACGAGCAACGTTGGAGAGCCTTCCATCTTTGGTGGCTACATAATTTTAAGTTACGGCCTTTGGGCATGGCTATGTGGAGCAGAACATTTGATTTCCGCAAAACAGACGGCTCCTGTCTACCGAATTATTTTGTTCAACCGTCCTGCAATTGCTAGTAGCAAAAAAGTCAACCGCGAAACTGAAATTTCAAGGTCAGGTGTTGTAGAAATTTTTTTGGATTCCAGCCTATCCATAGGTTTTTACTTATTTTTTCTACTAGCTAACTATTTATATACGGTAGTTCCAAAACTAGCAACGATCACAAAGGCTATTGGCTCTCCCCC